>JAHTLZ010000274.1:2311-30117 GCA_023846285.1 Phrynocephalus versicolor | reverse complement strand
TACTACTACTACTACTACTACTACTACTACTACTACTACTACTACTAAACAATTTTCTGGTTTCTGTGTTTTTAAACATACAGTTATGATGAGCTGATAATAATTATACATTAGCACGTCAGTTCCAACTTATGGCAACTATCTTGGGGGCTCTTTTGTATTTTGTTGACACAGTACTCAGAAGCGGTTGGCCATCCTCCTTCCTCTGAGAGCATTCCGGGACTGAGCTGCTTGCCAAAGGTTACACCTCCGTCCAAGCAATACATCTCAAGCAAGCACTTGTCAATCCCAGCCAAGTGCTTCATCTTGCTGAGCTAGCCAACGGGAGAAAGGACTGATAGGTGAGTTGAAAAATGATGATTTCCAAATGAAACCTTTTTCCTCTATGTTTTTAACTCTCCAGAGACCGGTTTTTGATTACTGTGAGGAATTTTTGCCATCTGGTGACAAACTGCAGAAAGTGCAAGTTTGGTATGAAACAAAGAGAATATTAATGACGGAGCCCATCACTCTGGGTTGACATTGTTATTACGTGTAAAATCACTGGGGAGTGGGTGGGAAAATGGTTCCCATGACATAGATTGCTTTCTATATTGACTGGCACGTCAATTTTAATCCTTTCTGACTGTGAGCTTTCTTGGTGCAATGCAGGGCAAGCACAAATGAAGGTGCTGAGGGTGAGAATGATTCAGCCTCCTCCTAGATTTTCATAGAGTAAAATGTTCTATATCTTGCAAAAAAAAATTTTTTTTTTTTTTGCTGTGAAGCTCTTCCTGATATCAGTCTATAGCACCACCAGCCTAGGAATAAACCTTATAATAGCAAAGCTATGCTTAAAGCAAAAACTCCTGTGCCTTTGGTAGAGATGTATTAAGCATGCGAGCACATTTCATTGTAGGTTATACTTCCTGCCCTCGAGAGTTTCTCATCAAAGAAACTCTTTCCACTTTATGTTTCCATCTGAACACTGCATACACTTTGAAACAAACTGAATATTAACAGGGAAAAAATGAGAGACATGCTGTGGTTCATGTGGCATACTGGCCCCATCTCTTGGGTATGGCCATCTTTTATTTTCACAATGCAGGATAGGTCCTAGGAACTCATCACGTGTCTCAGTTTAGAGCTCTTTTTTAATGACAGTTCCCAGAATGCCCCAGTGAAATTCGCCAGTCACAATGCAAAACTCTCTGAGTTGTGGTCTGAAAGAGTAACTTTGTGTGGTTCTGCCTACATTGCATGAAATATTCAAGTATGTGAGGAACTTTTCCCTCAGAGAAGCTTTTCTACAAGTGCTGATCTTTCTAAGGTAATTGACAAGGGTGCTGCTGCCTCCCTGTGGAATTACATATATCTACACAATTTCAATTTTTACTCACTTTATTCATTTTTTTTATATTCTAGAGATTACTCAAGTATGTGAAATGGATAGAAATTATTTGTGGGTTAAATCAAAACCTTGCAACAACCTGGAAAGGCAATATCTCCTCTCCTTCCTCCTCTGTTCTGCAGTTGGTAGCTCAAGAGCTGGCCCTGTCATTAGGCAAAGTAAGGCATCTGCTCAAAGCAGGAGGCACAGACTGCAGAGAGATGTTGGAGAATGGAACTGTAAGTGCTACAGGACATTGTTTATATGGGGATTTTGCTTTCTTTCAAAAGGTTTTATTAACTTGAAAGTCTGTAAATGCATGCTGTTCCACAAGGAGGCAGCACTGACCTTGTCAATTAGCTTAGAGGGCCATTAATGTTTTATTACTTTTTCTTAAGTCTAATACTTTGGAGCAATTAAAATGAAGGTTCAGGCGATGACTTGCACAATGCCCAAGTAGAAGGAATATGCCACAAAATAGGGAGTCCATTTAAAACTAGTTAATATAGTATATATTTGTCACATATAAATTTACTACAGCTTATAAAATTCCTGCTCTGCAGTGTTTGATTCAGGAGCCTTAAAGTGATGCTGAAGTTCACTTTGTGTTCGTTTTTAACTAGTGTCTTAATTCCATGCATACCTCTGCCACATACTGACTGGCACCTCTGTTGAGCTTCATATTTTATAACAAAACAAACCTGGTTAAGGTGGCTGCCCAGGCTCACAAGCATATATTACTTAAAAGACAAACCAAAGTGGGACAAATTATGTCCAAGAAAAGATGGAAGCTTTAGCTTCAGCATTGGAGTAGGTGAATTCCATAGGAGGACAACATGCATGTATCATGTTGCTTTGGGTGAACTCTGACAGTACGCAAGCCCCAAGCCCCTGAAACTGAGAGCAGGCTAAGTAACAAATACAGTACAGTGGACCCTCGTATAACAAATGGTTTGTATAACATAAAATCTGTACAACATTAAAAAATTCTGGAGATAGGGGAAATTTGCTTAACAGAATTGTCTATGGGGTGAATCTGTACAACATAAAAATGGTCGCGAATAGGGATTACTCTGTTTTCAATGAATTCCTATGGGAAATTTGTATAAAGGAAAAATTGCTTAACATAATTTCATTTGGAACGAATTAATTCCTTTATACAAGGCACCACTATATAAGCTTTCAGAACCTGACCACTGTCTATGCTGGCTGTGACATTTTGAGAGTTGTTTAAAAATTAACTTTTTCCCATTCCAAATTGTTTGTTTTGTTTTGTAAGCAAGTGGTTCTATCACACTTCAGAAACATGTCCTGGTAAGGCAAAGTCAGAGCTCCCCCTTTGCTCCCAACAAATATCTTCCATTCAAGCCTTCTCTCCCTACCCCTCTCCTCTTTTTTTTTTTTTTTTTTTTTTGCGTCTCTCCATCCCCCAACCAGGTATTGTGACTTTTTAAGGGCACACTGCCACTGGGGAAAGGCCAATGGCTGTGTTTTAAACTTCCACTCCATCCATGAAGTGTCCCCAACTTCTACACCCTCCCTGCTCCTCCCTGTCTGGCACACTATAGGCTCCACCAAGTTAACACCCCCACCCCCACCACCCAAAAACAACAATGGAAAAAAAGTTTTGATTAGTTTCTGAAGCAGCACCCTGCCCTCACCCCAATAATGGAGTGTAAAAACCACAATGGAAAAAAGGTGTTTGCATCCAAGACTTCTCCTGCTCTCAACAGTGCAATCTCCTCTGGGTCAATGCTGGTCAAGCCAGCTCAGTTTTTCCTTTGAGCTTTGTTATGTTTGTCAAGGCCGCTTAGCCATATGCAGTTCTTGTTGGAATGCGTGTGTGGGTTTTAAATAATCTTATAGCATGGCCGGTGGTTAGGGGATTTGGGAAATCAGGGTGCCAAAAAGAAACCTTTGCAAGGTTCAGACATGACCAAGCAGAATTTCTTTCAGCGTTGTCATGGCTGAAGGACAAGGTGGGTAGAATGCTTGGAGAAATGCTGCCCCAAATGCCCAAAAAGAGGTAATGAGGACTCCTCAGTCTTCATTCGTCCAGAGACAAAGGAGAACTGAGGAGCACTGCATCGGGGAATTGAAGTGCTGGCTGCCCAAGACCATGGCAATGGGCTCACAAGGGTAGGGAAGATCATAGCTAGTGTGGAGCAGAACTCATCGAACAGAGCAAATACAGCAGGCCAGCCAAACAGGGAGGCCTCATGGGTGACAATGCCTACCTCATACCGCACTGTGGCTCTCTTAAGAATCTGCTGGGAGAAAAACATGGGAAAGTTACTTTTTAAAAAAACGGTTTCAGATTGTCCAAGCAGTGTGAATATAGTGTAAAGCAGCAACATTTCCATGTGTTCTGGAGTGCCCAAGGTTTTGCTTTTGAGCTCTTCGTTGTGATGGGTTGAACATTCATTGAAGTTCTGGAGAGTTAGTCATGCTGGTTGTAGCCCATTAACAGCAAAAGCACCATAAAGACTAAGGCCGCGGTCTTACCAGAGTTTTCTGTGTATATAAATTTCATGTGTATTTGTTTTGGGGCTGAAACGTGGTTTTTAATGTGCAGTTAGTGTCCTCTCTTCTGAATCGTATTTTCGTATTCTGGTTCGGTCTCTACCAGTCTACTTCGCATTTTGTCCTTCTTTCTGGCTCTAGTTTCCAAGCCTCCGTGGTGTTAAAGGAGAACAACTGATTTTACTGTGTATTTTTAGGGTCCTGTCGTGGTTACAGAAGCAAATAAGTAAGCATTTTTGAGCGAAGTTTCTAAATCCAGCCCCTGGCGATGGTTTAGGAAACTTCGCTGAAACTGCTGTTCCAGGAGCGTGGTCGGCCGGGATCAGAATTTACACAGTTTGCCGCTGGGAAACTACACAGAAAACGCTGGTAGGACCACGGCCTAAGAAGATTTATTTAACATAAGCTTCTGCTGACTGCAGCCCCCTTCTTCACCTGAATGTCTTTAAGGCACCATAAGCCTTGTAGTCATTTTGCTCCAATATAGAGCCTCACAGGGAAAGCATGCCTTTTATCATGGCAGGTCCTAAGTTTAAACCACATCTGTACTTTAAAAGAGTTAAAATAAAAGGATTAGGAAAAACTTGCACCAGACCCTTGGAGGAACTGTAAGTGGAGACTGATCCCCAGATGAATCAGAAGCACTTCATACCTCCACTAGCAAGGCCATAGCTAACTAGCCATACTTAATGGTTGTTGGGAAGGGTTGCATAAGTGGGCCTTTCATGTACCCTAGGCCATTGTCTACCTATGAAACTATTTGGGGCATTGTACACCTAACAAGCCTAATCAGGCCATTGTCCAACTTATGAGCCTATTCTGACCAGGGAGGTGTGAAATCAAGGTGGTGAACAATAAATTGGAAGACTCGCCACTAACTTTCCTCAGACTGACGAAGCTGCTTGGATGAGTAGCAAAACGTTTCAATCTCTCGAGAAAACAAGTCCAGTTGCCGTGACTCAACTTCCAGATAAACTCAACTGGTTGACTGAGAATCTTCACAGAGTGTTGCTGAAAGCAATCATGTTTGTCAGTTTGCTGTTTGATCTGTTCAATGCTATGTAATAAACCTTTTCATTCTTTCTCCTACCACATAAAAGTGAGTTATTGAGACTCCAAATGAGAGCTAATGAGAAAAGGGGTGAACTCATCCTGGGAACTTAAGCTATTTTGCTCTATGAATCCCTGCACTTCTCTACATAGCTACAGGCATTTAAACAAAAGTTCAAAACTCCACAGCATGTATTACATAATGTTTCCATTGCATGGTATTATTGTATCTTTTGTAGGTTGTTAATTGACGTGGGTGTCCTAGGTAGGGAGCAACTTAATGGCACAAACAAAATGGCATAATCAAATTTCACAGTATGAACTGGCTCAGATGTGAAGGTAATCCGGAGAGGTTTTTCTCTCCATGCCACCTCCTCACAGGTACATCTTGTGGGAACACATGAAAGGGGCTTCTGGGCTGCTGCACCCAGACCCTGGAACTCTCTCCCACTAGCATCCAGGACTGCCCCATATCTGATGTCTTTCCAGAAACAATCAAAGACCTTTCTCTTCAGGCAAGCTTTCCCTGAGTGATGGACTACTTATTATGTGTCTTTTACATGAATCTACCATGCAAGATCACATAGACTTTGTGTTTATGTCCCCTTATAACCTTGTGTGATTGCATTGACACTATGTTTTCAATGTTAGTTACCATCTCTCGTATCTTTTACATGGAATTTTACTCTCTCTTTAATTGCTTGTGTTCTCTTGTAGCTTTAATGTCTTTGTATATATTCCAGGGTTTCAAATTCAATGAGCGGACAGAATTGTTGATACATCTGGGAAACAGAAGAGCGGAGGATTGTGCTTATATATCAATAATCGTTGGTCTAAAGAAATAACCACCTTAAAGAAATTTTGCAGTGTGAACATTAATCATTATCTGCAACCCCTTTTATTCCCCACGGGAATTTTCTACATTTTTGGTGGCTGCAGTATATATCCCTCCTGATGCTTCTGTGACAAATGCATTAAGGTATTTTTACTAGTCAAATTATATGGGCCGAAAATGCATATCCTGATGCTTTTAAAATTATTTTAGGTGATTTTAATCAAGCTGATTTAAGGAAGGAGTTACCAAAGTTCTTCCAGCATGTTCAATGCCCTACTAGAGGGAAAAATATTTTGGATCATTGTTATACAACTTTAAAGGATGCTTATCGCTCTTTATCACGCTCAGCTGTGGGTCATTCTGATCACTGCATGGTTCACCTTGTACCTGTTTACAAACAAAAGCTTAAAACTCTAAAACCAACAATTAAAACAGTGAAAACTTGGACTGAGGAAGCAAAGTTAAAGTTGCAAGCATGTTTTGACTGCACTGATTTGGACCTATTTGAAAACACTTCTGCTGATTTGGATGAGCTCACAGACACTATAACATCATATATCAGCTGTTGTGAAGACCTATGTGTGCCATCTAGGAATGTGAAAATTTACAGTAATAACAAAACGTGGTTTACAACTAAACTCAAACAGCTACGTCATGCCAAAGAAGAAGCCTATAAAAATGGTGATAGAACATTGTATAATCAGGCTAGGAATATATTGAACAGAGAAATTAGAGCAGCAAAAAGGAACTACACTGAAAAGTTAAAGAACCATTTTTCAACAAATGAATCAGCAAATATGTGGAAAACTCTTAAAACCATTACTGGTCATAGCAAGCCCCCTCTCCATGTTGAAGGAAATCATCACCTGGTGAATGACTTGAATATGTTTTACTGCGGGTTTGAGAGGAAACTGCAGCCACCTATTCCTGCAATTTCCATCTCAGATTTAACAACAACAACTGAGCCTGTGGAAATTTATCCCACGTCATCGGGTCCTCCATCTTTGGTGATCACAGAGAAGGAGGTGCAAAGTCTGTTTCATAATCAGAAGTTAAGAAAAGCACCAGGTCCAGATAAAAATCTCTTCTTCTTGTTTAAGAGTTTGTGCTGAACACCTGGCTCCTATTTTTACCCGCATCTTTAATAGATCACTGGAGATGTGTTATGTTCCTTCTTGCTTCAAACATTCATTGATTATTCCAGTACCAAAAAAATCTTCTGTCAAGGAATTGAATGATTATAGACCAGTTGCTTTAACTTCTGTGGTCATGAAAACTTTTGAGAGACTAGTGTTGGCTCACCTGAAATCTATCACGGATTTGTCATTAGATCCATTGCAATTTGCTTATCGTGCAAATAGATCAATAGATGATGCTATTAATATGTCCTTACACTATATATTGCAACATCTTGAATCTCCAAAATCTTATGCAAGGGTTCTTTTTGTTGATTTTAGTTCTGCATTTAACACTATTATCCCGGGTATCCTTATGACTAAATTAAAACAGCTGGCTGTACCTGATCACATTTGTAAATGGATTGTAAGCTTCCTAACAGACAGAAAGCAGCAGGTGAAGTTAGGTAAAATTATATCAGATATTAGCAAGGTTAGCATAGGAGCCCCTCAGGGCTGTTTGCTTTCTCCATTTCTGTTTTCCTTATATACTAATGATTGTACCTCAAAGGATTCCTCTGTTAAAATAGTGAAGTTTGCAGATGACACTACGGTGATTGGTCTCATTCGAGACAATGATGAATCTGCCTATAGGCAAGAGATTGAACAACTAGTTTTATGGTGTACTCATTGAAATGGTGGTGGATTTTAGGAGGACTCGTTCTATACAGCCACCTCTTATGATATCAAATAACTTAGTGTCAATAGTGGAGTCCTTTAAATTTTTAGGTACTATTATATCTCAAGATTTAAAATGGTCATCTAATATTGAAAGCATTATTAAGAAAGCACAACAAATAATGTTTTTTCTGCGTCAACTTAGGAAGTTTAGACTGCCAAAAGAACTGTTGATTCAATTCTATAGAGGTGTTATTGAATCTATTATCTGTTCCTCTATAACTGTCTGGTTTAGCTCTGCAACTAAGCATGACAGATATAGACTTCAAAGGATAGTTGGAACTGCAGAAAAAATTATTGCTACTAATTTGCCATCTATTGTGGAATTGTATACCACACGAGCTAAAAAGAGGGCGATGAAAATATATAGAGATTCCACACATCCTGGACATAATCTGTTTCAATTGTTACCCTCAGGGTGATGTTTTAGGGCATTGCATACTAGGACAACTAGATATAGAGATAGTTTCTTTCCAAGTGCTATCAAACTATTGAATAATTAATTTTTACATTTCTTCTTCCTTTTTAAATAATAGGTTATATTGTAGTATTGTTCTGTGTTTTTATTGTTGACTATATGATTCTTATATTTCCTTTTATGTAGAGAGAGCATTTTTACCAAAACAAATTCTAGGTGTGTCTAACCACACTTGGCCAATAAAGTATTCTTCTAATGCTGTAAATTGTCCCTCAATTCCCAGTACTTGAATATAATTGTACTTGACTGTATATTGTCCCTCATTAATGTTAGCTGCCTTGGGTTCTTTTTCAAGGAGAAAGGCGGGGTAAAGTACTCTAATCATCATCATCATCATCATCATCATCATCGCGAGTGATAATATTTATTTATTTATTTTTGCATTTATAGACTGCTCCAATTTCCCCCAAGGGACTCTGGGTGATTTATAGCGAAAGCCAAATAAATAATCAAGAATTAAAATCACTAAAGGAATGGTAAAGAAGTGGAATGAATGAATGAATAAAATTCCTGATTGCATATATGTAGACACAGGAATTAATCCTCATGTGACCTAAGCTGACATGTGTTGGTGCACTTTTTCAAAGAACTGGTCACATGGTGATAACTGGGACCTAGTTCTTCTAGATTGTACCTGATCCCCAAGTAAACAATGTCATATATGAAGGTAATGGTGTTGTATATGCTTCACTAAATTACAGTCTTATGTCTTGATAACTTGGAGCGGCTTCTTGACATTGCAGTCAGAGCACAATTGCTTGAAGTTTGATAGTCTAACCTTCTTTATCCCCAAAGAGAACTGGGGGGCTGTGGAAATGTTTCTTGAAACTCATAAGTGGAACTACAAGTAACTCATTTCTCATCTTTCTTGTCTATATTGGCCTTCATATCCTTTGAGAACAAATAAGGAGAAAGGCTTTCCTCCAAGAGGCAGACTGCATTAATAGACTTGTGACAGCAATGCATTTAATGAAGCAGTGCTTTGTATATTTATTTCCAAATAGTTGAAGAATGGGGGGAAAATATCTGCTCTTGAATAATTCTTTGCTGCTGTTCCAAAAGTTCTTAACAGGAGTTCCATTTCAGGAACGGGGATGATCCCTGCAACCTTTCAGCTTCCCAGTACATGTCCTTCCTCCCCCAATCCACAAGGAACACCATTAGTTCTGTATAATTCCCCAGTTCTAACCACCAAGACATAACTGTTAGAAACAACTAATGGAACCCATATACAAAGCATGAGTTTTACGTGGTTTGTCCAAGCCATTTTCCCAGTGGGCAATATTTTTATTTATGGTTTCTCACTACAAATGTCACCCATGGCCTACACAAAGCATTGTTTGGTTTGGTATTTTGGAAGCGCTGAGGACAGAAAAGGGAGGAGCTCTTTGCAAACAATAGCTTGTCCCACCCAAAGGTCAAAAGCAAATTAAAACAACAAATGAAATGACATTTAAATATTCAGAAAGAACATAAAAGGAAGACTTTAAATTTCCTTTGAAAAAAATGAGTAAGCATCCTCTTCAATGTTATAAAAGCACATGAAAGGGCAAGAATATGAAGACACAAAGCTGGGGGGAGAGCACTCCCACTGAGATTAAAAATTGAAACTAGGGAAGGGGGTGGCACAGTTATGGAATGGTCTGGGCTACCATCAGAAGAAATGTCATATAAGAACAAAAGGCTGCCTGGCTTGTTCTGACCAACACCCACATAAACCAGCTTTCTGCTTCAGACAATAGCTAGGCCAGTGCTGCCAGCATTCATAAGCAGCACCATAACTCAGAAGTGCTGCTTCTTTGGACAACAACACTCAGAACTCAAGGGTAGGAGATATAGTAAAACAAACAAGGTAAAGGTATAGGTTCCCCCCCGCACATGTGTGCTGGTCGTGTCTGACTCTAGGTGCGGTGCTCATCTCCGTATTCAAGCCGAAGAGCCAGTGTTGTGCAAGTCCATAGCCACATGGCCGGCATGGCTGCAAGGAAACACTGTTTTGCCTTCCCACCTTTTACAGTGGTACCTATTTAAATGCAAGCATTTTCATGTTTCCGAACTGCTAGGTTGGCAGGAGTTGGGGTTAACAATGGGAGATCAATCTGCTGCATGGCACCCGGGATTCGAACTGCCGAGCTGCCAACTTTACAGCTGACAGTTTTTGGAGCCTTAGTCCATTGAGCCACCATGCCACAAAACAAACCAACAAACCAACAAAACAATATGCTATTCACAAGCTATGAGCAGAACATTTGTCTGCTGAATGGTTCTCTTAGATATGATGCTTCTAAATATGGAGGTTCCATTTACTATCATATAAAAGTTCAGATGATTCCTATCCTCAGAACTGACTAAACCTTTTAGAAAGCCATCTAGTGTAAACAAGTGCATGTCACCCTTCTCTTATGATTAACATACTGCTGCTCTGTATATTTGAATATTTTCAAAGTATGTACAGTCGCCCCCCCGCCCTTTCGCAGTTCACCTACTGTGGTCCCGCTATATCATGATACCACAGTACCTGGAAAGGACTTGAGGGGGGGGAAGGTTTGGGGGCTTTTTAAACCTTCCCCCCTTTCCCCAAGCCCCCGGCTCCAGCTGAAGCCTGGGGCTTGCCTCTGGTGGTATTGCATGCTGCTTCTCCCCACCCCCTAGGGGTGCTGGCAAGCAGCACCCTTTTTAAAGGTCGCCCACCGCCCGCCCGCATCTCCGTGGGGTTGCATGCAAGCAGCGTGTGATGCCCAAGGGGCTTTTGGCTGCGGAGCCGAGTGCTCGGCTCCACGGCTGAGAGCCCTTTTGGAAGATTGCACGCCACCCCCCCAACCCTCGCCAGGGGTGCGGGCGAGTGGCACGTGATGGCCAAGGGGCTTTTGGCCGCGGAGCCGAGTGCAGGCGAGCGACATGCAATGTTTAAAATTGGGGGGGGCGACCCGACCTGCATCTGCATATCACGGATTTTCAATGATCACAGGTCTGGTGGGTCCCTAACCCCCGCGATAGGTGGGGGCTTACTGTACTCTGTATTTGAGACTTTTTTGACACACTGTGAGATTTGATTCCAATAACTTGGATTCTGGCAATCTATTCATCCAAACAAGACCCTCATAACGGCTTAGGATATAAACAGGGAGGATGCTGAAGAGGGAGGAGCAAGAATACACGGAGTGTGTATCTGCCGATGGTACCGCACTGCACAATAAACCAATATAAGTGCTGGTAGTTATATATTACTAATTGAGAGTACTGTATTGTACTTTAGTTTTAGGTTTTATTCTCTGACAAATGGTAGCATATAAGGTTTCATTTTTGATGTCTTCTAAATCAAGCCAGAAAGACAAGAATTCACACAACAGCCTAGTCCTCATGAATGCTTACATGGAAGCAAGGCCCTCTCTCTCTCTCTCTCTCTCTCACTCACTCACTGTCTCTCTCTCTCTCTCTCCCGAGGATTTATTTTCAATTAGGTGGGATTGTAATGTGGACTATGTATGTCTATTAAAAAGGAAGTATCATTGTACAGTGAAACCTTGACTTACATACTGCTTGACTTATATCATATTTGACTTGCAGCAAGAAGGGGCCTGTTTGACTTGAGTCGCAGGCTTTGACTTACATCTCGGAGCCCCGGCGCAAGGCACTGGAATCGGGCAGCAGCCACAACCCAGCATCATGGCTGCTGCCTCCAAACTCCTCCTGCCTTCTTCCTCTCCTCTGGCAGTGGCGGCTTCGGCGAGGCCAGCTCAGAGCACATGGAGCTGGTCCTCGGCCTCACCAAAGCCGCCACTGCTGCTGGAGTCGAAGAAGGGCCGGGAGCTCGGGGCTGGCCTTGCTGGTTAGACACTTGGCTCAGTCTTGTAAAAAATTTGGCTGCAGAAGTCTGGTCCACAATGAAAGCATTTTAGTTGGGGAGCTGTACAGTTGTGGGACTCTAATGGTAAGCATAGAGCTGTTCAGAACTTGGAACGTCAGGTTAAAAATCAGTAAAACTTAAATGTTAGACATTGTTGCTATGAACATTAAAAAGTGGAGGCATATAACCTGTGGACTATAATTCCACTGCCGCCTCCTCTCTTTGAAGAGACATTTCATTTACATCCCCAGAAGGAATCTCCTATCCCAGTCAAATTTGTGTTAAATTGCTGTTTTCGGGGGTCTTTTTCATCATCTGGAACGGATTAATCTGCTTTTCCATTACTTTCTATGGGAAATGTTCATTTGACTTAAGTCATGTTTGACTTAAGTCTAGACCACTTGAACGGATTAATGACACAAGTCAAGGTTCCACTGCATTCAGTTGGACTTATTTCCAGGTAAGTAGGTACTGTATAGGATCACGAACCTAAAAGAGACAAATTTTGAATCAGAAGGTAAAATATCATGCTGTTATTATAAGCCTGGACGATTAGTTTTTACTAAACATTTTAAAGATGCACTTAGAAATGTTGCAGTTGGTGAATTTTTACAGAACTTGCATCCCTGAGGCATGCTACATATGCTAACTTGAAACTAAACCACACTGTGCTCAATTTTCATCTTTACTGCTTAGTAGATACGTTTAGGACTGCAGTCTTAAGGCCTAGCCATTGCTGACTGGTCATAAAGTTGGAACAGATTTGACTCCTTCATTTGTGTTAGAGACAATGCAGTAGTGTAGGGCTGCTCAACTTTGAACAGGCCAAGGTCTACTTTTTACGGCCCAAAGTGCCTGAGGGCTACTACACTAAAACCTCTACTTACGAATTTTATCCAATCTGAGCACATGCTCTTAAGTAAAAACTTTTGTAAGTAGAGCAGCGGTTTCCCATAGGAATGCATTGAAAACCAATTAATTGTTCTGGAGGGAACATATTTCAATGTGCCATGACCCTTGAACTGCCTTGCTCAGCTGAGACATTGGGCTGGCAGACCCAGGACTTTGCTGGGGCAGTGGTGGTCCTTGGGATGGGGGAGGGAGGGGTAGAGAACTTATGCCCTCACTTTTTTTATTGATGGCAAGTGGGCTACTTTTGAACCCTTCACGGGCTACCAGTAGCCCGCGGTCTACCTGTTGGGCAGGCCTGCAGTAGTGCTTCTGGAGTGGATGAACCTTCCTGTCAGAATGCATTCATCATCTTATGAGTCCCCTGACATGCTGCACATTGAACTATATACTTTATTTCCATAATCAAAATTATAGGACATGTGTCCAGAGGATTTTATTTCTTATCAGTTCAGAATCCATATGTTATTTCAACTTGAAAACACCACAGAGAAAAACAGAAGAAAAAGTGGGAAACAGGATGAGTTCTATATAGAGAGAAGGATTAGGGGAGATGGCCAAAATCCTATTGCTAAGCTTAGTGTGGCTCTTGGACCCAAACTCCCAGAAACCTTCATCACTAACTAGGCTGGCCAAGGATTTCTGGGAGTTGTAGTTCAAGAACATCTGGGGACCGAAAGTTGGGAACCACTGTCTTAGTGAGTCACAATTAGATTAGACCCACCGAATCAATTGTACTTACAGAGGAGTTGCCTGCCAGATGTCCATTGATTCACTGGGTCAACTGTAACTGCCACTAACTATTCTATGTAACATGATTTCAGCCATAGAATTAGTGATTCTAACCAGGACAAGAAGATAATGATAGTTTCATTGACTGACTAGATTATGAGGAGATGCCTTTATTGCTAAATTGCATCTTTAGTAAAATATTGCCATGTCCATCCAACATAAAAACGGCTGTAAAGAAGGGAGTTCCTTTGCCTGGGAAAAAAAGTGTTTCACTGCTTGAGACAGAACTGGACCTTGTGAATTCCATTGAAAACATTGTGCCCACCCCATAATGTAATTCCACTGCAATGTTAACATCTCTTTCCCTGTTCCTTGAAATGGGACAGGAACCCCACACCTACACATTTTAAAGGTACAAATAGCATGATTTGTAGATCAAACAGAGATTATATTTTAGTTCATGATGTGATTAAGACCCTGTTTTGGACTGAGAAATCAGATTTGGAAATGAAGAATGCATTTACATTTTAAAGACTGATCACAAAACAAAGAAGATTGCAGGAGAGAAAAACTCCAACTAGGACAATCAAATGCACTCAACACCTAAGGAATTCCTTCTTCTAATAACAGTTGAACATATAGATTATAAGAATTTGGGGAGCTAAAATGGCATCCCTTCTCTTTCTCTGCACTATTTGTCAATATTATTTTTGCCAACTCAGTGGGTTTCTCACTGTTTAAATAGGACAAATTCCTGGCTAGGAATCCATGGGAAATGTGGCTTTGTTTCTATTCAGTGAGATTTTGGTTGGAAACAAGGAAAATAGTGTGTACCCAGAACAAGATAACTTAAAAGACTTAGGGAAAAACTGGGTAATAATTTAAGAGTCAATCAGAAACCATCAGTTGTGAAATTACAGTGGTACCTCAACTTATGAAATTAATCCTTTCCAAATGCATTTTCATAAGTCAAAAATTTCATAAATCAAATCTCAGTTTCCCATAGGAATGCATTGAAAATCAATTAATCTGTTCTGGAGGTTAGAAAATAGGAAAAAAGAGGGAACAGATTAATTGGTTTTCAGTGCATTTCCATGGGAAGGCTGTCCTAACCCCCCTCAATCAACCAGCAACCTGACAGACAGCTGATTTTCACAGATCCGACCTGCCAAAATCAGCTGTCTGTTGGGAGGCACAGAGATCAGCCTTCGGATGCCATTTATTGAGATTTACCCCCAACCAAAGAAGCTTTTCCCCTTCTTTGCTGGGTTGGGACAGGAGGAGGAGAAGAAAGAGGGTGATCTCCGTCTCTAACATCTTGCCCCATCCTCATCCTTCTCTTCCTGGTTGCTTCTATCTGTTTGCAATGCCTGGTGGCTGCCAGAAAGAAAATCAAAACAGCCAGGAGGAGAAGAAGGGGGGGGAGATGACAGAGGTGGAGATTGCCCTCTTTCTCCTTATTCTCCTGGCTGCTTCAATTTCTTTGCTGGCAGCTGCGCAGCATTGCAAAGAGATCAATGCAGCCAAGAAGAGAAGAAAGAGGGCAATCTCCACCTCCATCACCTTGCCCCATCGTCATCCTTCTTCTCCTCCTGGCTGCTTGGATCTCTTCACGATGCCCGGCAGCTGCCAGCAAAGAGATGGACGCAGCCAGGAGAATAAGGAGAAAGAGGATGATCTCCACCTCCATCATCTGACAATGCCTCTGAATAAACCTTGGTCCTGCTGTTGGTCTGGTTGCTGCCCACACCCCGGCTGCTACAGTTTGCTGAGACCTCTTTCTGACCCTAACCAAGGTTTACTATGGATAAAGGTTTAGGTGATGTTTTGCAAACCTTGCAGGACCAGGTGGCTATGTTGCATATGGAACTACAAGCCCTGAGAACCACACCCGCAGCGCCTGTGCCAGCCCCAGCTTCACCACCTCTGCGAGCACCTGCGGCTCCCTTACCAATCTGGCCTATCACCCTCAGCATCATCCACATACCCCTGCCAAGTCCTTGGTGCCTGCAGCTGGATATCAGGTATGTCACTTCCAGGAGATACCAGCGGAGCTCTCCACCACCTGGACCGAGCAAAGAGGGCCTACAAGGCACAAGCGGACATGAGTAGCAGCTCAGGTCCCATGTTCCAGGTTGGCGATCAAGTCTGGCTGAGCATGGAACACTGCAGGTCGTCTTGCCCTTCAGCCAAGCTCGATCATCGATATCAGGGGCCTTTCGGGTGATTCAGCAACTCAACCTGTTCACCTTTAAACTGGACCTTCCCCATACCCTCAAGATCCACCCTGTATTCCATGTTTCCCAGTTGAAGCCTTACTTGGCTAACCCATTCCCTGGCCGTATCCCTCTGTTGCCATCACCCGTGTCAGTAGATGGGCACAAAGAGTATCAGGTGGCACAGATCCTGGACTCGAAGAAGATCTGTGGAAGACTCTTCTTCCTGGTGGACTGGGAAGGTTATAGCCCTGAAGAGCTGTCCTGGGAACCCATGGAGAATATTCATGCCCCTGCAAAGCTTCCTTTCACCGGGTTTATCCTGGGAAGCCAGGCCCTTGAAGGGGTATGGAACTCCCTTGCTGGAGGGGGGAGATAATGTCAGGTTTGGGTCTGTTTGGCTCTGAGTCTTTACAGAATCAGGTCCTGCTGGAGCTGAAGCAATCAGGGAATGCAGCTGGTGGGGCTTGCTTCTAGCTTAAAACTAGAAGCTGCCATTCCCTGCTGTTTTCCTCAGCAACATGAGACTCAGGATTCTGAAGCTCTGGCCATGAATCTTGCTGTTCCGTAAGTCTGTCTAGTTGGCTTGCTCCCTCTTTTTGTGGGACTGTTTTTTTTGTTTTTTGTTTTTGTTTGTTTTTTGGCATTTGATTTTGGACTGGCTGACCACTTGCTCAGTGTTTCTTGACCCTTGTGTGACAACGCCTCTGAATAAACCTTGGTCTGGGCTTTCTGCTGTTGGTCTGGTTGCTGCCCATGCCCCGGCTGTTACAGTCAGGAGGAAAGAGAGTGTTTGTGCACATGAGTGTGTGTGTGGGTATAGGCTGCCACCTGCCTCCCAGCTGGTTTTTTTTTTTGGCAGTCAGACGTCTAAAGAAAGAAACAGCTGAGAGGTGTGGGGCAAGGCAGAACTGAGCAAGCAGCAATGTTTGAATATTCCCGCTTCTTGCTCTGTTTTGCCTTGCTGCCATGCCTCTCAGATGTTTGTTTTTTTATGACAGGTCTGGCTATGAAGAGTGGAGGCCGCCCTCACTCCCCACAGCCAGACTTGTCAAGCACAGCCTTTCAGTATGAAGTGCCACCCCTTGTGTGTTGTGAGTAGTGTTTCTGGAACTGGGGCATTGGTTTCCAATTTGAAAGGAAAACATTGGAAACTGATGCCCTGGTTCCAGAAACACTATGCACAGCATGCATAGGGTGGAGGTTTGTACTGAAAGGAAATTATTGGAAATGGGTTTCTGCTCATAACTCGAGTTTTTTGGAACTCCATTTCCAATTATTTCCTTCGTAAGTCAAATTTTTTGGAAGCCGGAGTGTTTGTAAGTCGAGGTACTACTGTATAATTAAGAGTCAATTGTGCTGGTTCTATTTTTATGGTTTTTATGGTTTTACATCACAGTAAAAGCTAACCTAAACTAAACTAAGTAGGAGTCTTTTGCATGGCAATTTACTGCTCCAAACAAACAAGACTTTTACTATTTTTATTGTTAACGTATAGGTGAAGTTGTCCCACTTGCTTCCAAAACGACAAATTAAGCTGGTGACACAAAATGTATTAAGTAAAGATATGCAAAATATGAAGTATAATTTGGGTTTTTGTATTAATTTATTCATGGTGAGTAGACATGGGCACGGAGCGGTGAAATTTTCGTTTCCGTTACCATTTTTTTCGGTTCCATACATAACGGACACGGTAACAGTAATTAAGCTGTTACCACTCGAACTCGAACCAAAAAAAGAAAACTTAGGTCAGATTTTTTGTTTCCGTTTGTGGCATCGCGGCAATCGCGTGATATGAAGCACAGAAAAAGTTTTTAAAAGTTAAAAAAAAACCCAACTCCCTCCCGGCCGAAAAAGCAGGCGAAAATATGCCTGCCTGAGGCTTTGCCACCTACCAGAGGGGTCCCCGGCCTTCCCCCCTCCTCTCCTGTCCGGGGCTCCGGGCACCGGGACGGGGGGGGATCATCCTTGTCGTCTTGCCATGCCATGAGGTGGGGGGGATCCAAAATGGCGACCACATTTTTTCTTTTGAAATTGTGGTCAAAAAACACACCAAAGCACCACAGAAACATGTGAAATTTATTTATTTTAAATGCCTGAATTTTAATAGTAGCAGCAGTGGGTTTTTTATAGCAATAAAACGTCGCATTGATTTTATTTTATTTTATTTTATTTTTTTATTTTTTTTAGACCTGCCCATTTGGGCTGGGCATGGGATGGGACCATGCAAATTTTTTGAACAATTCCACCAATGGCATGGCCAGGTTTTGACTGACACTTCCGGATGTGCCAGAGGGCATAAAAAGCTGAGGCACCTTCCAGAAGTCACAGTCGGGTCTTGGATGTGGAGGGAGGAGGGCTGTGCTGTGCTGCTGGTGGTGCTTGTGCACTGCAGAGATTATTCGAGAAGGGAGGCCTGGAGGCTTTAGGCTTTAGGCAGGCAGGGAGGGAATTGATTTTTTATTAGAAAATAATTTCTTTGATTCCCTGCAGCTTTGTCTGGCGAAGGGAAGCAGTTAGGGTTTTTATTTGTCCTCTTCTCTGGCTGTTTGTGGGGAGAGGAGGATTTTTCTGATACTGGATAAAGGGGGAGGGTTGACTGGGAGTGGGAGGTGTGGATTTATTTTAAAATATATTATATACGACAATTTATTTTCTATTTTTCCCAACACATTTGGGGTGCAAGCCAAGAACAGAACCTCTATCCCAAGTGGAGAATATTTTACAGTATTATTTAGTTTACTAATTACTTACTTCATTGTTTGTTTATAAACTTGTTGTGCTGTGTGTGCCCTTGAACACACAGACACAATCCATTTAAGTGGATCAGAAGAATTTAGGAAATTATTTTCAGTTTATTCCCTGACTACAACTACTCATTGTTTGTTTGTTGTGTTGTTGTGTGTGCGCTTGAACACACAGGCAGGCACATTCCATTTCGGTGCATCAAGTTGAATCCAGAAAATTATTTCTACTGTTCATTCCCTGACTACAACTACTAAACTATATTGTACTTACACCCCAATATCTTTCTGTTGGGAGGCATAGTACCACACTACTGCCTTTTCACTTCAGGCTTATTTTTGGGCTCTGGCTGAAGCCACCTGTGCAGCTGCACACACACACATTTGGGGTGAAAGCCAAGAACAGAACCTCTATCCTAAGTGGAGAATATTTTATTACAGTATTATTTAGTTTACTAAATAATTGTTTGTTTATAAACTTGTGCTGTGTGTGCCCTTGAACACACAGACACATTCCATTTAAGTGGATCAGAAGAATTCAGAAAATTATTTTTATTTTATTCCCTGACTACAACTACTCCTCATTGTTTGTTTGTTGTGTTGTTGTATGTGCACTTGAACACACACGCAAGCACATTCCATTTCAGTGCATCAAGTTGAATCCAGAAAATTATTAAACTATTTTTATTTTATTCTCTGAATGTGCCTGCATGCACTGCAGTTTTGCTGACTGAGTGCTGAAGAAGGGAAGAGCAGTTCTTCTGGACTTCAGGTCTGGATTTAGTTTCATTTCAAATATTACCATTTGTTTTCTAGTTTTTCCTCCATTTCAGTGGATCAAGTTGAATTCCGAAATTAGAAACTTATACCAAGGGCCAGCAGGGCAACATTGAAAGCTCGTACAAAAGAACATAGTGTGAGAGTAAGCTTGTGGGTCAAAAGGATAAGTTTATTAGAATAGTTTGTTACTTAACACAAGTATAAAAAGAAAATATATTTCTAATACCTTTGAGAAATAAAAAAAAATGAGGAGGGGTGGCAGAGCCAGAGGGAAGGGCAGGGGGGACCCCCACTAAAATAAATAGGGGCACATTTCTGAAGGAAGGCACAGGAAGTAGTGCAGATAGTGATATTGCTGCCACTCCCTCTCCAAGCAGCAGCTGCACAACCAGCACGACCGGACCATCTTCTGTCACTGAGGGAAGCATGGATGACTGCATGCAAGCCCCAATGCCACCAGTCTTTGACATGGACACACACCCCATTTATCAGGATGAAGACAAAGACTTGAAATCAGAAATGGGCTCTTTGCATCTACATATCCCGGATTCTGAGGACCTGTTGGCAGAAACAGATGAAAGGCAGGCTTAAGGCAGTGATGGAAGGAGCAGCCGTCTTTCCACCCAGAATACTACCAGTGACAGCAGCAGTCAATTGTCCCAGCAGGGTACAAGCCACACCACCACCAGCACAGCGGCGGCAGGCAGTACCAGAGGGGGCAGTACTTTCCATAAGCCTCGCGGCTCTCTCTGGGAACATTTTGATAACAGCCCAGAAGACTCGAGGCTTGCGGTGTGCAAGAAATGCGGGGTGGTCGTGCGCAGGGGGAATGATCCCAAACACCTCTCCTCAAGTGCCTTGCATAGCCACCTCATGCGAAGGCACCCTGGGACTCTGCCTGGAACAGTGTCAGGCCCTGGTTCCTCAGGGAGGAAGAGAGGGCAAGCAGGCATGGGGAAGAACTCCAGAGACAGCTCCGCTGAGAGTGGGAAGAGGCAGGCCACTCTGCAGGAAGTGGTGCCCCTGTGTGGGAGTTTTGTCAGCCAACGAAATAGAGCCAAGGCACAGGAGACCACCACTCACGTGGTTGGTGAAATGGTGGCCATGAACGGGTTGCCCCTCTCCTTTGTGGAGTCATCAGGCTTCAGGCACCTGATGAAGCACATGGCTCCATGGTACGAGCCTCAATCCCATCGTACCTTCAGCAGGCGGGTGATTCCCTCCCTTTTTGAGTCCGTCAGGGACATGGTCTGGGTCCTGCTGCAGGCGGCCAGAGGAAGGAAGATCCACTTCACTTCCGACCTCTGGACCAGTGGGCACCACGGATACCTCTCTCTGACGGCTCATTGGTGGCAACCCAAGGAGGTCCTTGACACTAGGGCATCCCAAGAACAGCTGCAGGGGGAGCCACAAGGGAGCACCCCAAGAGGGTACAGGGTGGTGCTTCTCCAGGCACAAAGCATGGAGGACAGTGCCAAAGGCATCCACATTGCTGAGGTCCTCAAGACGGCACTGCGAGAGTGGGCACCTGAGGGGGAGGTCAATCACGGATTCATGGTTACTGACGCAGGCCGTAACATGATCAACGCGGTTGATAGGGCAGGGCTCCATGGCATTGTGTGCACAGCACACAAACTGCACCTATTGGTGGGCGATGCCATTGGGCTGGGAGCACCAAAGGACTCCTGGGATGAGGGGACCCTGGAGACCAAGGCCTTGCTGGACAAGTGCAGGAAAATAGTCGGGCACTTCTCACACAGCATCAAGGTATCCAGGATGATGCGTGAGAGGCAGGCGGAGACAGGCCAACCAGAGCACGTCCTGATCCAGGACGTGACCACCCGGTCGAACTCCACCTGCTAAATGGTCAAGCGCCTGGTGGAGCAGAGGCAAGTGGTGGAATACGTCATGTTCCACTCTCCCATCCTGCCTGAGGGAAGGGTATTGGACATTGGTGTTACCGAGTGGCTTACCCTCTCCCAGATGGTGGGTATCCTGCAGCCTTTTGAGGAGACCACCCACGTCCTCAGCAGCTACAACGCCAGCCTGGGCCACGTACTCCCCCTGCTCAATGTCCTTCGCCAACGCCTAGAGGCCAGTATCCGGGAAGAAGCTGATCTTCTCCCAAAGTGCAGGGCCTTGGCAGACAGGCTGTTGACCGGCGTGGATAACCGCCTTAGCCCACTGAGGCGGGAAAAGGTGTACCAGATGGCATGCCTGTGCGACCCTCACGTCAAGGGTTCCCTGGCGGGCAGCGCTGCTGACCTAAACTCCTGGAAGACGGAGCTATGCCGTCAAATCCGCAGGGCTGCCTCAAATCAGGCCCAGGCGTTTCCGAGGGTGCACGGAAGCCAGAGCGATGCAGAAGAGGAATCCTCGCAAGGGTCCTCTTCCTCCTCTACTCCAGGAGTGTACACCCAGAGACCAGGTTCCATACCAGCAGCCAACTACCTGGCCTCTGCCCTAGCCATGGCATTCTCCTCCTCAGTGGAGGCAAGGGAGGAAGAAGAACCGGACCCCGCTCTGACATGGTGAGGGAGTACATGGCCGAGCCCCTCCAACCCCTCACCTTGGAGCCACTCCACTACTGGGCCAGAAAGGCAGACATCTGGCCTGCTCTTTCCACTCTGGCGTTGGACCTGTTGTCCATCCCACCCACCAGTGTCCAGAGTGAGCGTGTCTTCTCCCACATGGGAGATGTCCTGAGGCTGTGCCGCTCTCGTCTGGACCCAGAGACCGTGGAAAGGTTGACTTTCATCCGCTTCAACCTTTCCATGTTGGGATTACCCCAACACTCCAAAACCTAGGTTCACAGTCGTTCTTCCACCGGTTCCTTCCAAACAGGCCTCCCCTTGCTCTAACATGCACTACCAGAGAAACACTTATGCCTGCCTGCCTGCAATTATGCCTGCCTCCCAGCTTGGCTTCCTCCCTGCAAGCACAACCTCCTGCCAGCCAGCCAGCCTGCCTTCCTGCTTGCCTAACTGCCTGCTTGGTCCTGTGCCTACCTGCCTAACTGCCTGCTTGCCTGCCTGCCTGCCTGCCTGTCTGTCTGCCTTCCTGCATTCCCACTCAATTTGAAGGGTTCAATTACTGCCTAATTTTTATAGGCCTTGCCTGGCTCAAAACCAGGGAGGACCACTCAATGCATCATTTGAAGGGAATCATACTGTATCTGTAGGCCCAATTTTTCTAGCCCTTGCCTGGCTCCAAGCCAGGGAGGACCACTCAATGTGTCATTTGGAAGGGTCTGTGTAGGCCCAATTTTTCTAGCCCTTGCCTGGCTCCAAACCAGGGAGGACCACTCAATGTTTATAATTTTGAACCAAACAAGACTGTTGGGGTTGCATCTGTGCAACTTCCCCTAACCCTAACCCCATCGAACCAATGCCTGTATGCCTCCCATCCTAACAATCCACCAGCGCAACACAGTTATGCCTGGCTGTCTGCTCTGTCTGTATGACTGCCTGCCTGAATGCTTCGCCTCACTGCCTGACTGCCTTCCACCTTTGTCTGCCTGAATGCCTGTAATTCTGCTGCATGTATGGATGTAATAAGGGCTACATAATTAGCCCTGTTTTCATAGGGCTTCCCTGGTCTTTATAGCAGTCCAGGAATATTTTTTCCTAGGGTCAGTGTAGGCCCAATATTTCCACGTTGACCATGGCTGGTCTGAGTGTAGTACACCCTAATACCTGCCTTCCTCGATGTGTTCCTCCCTTCCCTGGGGTTTTGGAGCCACTCTGCTTACAAAGTGGTTGAGATGCACATTACAACAACCTACCTCAGAGACTGATTAGCAGGGGCCTAGCTCTCCTTACAGCCTTAAAGAAATAGCCCTGTTCTCCTGCATCCACTCTGTCTCCTGGGTTGACGAAACTCGGTCTCCTGGGGTGGAGAAACTCTGCCTCCAAAGGCAGAAGCAATCCTCCCTTCTGGCACTTTGGCTTTGTGCCTTCCCTAGGCAGAAGCAATCCTCCCTTCTGGCACTTTGGCTTTGTGCCTTCCCTAGCATGGGTGGGTACCCTGCAAGCCTGCCTTCCTACCTGCAAGCCAGACTTCCTGCATCCCTGCCTGCCTGGCTGCCTGCCCGCCCCTCTGCCTACCTGCCTGCCTGTCAGGCTCCCGTTACTCCCGGCTTGGAGGAGGCCTTCCAGGTGCTTCTCCTTCAGCCTATCAGTGGTTCAGTGCTTCAAGTTCAGCCTCCGAGCTGACATGCGCCCTGTTATTTATTTATTATTTATTATATTTATTTATTTATATACTTATATCCCACACCATCTTCCCAACGGGAACTCTGGGTGGCTAACAGGAATAAAAAACACATAAAACAAACAGTTGAAACTGCAAACAAAAAGGCAGCGGGAGGCAAGATGGCGACGAGCCCAAGGGAGGGGGAGGAAATCTACTAATTAACAAGGTTGCCGAAGGCCTCTCTAAAAAAGAGGGTCTTCAAGACCTTCTTAAAGGCAGGCAGGGACGGAAGCAGGCGCAGCTCACTGGGAAGGTGGTTCCAAAGTGAAGGCCCCACCACAGAGAAGGCGTGGTCTTGCGTGCGCATTTTCCACGCCTCTCTGGGTGTGGCGACCTGCAGTGAATGCACCTGAGACGATCTCGTGGGTCTGGATCCGGATGCCTTTTGGGAGATGCGCTCCGCCAGGTACTCTGGTCCCAAGCCGTGGAGGGCTTTGAAAATCAAAACCAGGACCTTGAACCTGATCCGGAGGACAATGGGGAGCCAATGCAGGCGAGCCAGGACTGGGGTGATGTGCTCGTATCTGCGGGCACCCACCACCAGCCTAGCCACCGCATTTTGCACCTGCTGTAACCTCCGGGTCAGGGTCAAGGGCAACCCCACGTAGAGGGCATTGCAATACTCGATCCTTGAGATCACCAGGGCCTGCACAACTGTCCTCAGGGAGGACTCATCTAGATACTGGCGGATCTGGGCGATCCTGCGGACATGGAAAAAAGTGGCCCTGGAGACAGCCATCACCTGGGCTTCCACCAATTCCCGCCTCTGCAAGCCGGACCAGTAGGTTACCATGGTCGACAGTATCAAAGGCAGCTGAGAGATCAAGGAGGACCAACAGGGAGGAGGTCATCCTGCAGAGCAACCAGGGCGGTCTCGGTCCCGTGAAGAGGCCTGAATCCGGATTGGAAGGGGTCCAGGATATGATTAACCTCCAGGAATGACTGAAGTCGGACAGCGGCCACCCTCTCGACAACCTTGCCCAGGAAGGGAACAATGGCAATCGGACGATAGTTGGAAAGATCGTCCGATGCCATGCCAGGTTTTTTAAGAGTGGGTTTCACCACAGTCTCCTTCAGACAGGAAGGGAAACATCCCTCCCTAAAGAAGGCCGTGGCAATAGCTGAAACCCACTCAGGCACGTTCCCTTCGACAGATTTAATAAGGCAAGCTGGGCAAGGGTCGAAAGGAGTGGCTGCCGGCCGGCAACGAGCCATGACTCTGGAGGCCTCCGCCACAGAAACCAGCCCAAATTCATCCAGGAGGGGAGAACGGAGGGGTGAGGCACCAGAGATCTCGAAGGGTGGACTAGAGCAACTGGGGGGGCAAGTCGGAACGGATGGCCTCTATTTTTGATCTAAAATGGGCTGCAAATTGCTCACTAGTGAAATCACTAGGAGGAGGCCTCAGCTGGCTGGGATTGGAGAGGTCCCGAACCACCCGGAATAACTCTGCCTGGCGGTTTGCAGCCTCACCAATTCTCAGGGAGGCGTAAGATCTTCTGGCGTCCCTGATCGCGCGAAGATAGCAGCCAGTCAGCTGTTTAAGGGCAGCCCTATTCTCTTCGGTCCAACGAGCCCTCCAAATGACCTCCAGTCTCCTGCGTTCTTGTTTCATTGACCGCAGCTCCTCTGTGAACCACGGGGAGTGGCGGGCTCCACATCGCAGGAGACGCTTGGGGGCGATCCGGTCAACCGCCCCAGTGGTACCCACATACCACCTTTCCACCAGGGCATCGACCGGATCGTCCGCCAGACCGCCAGAGAGCTCCCCGAAGGCCACCATGAACCTGGCAGGGTCCAGGAGCCTACGGGGGCGGGCCCAGATATAATATGGGCGCTCCCCGTGGGGTGAGGGGGCGATCGACAGGGAAAATTTTAACAGGTAGTGGTCCGACCATGACACGGGCAGGGGCAAAATACCCCTAACCCCCAGACACGAATCTGGCGACATGGAGGAAAAGACCAGGTCCAGGGTGTGGCCAGCTCTATGGGTGGGGCATAGAACATGCTGAGATAAGTTCATGGAAGTCATGGATTCCATGAATTCCAGAGCCGCACCAGAGAGTTCCTCCTTGGCATGCAAGTTGAGGTCCCCAACCACCAGAAGGTGGGGGGATCTCAACAAAGCAGCCGAGATGAACTCAGCGATCTCTGGGAGGGATTGTGCTGGGTTGCGGGGAGCACGGTACACCAACACAATGCCAAACTTATCTCGCTGACCCACTGATAGATGGAGGCATTCCACCCCAGAACACACCATTGTCGGAGACCTGCTAATACAAAGGGTTTCCCTGTAAACGATGGCCACCCCGCCACCCCTCCCCTCTGATCTGCCTGCCCACTGAACCTGAAACCCGGGGGGGCACAAGAGGGAGAGAGAAGCCCCACCCTCTGCGCCCACCCAGGTCTCGGTAATGCATGCCAGGTCGGCATGCTCATCCAGGATAGAATCGAGGATGAGCGAGGTCTATCCAGGGGAGACGGCAGACGGGAGGCCGCGGCGGATGGTAGGCCACAAAGAAGTGGCAGGTAGGCTCTCCGGGGCGGTTCTCCTGGCGGCGGTAGGTGACAGGCCGTGGCCGTAGATATAGGTAGGCTCTCCGGGGCGGCAGTAGGTGACAGGCCGTGGTGGGGGACGTAGGCTGCAAAGAAAGCAGCAACACCAACAGCAGGCTCCATGGCGGGCCCCTTGCAGCACCAAAAGGCCCCCCACTGAAGAAGGCGGCGTTTCACTGAGACCATGATGAATTCAGTCTCTATATCATAGGAGGTTTGCGGGAGAACCCCTTAAACCCCCTCCGAGAGCCCTGGCAGGCCCCAAAAATAAGAAGTTAAGCATAAAAAACGGGGCTGGGCAGCATAATAGAAAATGCAGAGCGCAGCACACACAAACAGCTGCTGCTGCCGACCGCCATCTTGCTTGCTCTCTAATGTTTGCTGACCGCTGCCGACCGCTGGGCAGTCAAAAGCCACGTGGTGGCTTTACCGCGTGTGTTGGCCACTCTCCTCGACTTCCCCAGGCAGCAACACCGGCTGCCCCTGCCTCTAGGCGGAAAATCACTCGAGGAGACCAACTTTAACAGGCACAGTCATAATCAACTATTTGGTTTAGAGTTGAGGTAATCTGTCCTCCAACATGGGGGGGGTTCACTCCCACCGGTTACAGTCCAGGTTGGGAAATCCCTTTGGAGAAGGAGGGGAGATTCCTTCCAACTAGCATTCCAGCTTCCAAAGGTGGAAGAAACAATCCCTCCCTAACATTTGCACTCTGGTTTTTTGTGGCTTTCCTGGGTGGACTGTGTCTCCAGTGGGCAGTCAAAACTCTGGCTTGGTGGCCTCCAAAGTAGGCGGCTGAAAGAATCCCTCCCCGTTGTTCCCCGCCGTTCTGGCTTCGTGGCTTTGCTGCGTGCGTGCGTAGACTGAGTATGCACAGTGCAGTCAGAATTCTGACCTTGTGGCCTCCCACTGAAACAATCCCTCCCCAACCAAGAAAATTTCCCCTGCGCTCTGGCTTTGTGGCTTTGCTGCGTTGACTGTCGCGTTTAAATCTGGCTCAGCTGCCTGCACCCCAACCGTTCAAGGCAGCAGGTCCAACCCCACCACCCGTCCTTCCTGCTCTCTGAATGGCTGCATTTGCCCATCAGTTGTTGAAAAACCAGTGGTCCCTTTTTTGCTGGCAGTCCCGGGGGCGGGGTCCTTTTCTTCCCAGGTGGCCCTTCTTGCAAGTAGGGCCCAAATGAAAACAGTTACAGGGTTAGGGTTAGGGTTAGGGTTAGGGTTAGGCCACTTCCGGCGACACGGCAGGGAAGCCGGACGGGGTGGAGGGCAGCGGAGTGTCTCTGCCCTGGAGATGGGCCTCGAAATGCGCAACCTGGTTGTGGTCAAGGAGAGAGAAGGTCTGCTACTCTGCTCGCTCCATGAGCGAATCAGTCTCCTTGGGATACTCCAGCTGGTGATGATTCCCTGAGAGATTGAGGGGAACTCATCAGGATGAGTTGGGGGGGAGCATCTGAATCTCTGACAGCTGGGCAGTCAAAACTCTGGCTTGGTGGCCTCCAAAGTAGGTCGCTGAAAGAATCCCTCCCCATTGTTCCCCACTGTTCTGGCTTCGTGGCTTTGCCGCGTGCGTGCATGCGTGGACTCTGTCTCCACTGGGTTGGTGGAACTGTTCTCCTGGGTAGTCCAAACTGGCCTCCAAAGTAGGCGGCTGAAAGAA
>JAHTLZ010000273.1:27850-40064 GCA_023846285.1 Phrynocephalus versicolor | reverse complement strand
TACTCAATTTACTGAACTCATAAGAATGGAAAGCTGAGTCAACCTTGAGCCAGCTACCAAAGCCCACCGGGACTGAACTCAGCTCATGAGCAGAGTCCTGACTGCAGTGCTGCAGTTTACACACTGTGCCACAAGGCTCCAGCCAATCAGAAAAACACCTGGCAAATATCCTTTGATCCTCTTGAGAGAGCCACCACAATCTAAAATCATAGCAGAGACAGCACAGATGAAATAAGGCATTTTAAAGTGGGAATTGGTTAACTTTCTAGATGTCGGTGGGGAAAGAGAGAGATACCAGGCAGTCATTAGTATCTCTATAGTAACCAAAGAAAATGAATTGATTCCCTGTGACCTCAATGAATGTAGTGATGTGAGACAGGATCTGACAAGAATTTACAGTGTTCAAAGGCCAGGACCCTATTACAGAAACATGGATCAGAAAAGCAATTGCACAAGCCTCCCTGGGTCCTGAGAGGGAACCTTTGCAATAGCCCAGTGCTGGCGAACCTATAGGACGGGTGCCAAAGGTGGCACTCGGAGCCCTTTCTGTGGGCATCCAACATCATCCCTTCACAGCCATCTGTATTCAGGTTGAATTGCTGTATTGGCACTTTGCGAAAAATTAGTGGGTTTTGAATCACAGTTTGGGCACTAAAAGGTTTGCCATTACTGCAATATTTGTGTTTCTAGAACAGGAAATTGGCCTATGAGTTTAGATTCTCCCCCCACCCCATCCCTGGTTTCCTTGCAATTAAAAATTAATTTCGAACAGTACTCTTGTGAAACCTCTCTCAACACAAATATGTGGTGCCAATACAATGCTCAGTTTCCACATCCAACATTTTTGTTTGGGCCATTTTTAGAATTGTCTAGTAGAAAATATGATCCAGTATATGAATTAAAACTTTTGTAGGTGTGTGATCAAGTGGAGCAAAAAGAAAAAAGAAAAAAGGATTTCTCTCCCCCAATCCTATTTTGAATAGATGTCTTTATTCTTGCATTTGTATTTTGTAATGGCCTTACAAGTTCCCCCGTTTATTTCAATGGAACTATGAGGTTACGGAGAGGCGCTGCCCCGCCCGTACCAACAAGAAGGCTCGTGGACTCTCAACACTAGTTGACAACAACCACTAGGTAATACTCTTTTTACTTTAATCAAGCCTCAATTGGCTAGACCCAGTGGGTTTACTAAATTACATCTCAACTCTCAGATGGATGGCATGGGTTTACTGCCATCACCTCTGCCTCCCTCTCTCAGGAGCAACATGTCTGTTTTGAAGAGGAGCCAACAGGAGAGGGGGGTGGGTTAGGGATAGGGTTGAAGTGGGGGGGGGGAATCCAACCAACAGCTGCCTCAGCAGTAACATTGAAACAACATCCTTACTGCGTACTGCCACATCTAAGACAGACGTGCCTGGCAAAATTCATCTTGCCAAGAGCTTGACGTCTAACAGGAACCTCCTGGCAAACTCCCATCAGGCCACGAACATTTGAACTTCTGGAACTTGCATTGAAGAAGTGGGATCCACTCACAAAAGTTCACATATTATATATTTTTTATTTTTATCTGTGGTCTATACAGGCATCTTCTATAATCTTACTTAAAGGAACAGACAGAGGTATTTTTTCCTCTCCTGTTAGCAAAGCGTTTTGCTTATACACCGCACCATAGTGCTTAAAGCGCTCTCTGAGCAGTTTAAAATTTATTCATGCAGGCTACACATTGCCCCCACCCCCCATTGCCCTAGGAAGGATGGAAGGCTGAGTCAGCTATGAGCCAGCTACCTGGGATTGAACCCCAGGATGTGAGCACAGTTTTAGCTGCAGTACACGCATTTTAACCACTGCGCCACGAGGCTCCTCAGCCTTTAGTATCCTTGATTTATCAATATCTATATCAATCGATCTTATGCCTTGATCCTTGATTTATCTATATACCTATATCGATTTTATGCCTTTCTCCCCACAGGGAACTCAAAATGCCACATGACAACTAAAACTACAGCAATTAACCATTTTTAAAATATCATATTAAAAAAACAAACATCTATCAACATTACAAAGAAATTTAAAATATTTTTAAAAGAGATAAAGACATTAAAACTTAATGACAACACATTTTGGAGACACCTATTGTTTTGAAACTTGTTGGAAAAGGAAGGACAGGAAAGGAGGGAGCCCTGAAGGAAAAGACCATCACTGGTTACAAACCATGAAGGAGAGGAGTTATCTCCAGGCTTAAACCCGGGGTACTTCAAGGGCCAGATGCAGGGGAGTGGTATCAGGAGACAGATATCTAGTCTCGTGCACTCCCAAACGCATCTGGTGGGGCCACTGTGAGATAAAGGAAGCTGGACTAGATGGGCCTTTGCCTGATCCAGCATGGCTCTTCTTATGTTCTTATGTTCAACCTGGCTACCTTGGCACAGTGTCTTCCAAAGCCTGGGAGCCACCACTGGGAAGGCCCTTGGTTAGATGAAAAACCTTCCAGAATGAAGTAAAGGCCGATGGCAAATAGATGGAAAAGTGTGTGGAGGGGGGTGAGGAGTGTTTCCCCTTCATAACACTGAGTTTTCACACACCTTTAAAATCAGTATACTTTTTTTGAACTCGGGGTCTCCAATGAGTTACCTTAAAGGTCCAATAGGCCACAGTGATTCTGGTAAGTGAGGGTCTCGCTTCCATTCGGCTGCCTGAAAGAGTACTAGCTGTCCACATTTCGTTGTGTTTTTCCACCTCTGAATGTCTGGCCTCCCAAATCCTCTGGTGGGGTTTATTTTTGGATTTGGGCAGAGTCACTCAAGAAAGGGCTTGAAGCTTGCTTTTAGAGAATGTGCATATTTAAACAAACACCAGTTTACTTGGCTCCTTAGTAAAGGTTTCTGTCCTGAGATGATGAGGAATGGAATTTTCCAGATTCATTAAATATGTACTGATCAGAAGCCAGGATGCTGACTTGGCTTATTTGCTTACTCAGTTTGGGGAATTAATTTTATATACGTCTTTGTAAAGTGACAAGTTGGAAGTAACCCCAAGTTAATATTGAAGGAGAAAGGAGCTTCACATAAAGAGAAGGTAGTTTTGCCCTCTCTTCTCGGATAAGAGAGATGTTTGTGGCATCACTGGACTTGGAGACTCGCAGAGGAAATGCAACACTAAATGAAGTGAGAAAGGAAACATTAAGAAGATACCTGTGGCATCCCAGTGTGCTGCTGCTTACTCTCAATAAAGCGAAACGGCCCATGTCGAAGGCTAAACAAACCATACTTCCAAGTTCCATCTGGTTTCAGTGAGCTATTTTGGCTCTCATTCAAACAGCCCGTAGCACACAGACCAAAACAAAACAAAACAACAACAAAAAACCATGTGTGTTCCAGGGACCATCTCACTCCCAGCATTCCACACTGTTATTTCTACTACTGCAGAGTTATAAAATCCCCACCAGAGGCAATGACAATTGTTTTGGTGTCAGATACCAAGGCCAGGGCTCCAGGAGCACATGCACAGCTCGCCATGAGCAAGTGCAGTGTTGTGTTCTCCCTTCTTTCAAGCTAGATTCCCTCCCCTGAAAATTCCCTGCTGCATCACAGCCTCCAGTTCTCTCCCTTTTGGGATCTCCTTCTGAACTATGCCATCTCTCCTCCTCCTCCTCCTCAGGTGGAACTCCTTCCCTCTGGGGGACAGGCATTTTTCCAACAATCTGCTGTGATCTTTCAGCATTTGCCACAAGGCAACCAGCTCATTAGAGTTGCCTAGATGCCCTAAGCCAGGCATGTCCAAAGTCAGGCCTGGGGGCCAAATGTGGCCCGTTTTCAATTTTTAAGAGGCCCACGGCTTCTTCTCTCATCGGCTCAGCCTGGCATGCATCCCCACCAGCTGGCCTTTTCCCATACCGGATGGATATGTCATCTTGCAGTTTTACGGTTTGCCTGCCCTCCCTGCCTCTGTCCACCACCACCCAGCCACCTGCCACGCCTACCCGCCCCCGGTTCCGTTGCTGCAGCATCCTCCCCACCTCCTTGCAGACTTGTCCAATGTCTGGCCCGGGGGCCAAATGCGGCTGAATGGTTGGCCTCCAGACATTTTCACCTCACCAAATCTGGCCCTCCTTGCAAAAAGTTTGGACACCCCTGCCCTAAGCACATCCAGTCTCGCTTGATTTTGGAAGCTAAGCAGGGTCAGCCCTGGTTAGTACTTGGATGGGAGACCACCAGGGAATTCCAGGTGCTGTAGGCACCTTGAATAGGAACTGGCAAACCACTCCAGTATTCCTGCCAAGAAAACTCCATGGACATGGGGTCATGGACAGTCGGTCACAACTGTAATGACACAACACGCACACACACAGCACAACCAGCTCATTGCGCCCCACAGTGACGGTAGCTAAGTGAGACTAGTGCATCAATATCAACTTATGTCTCATTACACATCCACTTCACCAGTTCTGAAAATCACCGAAAAACCACATCCCTTCCCCATCATTACTTTTCCAGCCTTGACTAACACCACCTGCGAAAAGGTTGCTTCATCGTTAATGTTATGACAAAGAGACATGGAATACCACCCATGATGTGAGACTCAACATCTGGGGATATAGTAACTGGGTACTTCTGAGGACAATGTTGCTCAGTCACAGGATGGCAGCAAATGTGCCTCCTCCATTCTCTACATTCCTTGTGATAAACAATACTGGTACCTAACAATGGAATTCCAATAGTGCAAGCAATGTGGGACTCAATGACACCCAGTTCCAAATTTATGCAAAAGAGGTAACCCAAAGCGTCTACTAGCTGCAAAATCAGTTGCAGAAGTGGTAGCATAGAACAAAAGAGCTGACAGAATTCTGTTACCACATTTTGTCCCTTCAAGTAATGGACCTGAAATAGACAGAGTACTAGAAGGCTGTCCATACTACAACAACGCAGCCTCAATGGATATAGCTTAATATTATCAAAAATGACCCCTCCTTTAAAGCAATGTAGGCAGGACATCACGGTGCCCCAGTTTTTAGAGTCAGATTTAGGAAGCAGATGGAGGATGCTTAGCTCGACCCTCTCTGAAAACTACTCATTAATATTCTGTCATATGGTACAACATATGGTCAAACTCACCCAAGGAAAACAAAAGGAGAAATTAAAATTGTTAATCATTTCTATTGTGCTTTTAGGGCCTTGTATGAAGCCACAACCAGTCTCTTTAAAGTCCCACAATAATAAACCTGTCATTTTCTTCCTACTTATTTTTTGTGATTCCCAGTGTGGTGTCATGGATCAAGCGAGGGACTGGGACTCTGCAGAACAAGGTTCAAATCCCCAGATGGCTGTGGAAACTCCTTAAATATCTCTCACTGACCTTGAAAGCCCAGTTAAGGTCATTAAAAGTTAGTTCTGACTTCATGGCACAGAATACGTGCACATCCTTGATCACCCTCAGCTCTAGAAATCCCGATGTGATCATATACTGGAAATCCTGAAACCTGGAAACAAACAATCTGGGACAACCACATGGCCAGTTGCCATCTCTGTAACAAATTTTTAGGGAACTGCAACTCCCATAAGTCCTGAATGGATATAGCTTAATATTATCAATCCTAGACTACATTCCTGTTTATGAGGTATGTTGGGAGTAGGGATGAGCCTTTAGACTATCTCAGACTTCCACAGTCCCTGGAGCACCCATGTATAGAGCCTTGTGGCACTGTGGTTAAACTGCTGTACTTCAGCCAAAACTGTGTTTGGGCCATGGGGTTCAATCCCAGGTAGCTGGCTCAAGGTTTACTCAACCTTTCAACCTTCTGAGGTAGATCAATTAAGTATCAGCTTACCTCTCCCTCAGAGGGGATGGAGAACAATATGTAGCCAGCATAAGTAACTTGTGAACTACCCAGAGAATGCTTTAAGAACTATGGGGTAGTATATAAGCCCCAGCTTTTTAGTCCAGTAAGGACTACAGGGCCACATACTGTATAACAGTATCAGGCATGTCCCCAATCTTTGTTCCATAGCTGTTCCCATATGATCAGACTTCTGTTCTTTGAGAGTTGTCTCACACATCCTGAGCCTTCCAGATGAATTCCTGCTGTGGACCCACCATGATAGACAAAATCATAAAGTTATACTCCAACACTTCTAGAAAGGTGTATGGTGGAGGGAGGTGAGTTAAAGGATTCTAACAACTCTTGTACACCACTTTCTAAATCATGGAACAAATATTGGGCAGATTTCTTCGACTAAATGTGTAATATATGAAAATAAGTTTAAATATAAGTGTATGAAATAATACGCCAAAGTCCTCCTCTTGTCTCTTCAGGAAAGCAAAGCAACAGTAATTTGGGGAGGGGGGGGGAGAGATATGTATTCCTACAATAGGCTCCTTGTCCAAGTGCATACTGCCATCTACTGGAGATCAGAAGAACAGTGTATGTGTAGTAAAACACGGAAAAAAATCTCCTTTCAGGTACAGTAGTCTTGTCAGTCGACTCAAATCCAAAGGTAGAAACAGCACGCTTTCGTTAGGCGGGTGGCAGTTCCAACTGAAAGGTTATGCAGAGAAATGGACAAGCTTTTGACTTAATTAAGCTGATGCTCAGGCTGGATGTAGAGAGTTAGATTGACACTAAAAAGGTTGCCACAGCAGACGAGCACAGTTTCTGACACCCAGCATTACAGAAGACACTATTCATTTGTCTCTGGATCCAGCACTGAGCACAGCACACACATCCCTTGTAACTTTTAGCCAGGCAGCAGAAAGAAGCAAAATAGTGTAGTTCTTCTCTTCACAGAGCGGGAAAGTCATTTTAGGTGACTCGCTTTTTTAAAAAAGCCAATGTCAGTCACATTCCTCAAGGTAGTTCTTCCCCAGCCTGCTGCCCTCCAGATGCAATTGGGCTACAACCCAAGCCCAGCACATCTGGAGGGCATGAGATTTGGGGGAAGCTGGCCCGGCAGCAGGAGAGTATCTTGCACATTTCCTTCTTCCAGTCACTTTGAGTTGGTCTTGAGCCCCTTTAAATGATCATTGCACAGCCTCTCCCCCTCCCACTTTCCTGAATGTATTTGTTAACAAAGCTCAAGGATTAGACCAGGTATGTCCAAACTTCGGCCCTCCAGATGTTTTGGACCGCAACTCCCACAGTCCTTTGCCATTGGAAACCTAAGCTTAGAATCCTGGGAGTTGCGGTCCAAAACATAAGGAGGGCCGAAGTTTGGACATGCCTGGATTAGACTCTCCCTTCTAAAATCAGCCTATGGCTTCTGAATGCCTTCCTTGCCAGCAGCGCAGCTCAACCCTCACAATGTATACCCCACTCAACTTCTTAATAACTACATTTGTGACTCATCAGGGGCCCCCTATGAATCGACAATAAACATAAATGATTATTTTTTTCCTCCTAATGATTGATCGCTCCATGCATAGAAGGTTTTAATCATTCAAATTCATACAGTGATGCCACCATGTTCAGAGCTGAGAAGCATTTGCCAGGTTTTTGAAGCTTCGAAACACAGCCTAAGGCAGATTTCTTTTCACATTGTTTCCAAGCAGGTTTCGAGAAGATTGGGCATGTACTTTTAAAGTTCTAAATCTTGTTTTTTAAAAACCTCCCCCCCATGATTATGCTGTTGTTGTTTTGTTTTGTTTTGCTTTGTTTGTTTGTTTTCAGCCTTTAACCACCTTGCTACTTATTTTTCAGTTACTTGTTTGTTGTTGTTCAGTCGTTCAGTCGTGTCCGACTCTTCGTGACCCTATGGACCAGAGCTCTCCAGACCTTCCTATCTTCTACTGCCTCCCGGAGTTTGGTTAAATCCATATTGGTTGCATATTGGTTGCATATTGATTACCTGTTAGAGATAGGTAATTAAAAAATTCAGCCCAGTTAATCGGAATTCATCTGTGCTTCACATTCCATCCTCCCCACTCACAATCTAGCTAAGTGCTGCCTGTGTTCTCCTCCTCCTCCAGTGATGCTCCATTTTGGGCAGGAGCTCAGGCTTCCCTTCTCCACCTCCTCTGGCAACCGATCACTCATTGACTGTGCAGTAAAAATCCCTGCCCCATCTCCTAGTCTGAGCAGTCAGCTGCCGGAGGAGGACTGGAGCACCACTAGTTGAAAAAAGAAGAAGATCAAGGTGGAACATGCCAGAGAAGGAAGGATATACCAGATTTGGAGTGGGGCAGCCAGCCAGGGGTAGGTGGGTGGTAACATGTGACTATGGAATTCAAATCAAACCAACATTGTTGCACATTCAGTTTAACAGGGCTTATACCCAAGAGGTAATGTAGGCTAGATTATACTATTTTGAGATAAATGGAGCTTAATTAAAGGGTGAGAGCATATTAGGACTGTAGCTTTAACCCAGAAATAAGTGTCATTGAAATTCTGAGAATGCTAGCAGGAGAAAAAGCTAGTTTTATGACACCAGTGTCAGTAACCCGAATGGCCTATAGCAGTGATGGCGAACATTGTTGAGACCGAGTGCCCAAAATGCGATTCAAAACCGACTAATTTTTCGCAAAGTGCTAATACCATACAGCAATTTAACCTGGATATAATGGCTGTGAAGGGGCAATGTCAGGTGCCCACAGAAAGGGCTCTGAGTGCCATAGGTTCGCCAACACTGGCCTATAGGATCCCCGTTTGTGCTCACTACCATATCTAAGCAAGGAATTATACCAAAACCTATCTCCTTTTGTTAGTTTGTTGAAGGGATTAAATGTGCTGTAATCAGCTTGTATGATGATGGGAAGACAAAACCTAAATTCACGAAGAGAAACATTGTGATGTTTTGTTCTTTTATCATTGAAGTACATCCAATGGAAAGAACAGCCTTAAACCCATCTGCCAGTACCTTCAAAATACAGGATGCCTGGTCAAGGAATAATTCAAGAAGTGTCAAAATTAGCTATAGAACAGAAAAGCAAAGCACCACCAACTTTTAAAAATCATACAGTATCTATTTAATCTAACAAAGATAAGCATTTACTGTTCTGGACAAATCAAACAGAGGTCAGATGCAAAAGAAGTTCATGTTTATTCTCATTTGCTCTGTATTCATTGTTGATCTTACCTTGTAAGGACTACATGATTCTATTTTCTCTCTCTTTGTTTTTTGTTTTTTTCTCTCTCAATTGTTGTTAAATTTTTGCCCTTTTAATTTTAGGCATATACCTTAGAGCAAGATAAAGTTTCCCCCTGCACATGTGTGCTAGTCATGTCCGACTCTAGGGGCGACACTCATCTCCATTTCTAAGCCAAAGAGCCAGAGTTGCACAAGTCCGGGGCCATGTGGCCGGCATTCAACTTCTCCACAATTCCCAAATATTGGACACTAAACATCCTGCTATGTTACTATTCAGTTTTCCAATGAAGAGTTCATTTTCCGAGGAATAGTGACTGCAGAGATTCAGTGAGTGTATGGAATGAGAGTTCCTTCCAAATATTGAGCAAGACATCTGGCAGGAGCTGCTAGCACTGTGAAGTCTGTTGTTATGATACAGAGTCAGAAGCCAAAAGTTTTATAAAATTCATGAGTCATCAAGTAGTTGTCCTACTAATCTTGCTCCTTCTCAGCAGTGTTGGTCTCACTTCTTCCTGATTGCTTCAGCTTGGTTATCAGAACAGTCTTAGACATGTTCCTGATCAATATCATTTGAAAGTGTGTGTATTTCTGTTTCCCTATTTCTGAACATCGTGGCCATAAACAGAATGACAATAGGAGCTTTGGAAGGTCATTAACCTACAGAATTGCCATGAACCAGAAATGACTTGACAGCATGTAACACACATGCACACATTTCTGAAATAAATACTTTTTTTAGCTATATTCATGTTTAAAGCATATAGAAATTGTCCTGAATATATGGCATCAAGTAGATAAAAAAGATCCTACTTTTTAGTCATCCATAGAGAAAGATAAAAGCACAGATCATGCTCAGGAAAAATACATGACTAGCGATATGATCACTAAAGTGATACAGAAACTCGTGAAATACAAAGGAAAACCTGCCACCTCTTTCTGTGTGCCCCTGAAAAGTAGTCACTGAAAGCTGGACCTAGGGAGGTGCCATTCAGTTTTTTTGGATGAGTTCTTTGGAACTCTGAAGTCTGAAAAATCCAAACACATCCTTCATTAGACCCTCTAATTCCTCTTCACACAAAAACACCACGGCAAGTGTGCTTGTGTAGATATATAACTTTAAAATAGTTCTAAGTCTACCATTGGTATGTTTCAGACAGTTGCCTGTACTGGGGGCCATAATAACCAACTATTGATCTTTAGCTTCCCTGTCATTCTCCATGGCCTCTTCTCCTTCAAATACCAGGAAAATGCATGTTGTAAAGAAGCAAGGAGCCCTATATAGGCCTACCACTTCCTAGGCCTGTGTGTGTTGCATTGTTACAGTTGTGACTGACTCTTTGTGACCCCATATCCATGGAGTTTTCTTGGCAGGGATACTGGAGTGGCTTGCCAGTTCCTACTCCAGGCACCTACATCACCTAGTATTCCCTGGTGGTCTCCCCTCCAAGTACTAACCAGGACCAAGCCTGCTTAGCTTCCAAAATCAGGTGAGAGAGGATGTGATTAGGGCATCTAGGCAGCTCCTTCCTAGGCCTACTCCAGAATAATCCACATTGCTGCTCTAGCAGAACACTCTCCTCTCTTGAACCACTTCCTACAAGCTGTAAGGCTAATTCCATGTAATGCCATGTTAGTTAAAAAAAAGTTATGTTCTTGTATGAACAGTATGGCTTTTGTTGCAACTTGAGAATTTCTGGGCAGGGGGAAAGACACTTTTTAAGAAGTTTTAGGTGCTGGACTGGCTTACTCAAAATTTTAAGAGAGTTGGTGGTTTGGAAGCTACGCGTCCCACCACTAAGCCTGGTTATTTCCTGCTCAAAACTCTAAAAGCCCCCATCAAATACATCTGTAATGGAAGTTACTTAGCCAAGAATATAGGTTGCATACATTTGCCAGAGATAACATAGCTTGTTTTTCAGATCCAGGCACCTTATACAAGCCTAGCATGTTAGTTCACAGGAAACTTTCTTCTCCCATGCTGGGGAAGTTACTGGCACAGGCCTGTAACCACAACGATGAGGAATGAGCTAAAAGTAAAAGCTCAGCGTTCCCCAAATGACAATGCAGAAACTGTGCTACAGATATTTTATTGCTTGAGCTTCATTCATGCAGAAAGGCCCACATGAAGGTAACTGGAGGATGTAGGTTTTTCATATTTTCTGTGGCCTTTTAGACACTGTTGAGCTTTCTGTCTCTTTTGGGAGCCTGAATTTTGGACAGGAATGCTGGGAACATTTCCACCACGATTAAGGTTACCTCTCAGAACTGGCAATGAATAGCTGTCAGTCACCAGGAAAAGTGTTCCCTCTTTCTTCTATCCTTACCTAAAACATTCTGTGTAGCACTGGAGGCAGCTCCACTATGGATGCTACTGGCCACAACCAGTAGGTTAGCTGGTGTGCCCCCATCCAGTTGGATCCAACGTATAGCCACCCTAATAGGGCTTCTTCAAAGGTGAGTGAGATATTTAAGGAGTGGTGTTACCAGTTCCACTGCCCCAGTCAGTTCCCATGTCTAAACAGGAATCTGAACCACCATCTCCAGTCCACGTCCATCCCTTTATCCACTGCACCACACTCAGGAGAATGCCACACTTACAACAGTTAGGCACTCTTAGAAATCAGTGAGAACATCCTGTCCACCAGCAAATTTATTGGACAGCAAAGTAGATGGCTAACTGCTGCATGTTCTCAATGTCACAGGATTACTGTATTATGAACACCCGTCTTCTTGTAAGGATATTTTGTAAACATGTAAAGTGATCTAAACTGGAGCCCTGAGGAACAGTGGTTAAACTGCAGGACAGCACTCGAGCTTCTGCTCATTACCTGCTTTTCAAGGCTGGTAAAATGGAGGCAAGTGTAATTATGTTGAAAACCACCAAGAAAATGCTCTAGGGCAGGGATGGCGAACCTTTTAGAGACCGGGTGCCCAAATTGCAATTCAAAACCCACTAATTTTTTTGCAAAGTGCCAATACAGTAATTTAACCTGTATACAGGTGTTTATGAAGGGGTGATGTCGGGTGCCCACAGAAAGGGCTCCAAGTGCCACCTTTGGCATCAGTGCCATAGGTTCACCATCACTGCTCTAGTACTATGGGGGAGAGCAACAGTGGTGGTGGTGGTGGTGGTGGTG
>JAHTLZ010000273.1:8162-27840 GCA_023846285.1 Phrynocephalus versicolor | reverse complement strand
GAAGAAGAAGAAGAAGAAGAAGTTACAAGCTTTAGAGTAGCATTAAATTCATCAAGTCATTAAAATACAATTAAAATTAAAATACTTCATTACATTAGTTTGACTTTTTTGAAAAGAATTTGAATATTTTAAAAGTCCACACACTCACACACACACATATACACACCCCTGCTCTGGACTTACTGTTTTGGAGATAATTAAGCTAATTAATAAATCTGTGCTGTCCAGCTGATTCTGGCGTAAGACCACCCTTTCCAAGGTTTTCTAGGACTACAGTACTCAGATGTAGTTTACCATTCCCTCCTCCTGGAACTGTGCCGCTGGCCCAAGGCTACACTGGTGTGTTCTTCTGAGATACACGATGGGAAACTGAACTCCCCAGGCTCTGGCTCCACAGGCAGATACTTAATGCACTGAGCTATCCTGCTAGATGATTTGGCAATCATACAAGTTCAATGATGGCAAAGACAAAATCCATATCAAGTACTACACAGAGAAGAAGTAAAAATAAAATAGCACTTGAATGCGCTATATAAATCTATGATGTTTTTTTAAAAAGCCTAGCTGATTTTCAAAAACCTCATAAATGTTGAGAAGAAATAGAAAGAAAAAAAAACAACTGAAGGAGGAATTGTGAGTGCATTGTGAATACAATACTGCAATAAATCAAAGACAGGAAACAAACAATTTGGTTTATGCACATGGAGATAGGCAGTAGAAAGTGGGAACACAAATAAGTACTTAAGCCCCTCAACAATTTGGAAATGGGAAAGCAGAGTTGAATTAATTTTCTTTATTACTGATTTGCCACAAGAAAATATTGGGGAAATGATTATTTATATATATATATAAGAGACGTGACAATGACTACCAACTTTCCAGCCTTGGACTATTTCTTCCCAAAGCTGAAAATAGAGCTTGGAAAAGTTTCTTCTTAGACTACAATGCCCAGGCTTCCCAACTAGCATCAATTTTCTTTCTCCTACAGAAGATACAGATGCTTAAGCTAATTTTCGTTTGTACTGCACAGAAGGTTCCAGTGGGGCAAGTGGACTACTAAACTAAACTTTCCTTGCCAGGAAAACAATATGATCAAAAATGAAGCAAGAGTAATTTCACTATGTCCAAAGTGGGGAACGTGTTCCTGCAGCCACACAGAATGTTAAACATAAAATTCTTGCCCAATTATCATATGGAATTGCTGTCTGGATTAAAGGCTTTAACCCCATTGCTGAGAGCGTTTTATCAATTGTGTTGCAATCTGTGTTCGCCTGGCCAAGATGCGCTCGAGGCTGGGACGCCATCGGTGGAATGCCAAGCATGGTTAAGTGCATTTTGCTACCAGCTAAAGGTGATCTATGCTCCAATATCGCTATTTATACCATTTGCAGAAGGACATTTTTTTCAGTTTATTGGACAAGGGATTCTTAGAAAAACTACACCTACTAATCTTCTCTATGGAGTTCCTCTTGACATTACTTCAAGATAGTATTATGCTTCTGCTTACTCAACGTATAAAGGATATCAATCTCCAGTATTCCTTGGTTTGTGCAGATAGGACTTGTTCACCGACATACTTTTGGCTAAATTTTAATTTCCCTAAGCCAGCTAACTATCTTTACAATTCTGGGATACCAATTTGCCTCCTTAAGGACTAGATTTAATTGCTTTCCCTCAACCTTACTAACTGGGCATTTTAATAACATGCCTTATGACGAGAGGTTCTGTTCCTGTGGGAAAGAATCTGTTGACTCTGAGACTCTATTCCATATTATGCTGTGTGTGTGTGTGTTGTGTTGTTACAGTTGTGACCGACTCTACGTGACTCCATGTCCATGGAGTTTTCTTGGCAGGAGTACTGGAGTGGCTTGCCAGTTCCTACTCTAGGCGCCTACAGCACCTGGTATTCCCTGGTGGTCACCCATCCAAGTACTAGCCAGGGCCGACCCTGCTTAGCTTCCAAAATCAAGCAAGATCGGATGTGCTTAGGGCATCTAGGCAGCTATATTATGCTATAGTGTAATCTATATAGCAAGGCACGTAATTGCTACCTTTGCACCAGTTTATCTCCCAACAATAGCCTAAAGATTTTGTTGTCTAGAAAGACTCATGCCATAACACAGTCAGTAGCAAATTTTTTGTTTACAGTTATAAACAGTCACAAAATGTTACAATAAGTCTCCACATTTTGAATTACTTGTATAGTTATGTAACTTTTGTTTCTTTTAATAAGTCTTTACACTGTGTCTTTGCTTCTGTGTAGCCATGTAGTCTTTGATTCTTCTATCAAATAACTGGGTCTATGACCATATAACAAAATGTTATTTGAATGAAGCAAGACACAGTGGAAGATAAAACTTCTAGGTTAGAAAGTTCTCAATCAACCACTCTGGAAAAACAACAGACAAATATGAATTGCTCTTTCACTAATAACACAACTAGGTTAAAGCTGATAAGAATTCTAGTGGCTGACATGCATATACAAATGGAACATAGAAGATGAGAAATACAATATGAATCAAGGAAAACTGGAGACCATAAGCAAGAAATAGAACATATAAACATTGCAGTGCTTGGTTTCTGTGAAGTAAAGTGGGCTGGAGCAGGATATTTTCAGACAAATGTCCAAGAGATGAGGCATGGAAACTGGACTGCTTTTTTATGGTATTGAAACATTTTGCTATTTATCCAAGTAGCTTCTTCAGTCTGAGGAAAGAATCAGCAGTGTACCTTCATTTGAAAAACAAAAGACACTCATTCAAAAATGAGGATGTACACGTATTAGACAGAGAAGATAAGTGGTTTGAGAGAGGAGTCAGGGAAGCCATTCATGTGTCTCAGTTCTTCTCTCAACAGGAGTGGGGGACTTAGGCAGAATCTGTCTCCCATTTATCAAGCTGTCCTTCCGTCCATCCCCAGACAAATCAGAATCACTTCACACCTCCACCAGCAAGGCCACAGCTGACGACCCATACTTAATGGGTGTTGGGAAGGGTTGCATAGGTGGAACTTTCACGCTCCCTAGGCCATTGTCCATCAAACACATTTATTCAGACCAGGGTGGAATGAAACCAATTGGAAGCCTCCCACCAACTTTCCTCAGATTAAGGAAGCTACAGTAGGACCCCATATCTGCAGGGGATTTGTTCCGGGCCACCCTGCAGATACTGAAATCCATGATAAGAGTGAACGCTCTTATCAGAGGATGACAGCGGTGCTGGTGGTGAGTGGGAAGAGGCAACAGCTGTGGTTAGGTGGTGGGGGTGAAAGCAGGCATGCCACGTGGCAGCTGACTGGCCCTTTGTGCCACTGAGACCATCCTACCAGGGAAGAAGCCACTGGGTGGGCAGGTGGTGGAGCCACCTCCTCTCCTGGCCAGCCAGAGCAAGAGGAGGAGGAGGAGGAGGAGGAGGAGGAGAAATGCCAACCCAGTGCCCTCCGCCCTAAGGGGTTTCCAAGCCAGCCAGCCAGATCATCCTGCATAATTGCCCTGCGCCTGCTACTCTCCCTTGCTTACCAGCTGGCTGGCAATGAAGCACCATTCATGCTGTGTTTTGCTGCCAGGGGCACCTCCCCTACCATTTCAAACTGAGGAGGCAAACCAAGGTGGCAACAGCTATTCCAAATGCAAGGATCCGGCCACAAAGCAGGGTCCATTCCTCCAAATGGCACCCTGCGATTTTGCTGCCTCCACCCTCAGGCTGTTGACCTAGGAAAGGAGGTGACAGCAGTGGCAGCTTCAGTACCACATGGCAAAAAAATGCCAAAGCAGGACCGTGCTGAACATTAAGAAGAAGAAAAATTGCAATTAAATAATTCACGAAGACAAAATTCACAATTAAATAATTCACAAGCAAAATTCAAAATGAAACAATTTGAATGAAATTTAAACGGAAAAAAATTTAAAAAATTGAAATAGTTAAACATTTTGTATGTCTTTGCTCGATCATCAGTTCAAAGGAATTGCAGTCAAGAAATTAGAACGTAGAAGGAAACTCAGAAAGGCGGCAATGAAGGAATAAGATGGATTGACTCCCTAAAGGTAGATACAAACCTGAATTTACAAAAGCTGAGCAGGGCTGTTGAGGGTCAGACATTCTGGAGATTGTTCATTCATAGGGTAGCACACCACTGCCACTGCTACCGCCACCGCCACCGCCGCCGCCGCAGCAGCAGCAGCAGCAGCAGCAACAACAACAACAACAACAGCAGCAGCAGCAGCAGCAGCAGCAGCAGAAGAAGAAGATATTTCAGCTTGCTGTTTCCCATGCATGGAATGTCTGGAAACTCAAAAAAGCACCTTCCCCATTACCTGGATTAAACCAGGATAGCCAATGGTCAGATATGGAAGTTGTAGGCCAAAACATCTGGAGTGATCCATGTTGCGGAATTAGAATAGAACAATTCTTTTCAAAGGTAGTATACAGTGGTGCCTCCTAAGATGAATTTAATTTATTCCACAGGTCAATTCATTTTATGAAAAATTCATCTTAAGAGGCAGGGTTTCCCATAGGAATGCATTGAAAACCAACTAATCCTTTACAGTACTTTGGCTTTCAATGCATTCCTATGGGAAGGATGTCCCAAACCCCCTCAATCAAACCGTAGCCAAAGGCTGTTCCCTGAAGCTGACAAACAGGTGCTTCTAACAGCTGTCAAAAGCAGCTGTCTGTCGAGGAGTTCCACTACTGGTTAATTGAGGGGGTTTACCCCCAACCCAGCAAAGGGGGGGGAGCCTTTTCTCTTCTTTTCTGGGTTGGGGCAGGGGAAAAGCTTCCCCCCTTTCGCTGGTTGCCCCAACCTGGGGAGGAGCAGGAGAGGGGTGACTCATCCACGCGTCCCCTTGCCCGGGTCTCTGCGCCGAACCATTTTGGCACAAACACCCAGGCAAAGGGAGAGCAGTGGAAGCTTGTGGGCTGGTTTGAAGCCCCCATTTACTCTGCAGCCATGCCACTCTGGACATTCCAAGAGCAGCAGGGCTGCAGAATAAACTGGGGCTACGAATGAACCCACAAGCCACTGCAACTCCCCCCTTCACTTGGGTCTCTGTGCCAAACAGAGTAGTGTAGCACCTGCAGATCAAATGTAACAAGTTTGGGAAAGCCAGGCAGGCTTTTGAATTTTGTGTGTCCACAACCTAAGGCGGTAAAGGGTGCATGAAATTCAAAAGCCTGGTCTTCCATCTTGGCTTTCCCAACCATGTAACACCCAATCTACAGGAGCTACACAGTCGGGAAAGCCAGGATTGAACCTGCCGCCGCCACCCACCCACCCCCATCACCCGGGTCTCTCAGCTAAGCCATTTTGCCACAGAGACCCAGGCGAAGTGGGGGAGGCAACAGCTTGTGGGCTTGTTTGCAGCCCCAGTTTGCTCTCCAGCCACACCGCTCTGGGCATCCCAAAAGTGGTGTGGCTGGAGAGTAAACTGGGCCTACGAACGAGCCCACAAACTGCTCCTTCCCCTTCACCCAGCTCTGTGCACAGAGAAATGGCTCAGCGCATAGACCCAGGTGCAGGGGTGTGGTGGTGGCTTCAATCCTGGCTTTCCCGACCATGGAGCACCTGCAGATTGGGTGCTACACGGTTGGGAAAGTCAGGATGGAAGACCAGGTTTTTGAATCTCATGTACCCAACCCCTTCAGGTTGTGGGCGTGCAAAATTCAAAAACCTGCTCAGTAAGACAAGTTTTTCGCAAGGAATCTGAGAGGCAAAATGTCATCTTGCAAAAAAGGACTATTCTTGGAAATTTCATTTGTCTTATGAAGAATTTGTCTTACAGGGCATTCGTCTTGCAAGGTACCATTGTATAGCTGAATGCTGGAAGAGGACAGGGGGAATAGGTGGTGCTTTCATTTTACCTTCCTTGTAAGCTTTCTCAATCTATCTATCCAGCTACCTGAAGCTGAAAGAAGAATAGTGAACAGAAGGTCTTTACATCTAGAATATTTGAGCAGCCCCACCTTTCCTCCCAAATCCTGTGAACAACAACCCTTACCCTGCTTCAATACTTAATCTCCCTTTCCTGCCAAAACCAAGTCTTATGTTAATTTAACCTCAGCTTGATCGTATTTTCTCTATGCCTAGTTTATAACTTTGGTCCTAATGACAAAATTTATGTCCTGCCATTACTTCGAGTCAACACGAGCATGTACCCCGCATGAGTAACCTGACTGGAATAAGAAGGCTATTCATGCATCTGGATGTAAAGACACAGCCATGTACTTTCCTGCAGAGAGCTTCACAGGACACAGCACCAGGCAGAAGTGAGATCTTAGCCTGCTGTGGGGTTCACAATCAAAAGAAGAAGAATAAAGCAATCAAAAAGTTTTCCTCCAAAGGGACAGATATGCTGTTGGAAGACAAGAAAGACCTTGTATGTGCTTATGGTCTCTATAGTGAGATTCTTTGTCTACTTACATGTTTTAAAAAAGGCTGAGGGCTTGAGGGCACTCTATCTGTGGATGAGCCATAGATTTGAGAGACAGAGAAGAGGGCTCTTTCCTTCCTTAACCCCTCAAATTGGGTACCTAATTGTGTAAGGTTGAGAAATGTGGCCTTCTCCTGCATATACATGAAATACAGTTTCCTTTTGCAGGTCTTGCTTCCTTCTTTCTCATCTGTTTTGCTGACCTCCAGTTGTTGCTGCAAATGCTGGAATTAGCAGCAGATTAACAACAAAAATATGGTAATTTCTCCACAAGAAAAGCATGCATGAGCATAAGCTGGAGTGAATATTCAGACTTTCTTGAACTTTTTTAAAGCAAAGCCTGGCTTTCTGATTAACTGCTTTTCAGGTTTTTGTTTTGTTTTTTGTTTTTGAGAAGCCAAGTTTTTAAAAAATGAAATCACATTCTCCAAAGGATCACGTTTAAAAGCAATTATTCCTGTTGGCATCTGTCACCTTTTCTCTGTAATGATTGCTAACGTGGCTGTATTGAAATGGATGGTCCTGAGTAATGGAAATATGTTTCATGACTAATACCGGACACTATGTGATAGTTATAAACAGTTTGCAAGAGATGCTCAAAAAGAAGCTATGTATGGCCATACATAAAGTAGTGATTTTTAACATTCAAAACCTACATGCTATTTCTTTATCACTTACCAAGGATTGATTTCTGTCTTTTATCAATTGTAACTGCTGTGGAGAACGGCAGTATTCTACATTTAAACCAATTCTGGCAGGCTTTGCTTCCCCGAACATTAGCACAAGCCAACTAAGAAGTATTGTCTTTACAATGAATGAACATGCACTAGGGAAAACCTTTTGAATCAATGGGAATTGAGTGAGTCAACTCTTCAAGTGGACCTATTCTATACAAACTGCAATTTACATTAACATGATAATCACAGTTAAAATAGGTCAGCTTGAATCCAGGGAATTTGGGGAAAGTTGACTCAGTCCAGTTATTCAATGGGCCTACTCTAGTGCAATTTACCATATATACTAAGCAATGGGTTTTGTGCCATTATATATTATCAGAAACAGCATGGTTTCTTAAAACCAGTTGCTTTCCTCTATATTACCTCAGTGACGGTAGCAAAAATTGCAAATTGATACCAAGAATATTGAATATGCTTGACATGTGTTGTGAGAGCTATAGCTCAGTTACTGGCAAATAGGTGGTGCCCTTGTAGTTGTCTCTATCATGTGTTTTACGATGCTCAATTTCTTTTTTCAAAAGTGCTGCATCAAGAGTCTAAACAATTTGTTTGAACCTAGACCAAAACATGAAAAAAACAGCTTTGGCTAAGCTTGGAAAAATAGGAGGCTGAATTATCCTAAACTAGTAAAAGTAAGCTACCTATTGAAGGATTGTTGTTGTAATTGTTGTTTGCATGGAATGGCTTCCTTTGTGGCAAGAAGGTAATAAAAAAGTTATGATTAAGCCCACTATGCTGCAGTGGCTAAACTGCAACACTGCAGCCTTGCAACAGGTTCAATTGGCCAGCTCAAGGTTGACTCAGCCTTCCAAGGTTGGAAAAAAATAGTACTCAGCCCATGAGGGGAGAGGGCAAAGTGGTATTTGCATAATTATGCTGTAAAATGTCCAGAAAGTGCTCCAGGCACTATGAGGCAGCAGGTAAGTCAAATCAATTGATAAGATAACATGTTTCAAAGGCAATGTTGATTGCCCAATATAACAGTAAATATAATTATCCCCTGAATTGCACAGGTCCAAGTACTGTAGCAAGGTCTTGGTTATACATGGATTTCCCCCCAATAAAACAATGAATAAAGCTTTCACGAAATGAATAGTCAGAAACACTATGCTGCTATTGGTTCCCTCAAGCATGAGAAAGGATGTTTCAGACGTACCAAGCCCCTGATGTCAGTGGTGCAGTGCACCCCTCACTCTGATGGTGGCAGCCCAGATAGGTCCTCTTCTGGCAGGGCAGTTCCATGCCCCAGTGGCCAAGGGGCATGCTGGATCATGGTGAGAGGAGATCACAAAAGCACACTGCTCAATTTGCAAGGAGAAGGAGGAGGCATCACACTTTGTTTCCCCTTCTGATGGAAGGGTTAGCAATATTTTAGGACACATATAAGTTATACACAGATTGTGAACTGTGGTTCTGACATCCCTAAGCCCAGCAGTGTTGAAAGGTAGTGTAATGGTTTTAATAAGCTGCAAAGGTGGCTGGATAGCTCAGTTTAGGTATCTGGCTATGGAGATAGAGGTTGGGAATTTGATTTACCATTGTGCTTCCTGGGGAAAAAGCCATGGGCAAACAGCCTAGTCCCAGTATGATACACACACACCCGACCAAGAAGAAAATGGCAAACCCCCTCTGTGTATTCTCCATTTAGAAAATATTTGAAAGCATCACCATAAGTCAGCTTGACAGCATGCAATTATTATTATTAAGCTACCAAACAAAGACAATCAGGATAAATAACTTAAATTAAACTCAAAAAAACACTCCAACATAAATCTTGTTGCATTACACGTTGAAGTGTCATCTAAACCTCTCCAACCTGATTTTACACACAGGCTATGTGTACATGAATACATGCAGTTGGTAAAGGCGAGTGGCAGAGGAATGAAAGATTGGGACATTGCAATTTTCCTTCGTGAGTTTCTCCAGGGGTATACCCAGTATGTCTTTGACCTGGCACCTGACCAAGGCTGTTCTGACCATTAGTCTCTGATCAAAATAGGAAACTTCAGAGCCAAGATCTGGTTTGCCTTCCTACCCACCCCCCAATATTAATATGATTTTATATGGGGTATTTGACAACGTGATTGAAATTAATCACAGCAGAAAATCCTCTTTGATTACATGTGAAGATGAACACCCTGCAGATATTGAATTTATTACATCAAAACTAAACCTGCGTAGGTGTCTACTCCTGTGATGCCTGGTGAACACTGGATGGCTCTCTATCTATCTGTCCAAGGATTTGGGTAGTTTTTATATTCATATGGGTTAGCCCCAAATAACCCACTGATTCCTGAAGACATCTTTGAGTTTTTAATGCAACAGAGCAAAGAGAGAGCATACCAACAGAAACAGTTACAGCATCCCTTAGCAGTGACATGCGGCTGGCTACCACTGTGCGTTCTTTTTATTGAATAGAACAAAAGGCCTGTCCTTTGTGCAAATTTTAAATCTGTACTCTGGAGATGTAACCACAAATGATCATCTGGTTGTGGGTTTCATCAAAGACAGAAAAATTTGAAAATCTCATCACCAATGCAACATGTTTCAACATGTTCAGACATGCCTCCCACAATGCAAAACATGTCTGTAACTCTGATTATAAATATAGACAACCTACACATATTCTTCTGTCTAGGTTTTTATTGTAGTGCAGTTTGCACTATGAGGGTGGTATAGAAATATAGGTTTTGGTGGTTCATCAAAATTGCCATGCTGAGTTAGTTATATAGCATTGGTTTTATTATTCACAGGAATACAGAAAGATAGAAAGTAATTAGCAAGCTAGTATAACACAAAACATAGATATCATTAGTAGAAATACTTAAGCCTATGCTTATGGGTTCAGAGTTCACCCGGGTTGATCAATTGCACGGATCAATCTAGCTGGTCTGGACAAAGACTTAAATGGCTTCCCATCATCATTATATACCTTTCTGTGTGGTTTGTATGATCTAAGACTGACGTATTTTGTACGCCCCTTGGCATGCCTACATGTGCCTATTCATTAGCTCATAGCCGGTTGGCCATCAAAGCCTACAATGACCTGACCCTATTTCCTAGTTTGTTTGATAGTTCCTTGGCTAACCACCATGTTGTCCTTCAGGAGATCGGCACCCCCGCACCGTAAGATCGTGCCACGTCTCAGCTGTTATGCCAAGTCTTGCCGGGTTATTTTGACCTTATGTTTTGTCAGCATATTCGGGTCTGTTAATATTTTAATGCTTATAATAATTCTGATTTTTCTCATGCTTATCAAATCCTAACAGAAATATACATAAATAAGTAAGTAAGTAAGTAAGTAAGTAAGTAAGTAAGTAAATAGCAATATTTTTGAAGGCTAGCCATTCTTGTTCCTTGACTTCTGTCGTGGATGGTGTCATTGATAGGGACTCCACATGCAGCCAGGTGGGTCTCTTGAATTGCTTCATGCATGGGGCATCGGTCCTAGGCTTAGGCAGCAGTGGAGAAGCCTTTGGTTGCGGTGGGGTGGTTTTCAGGTTTTCTAACTGTTCTCTAACAAAAGAATTGATGTGGGGACATTTAGCTTTCAGAAAAACATCCCATCTTTTAGGTTTCCTCTTAGCAGAAGTAATATTAGATTGGGTGGCACCTTTAACCAGATTCAGAACGTGAGAGCCCGGTAAGACATCACCATGATACACAAATGTACCTGGCTGATCCCAGCCACAAATATCCTTGTGTTGTTTTATTTTGTTCAGCAAAAGCTCTGCATCTTCCTTAAACCTCTTGGGGATGCCTTATAAAACTTCTAGAACAGCAGCAGCATCTTCATCAAGAGGGGGTGATGGTTGTTGCAGTTGGGGCTATGGTGGCGGGGGTGAGGAGGCAGTTTGAGGAGAAACGGCTATTTTTTTACACATAATCTTGTCTGGTCATTGCTAAAAACCACTTCAGAACCCCTGTGAAAAGCTTGACTTTTTCATACTCAGACAGGTCCAATCTTAAAAGAATATCTCTTATCTCACTGTCAAGATGTCTCACAGCTGAATTTTCTGTTATTTTCTGGCATATCCCGCAGCTCTCCCAGCTGTTTGCTGGAGACTAGATACAACTTTTCAGCATATTCCATTACTTATTAGTTAAAAGACTGGTTATTACGTGGGCTGCAATACTTAGCAGAGTCCCCAGAAAGCCACCATTTTGTTTGACAATGTATTTCCTTCTCCTCAGGGAGATTCTCTTGTTACCCAGGCTTTTAATGAGAGAACATATTTTCCTTAGAATGCCCACCTGTATGGGTGTTAGAGCAAAGTTTCCCTTCAAAGTATTCAGAGCAATTTTCAAATGGCTGTGACCAGATAATCTGAGGCAGCACATTAAAATGGCTTTTTTCTGGTGCAGGGGTGCCTTAATAAGGATTTTTCAGAGTGGAAGATTTCATCTTATATATGCAGACATGTTGCCAGGCAGAGCTACTATGCTCCATAGATAAACAGATACATTTGAGGCTCTTTTTGTTGTCCTTTTTCACTCTATACACAACAAGCCAGTCAGGTGGGAATAGACCTGTTCTCAGCCTGCAAGATTCAGGGGTGTTAGAGTCTAAGATATCCATGTGGATTTTTTGTAACATCTACAAAAGGCTCCATGAAAAAAGGAACATTTTGCGGATACATTTGTCGGGCTAAAGTAGCAATCTGCAATTTATCTTTGGGGTTTTTAAACAGTACCATATATTTAACATTTAGGCTAATGCTTAGATTGTTTTTCCCCTTGCAGAAAATATTCTGTGTAAAAAAATACACTCATGTTTATGTGATGCACAAACTGTGAGAATAGCTTTTCAACCTCCTTATTATCAGACACACACTGCATCAAGTCATCTATAATCAAGAAGTTTAATTTATCAAGGGATAACAACATGCCCTGAGCACATCGAGGAGCTGGCAAGCCACTCCAGTATTTCTGCCAAGAAAACTACATGGACATGGGGTCAAAAGAGTCAGTCAGGACTGTAATGACACAACAACAACAAGAAGACATCATCAGTTAAGGTTTCAGGCAACCCTTCTACAAAACAAATAAATGAGTATTTACACATTAGATCTTTATACAGATGCTGCCAACAACAGATGCTGTATATAAAGGTGCGGGCAGGCGAGGCTGCGCATGTGGGGAAAAGCCTTCCCCATGGTCCTGCAGCCCCCTCCCAGACCTACCTGCTGCTGCCGTTGCTGCAGCTGTGTCCCCTTGCCTCCTTCCACTCTGGCCACTTGCACCACCTTCGCTTTGTTGTGGGGGGGAAGGGGGCATCACCTGGAAGTGACATCATGCACAGGCCACTCCCATGTGCACCACTCTGCCCCAATAAGCCAGTGGCCAGCTGTTCCACGGGACCAGCATCCTGCCCCCCCCCGGCAGAGGAGGAGGAATAGGAGGGGGTCTGATTGGGTGGGGGGGAAAGGTGGGATTAAAATAAATTGCTGAGCCCCAAGTGCCAATCAGTTATAGCGTGGGCTTGGGCCAGCAAAAAAAAAGTTTTAAAATGCCCCACCCCATGGGTTGGTGGAAAAGGAGCAATTTTAAACTTTTTTTTTGCCAGCTCCAATCCCATACTTGGGGCTCACCATGCCATCAAGTGATTGGGGGGGGGGGGCTGAGCCCCAAGTGCTGATCAGCTGTAGCGCAGGCTTGGGGCTGGAAAAAAAGTTTAAAAATCATTCCAGGGGCATTTTCCCACCCTGGAATCTTCTCAGGCTGCATAGATAACCAAGAACACCAATTAGGAGGAAATAAAACAAAACTGGAAATGGTTGGAAGCCCACTTATTTTGAAAAGCTGCTATTTGCAGATATGAAATGGTGCAGGGAGCTGCAACCAAAGTGAGCACCTGGAATTTTTATGTTTTTACTGGAGCCTGGAGAGGCCACCAAAAATAGCCTTGGAGCCACTTCCTGTCTCAGGGCCATCTTTTAATCACCTCCTTTCCCACTCAGGATAAACATTAAAATGATCTTAAGCTGCACTATACATTTTCAGTCTTGGGCATAGCTGGATCTGTTGCATGCAGGTTGACCCTGCACACGCAAGAAGGCTGGGAGTAAGAAGGAGAAGATAAAGCAGGGATTACCTTTTGTCAATCTGAACATCCTTTCACCATCCCCCATCATCATTCCTAAAACTTATGCCCTCAAAACAAGCCCTTGGGTTTTTGCCTGCAGATAAGGCTTGCTTTAATAAAGTGATATCCTTAATTCTAGACCTAAACATCAATGAGGAACGGAAAAAATAACAACATATGTATTCCAATGTCTCTGCTACCCTAATGTATCTCTTTCCTAACTAATCTTTCAACCACTTCCCCTGCCCTGTTTTTTCCTTTGTTTGTGTGCTCTTGTACATCTTATTCTTCCTTTTCTCCACAAAACTTTTCTCACGTCAATTGCTTTTTTCCTGCTCCGTTTACCACCCATTTCATAAGAACCTTGGGGCTTATATCATGTGTTCCTGTTTCAGGATTCATGTTAAGTAGCAAGGTTTTTTTTTAATAGCCGAGTAAGGTGTGGTCACCCATTTTGCAAAGTATTTGATTTGTAGCTTCCAACCACTGAGATATGAGTGATAAGTCAGAGAATGATACTCTTTCTGCAGGGCAATTTTCAAATATAAATTTTGGCAGGAATCTTTGTCTGTCTGTGTTTTGCAAACTGCTTCATAAATTTTCACTTTTGATACAATTTGTTTAATGCTGAAAGAATCTATGCGAGTATAAACCTGCCAGGCAATCTCAGCCCAATCCCTTTTGGCATTGCAAGATCAGGGTTATATATATATATATATATGCATGGCCTACTATGTTAGCAAAATTTTCTTGAATCCATTTCTAACTGTATCAGTGGCTCTGGTTTCTATCCTTGGGAAGATCCTCTGAATATACTGAATTTACTGACACTTTTAAACTGGAAAAATAAATTGCAATTATTCTTTTCCACTTCATGGTGAGGTTGCCATTAAGGGTGTGTGAATGAGAGAAAGATTTAACTCTCTTCCTACTGCCCATTTTTCTCTTTAAGATTTCCTGCAAAGCAAAGCAAAGCAAAGTGTTCTGCTTATATACTGCCCCATACCACTACAAGTAGTCTCTGGGCGGTTTACAATTTTTTAATTACAATGTGCAGGCTACACATTGCCCCCCCCCCAGCAAGCTGGGTACTCATTTTACCGACCTCGGAAGGATGGAAGGCTGAGTGAACCTTGAGCCTGCTACCTGGGATTGAACCCAGGTCGTGGACACAGTTTTACCTGCAGTACAGGCATTTAACCACTGCGCCACGATGCAAGCTCTTCCCCACAGCATACACACATACTTTACAATTTTCCATTTTTGGGACACATTTACATGTGAGAAACAATGTGGTTGTGTGATCCTAAGCACGTTTGCCTACAAAAAGAGTTTTTTATTCCAAAAGCTAAAATTATTTTAATATAAGCAATACTCTTATCATTAAACATTAAACAGCCTTTATTAATAAGGGTACCAATTATTGTGCTTACAGGTAGCTTAAATTCATGAGAGTGCTTGCGTTCCTAACGCACGTAAGTTTCAGGCAGCCAGGAGGAGAGTACATTTTCTCAGGATCAGACTGAGCACTGGGTCATTCAGTAGACTCCTGGGGCATGTGGCCTGATTTGGCTGCCCTCCCCACCAGGCTGGACTTCATCAGAAGCCTTCACTCCTAGATCCTGAAAAATCCTTCTGGCTGCACACAGATCTCCTTCTGCCCAAATTGGATTGGCTCAGTACCCATTCATGTGATACCCATCCCAGTGAAGCTGAGATGAAGAACAAATACAAATTAGTAAATATCCCAGAAGGATATCCAGTGAAATTGCACATTCATGGCTGGATGATAAGGACACCTCCACAAAGTCTGAGTGTTGAGTCTTGGCTGGCTTGCTTTTATGTGCCAGAGATGTGCCAGAGTGCAGCCAGTGCTTCTTCAGTGGTCTCTGCTTTTCCCTGGGCCTGCCCCTCGCCTTGGCCAACCAAAATATCAGACTTTTTTTTTAAAAAAATCATCTAATAGGAAATGAAACAAAACATCTCTAATGCCAAGAAGAAACAGAACTGGTGGAGTGAGATGGGACCTTTATTATATTCAGAATTGGTGTTAATATTTTGAACCTCTGGAACATATTTCAAAGTGTTTTTTAAAAATGTGTTCACATGGGGCAATTTCTAGGTTGAGGGATAGGTAGTTTTTTCCCTCTAAATTTAAAAGAATACTCCCAGACCTCCTCAGCCTTGACCATGCTAGCTAAGGTCTCTGGCAGTTAAGAGTCCAAAACATTTGGTGAGCCAAAAGTTCCTCGTTACTCACAGTTCAGCAGTATTTGTACTGAGAAAAACAGTGGATTTAGGTTTCGAATGTAGTCATTTATGCAGAAATGCTGACAGCTTGGTCTAATTTTCTCCTTACCCAGACTTACTTGAACTTTTCTTGAATTTGAAGCTCCTTTCTTCTATCATATTCATTTCCCCCTTTTAAGGACTGAAAGCAATAGACTAGCTTTGGCTACTTCCTGCGTATTGGCTGAATAACTGAGTGCAGGCATATGTTTCTTGTTTTCTCGTTGTTCAAAATTTATTTCACACATTTCTTGTAAGGATACTCAAAGTGTTAACTTCCTCTTGAGAACTGCTACATGTAGGGTTTTTGAGGTCATGTTCAAACTCACTTCTTCAGCTCCTTCTTACTTAGCTCCTGACATTTTGTGACTTTACTCCTCAGTACTATTTAATTCACTGTGTTATTAGCATTTTTCAACAACATGAAGTGCCATTTGACCACCAAATGAAGAATAATGAGGTATATGATCTGATCTTGGGACAATAAATACTTAAAAGCATAATACTTTTTTTAAAAAGTCTGGTTTGAGTAACCTTAGGGCTAACAATATTAAATTGTGTCTATAGGGCAAATAAAATTACTTTCACAGGCTTATAAACCAGAAATGCCATATTTTGTCACACATCTATTTTGTATTTTTATGCTGCCATTTTTCTTTTACATTGGAGATTACTAGAATCTTGTAGGGGGAACCACTTCTAATGCAAAAAAAAAAATTAAAGAAAAATGCACTCTGTTTAAAATTTGGAATTGAATAAAAGTTTGAGTGACTAAATGTGACTAAAGGACAATTAGCACTATAAAATTATTTAACAATTTATCCCAAGAATTTACTTAGAAAACAGGTCAGAGGATAATAGATATAAGACTCATGTGATTAGTATATTTTCCATCACTGGGCCCCAGATTCAGTCTTAGAGAAACCAGGCTGTTCACCACCAAAAGAAAGACATTCTATGCTGAAACTCACATTCTATGGAACTCTCCTCTCCAAAGGAGATTCGAATGTTGAAGAAAGCTGTAAAGCTGCTTATTTGCTCTTGTCAAAAAAAAAAAAAGCCAAATGTTCTGCTTATATACCACTTCATAGCACTTAGTGCACTGTCTAAGCCAGGCATATCCAAACTTCGGCCCTCCTGATGTTTTGGACCACAAGTCCCAGAATTGCAAGCCTGTATTTCTAATGGCAAAGGACTGTGGGAGTTGTGGTCCAAAACATCTGGAGGGCCGAAGTTTGGACATGCCTGGTCTAAGCTGTTTTCAATTTAATTTCACAGGCTACACTTTGCAACTGCTCCCCACCCACCTCCACCAAGAAAGTGGAGCATTCAATGTACCAATCTCAGAAGAATGGAAGGCTGAGTGAACCTCGAGCTGGCTACCTGGGATAAAACCCTGCTCTGTTAGAGGATTTTTGGTTCAGGGTAGCAGTTTTACCACTGCACCATGATAGTTGACTTCCATTTTTAATAATGTTTGACTAAACTGCTTTGATATATTGAAGACAAAAGTGTTCTTTTTCTTTGAAAAAGAAATTTATCTTGAACTCATATTTGATATGCTGCAAATTGTACTTTGGCCCTTTTACATTTAAATGTTTTTAGCATTCACTAGAATGGGCCAAACATAAGACTTGTGAAATATATTTTATTGATCATAGATCCACCAGCATGAAGCCAGCAATCAATCATTTGCATAGTGTTTCAGTGGGAGCAACGGACACCTAAAATTGAAGAAAGCTTAAGGTTGCCTTTCATCAAATACTCACAAGCCAAGGTGTCCTTTTTAATTGACAGAATGGATCTCCCTACCTCTTCACAGACACAAAGGTTCCTGGTTTCTCACTTGTTTCAGCAGTAGTGAGACTTGTAGTTGCTGCTACTAGACATACGGGTAAAAAAAAACAGTTCCTAAGCTACAAATCACCCAAAGAGATACCAGTGGGCCTTTTAATCTTTTCATCACCTCAGTATATTTATTTATTTATTTATTTATTTATTTATTTATTGCTTCCATCCTTTGGCACTGCATGATGAATGCAGACAATTATTTAAAAGAAATGATAAACATTTGGTATATGAATTTCTCACAGGTTCCTAGGAATTTCCAGGACTGCGAGGGCAACCAGTAAATAAATACTTTGTTCACTCCACCCCACCCCCATCATAATAGAATAAGAACTGAAAGGAACTGCTACAGCTGAAAACCGAAGGGAAAACAAATGGGGTGGGGGAAGCACAGGAAAGATGAAGAACCTAGGAAACTACTTTGGAGGAACACAACATAATTAGAGTAGCCAGATGGGTAGTGTATAAACATAATAAATACAAATACAAAATTATGTAGAGCAGCTGCAGCCAACCTCCACTAGACAGAAGGAAGAGGAGACCTCTGGTTGTTAAATGTGGATATCACCCAACAAACAAGAGAACTGCTGATAACAGGATGTCTGGGTAACCAGAACTGTAAATTATTTGTGCAATTATGCTATTGCTATTTTAAAATCTCATTACTACTATAATTGTCAATTTGTCATCCCTTCCACCCCATCTCACTTGTTCCTCTGTTAATTTATCCCTCTCTTTTTCTGTGCATTTCTGAAGCCTGTTATACTCCATGTTTCTGAGGAAGTCAATTGTATTCTACTAAAGCTCATACTGGTCTTTCCTACTATAATCTTGCTTTTACGTTTGTTTTATGTGTTGAAGCATACAGTATATAAAAACTGAATAGTCCAATAAAGGTATCCAACCCTGCTTGGGGATTTTGCTCATGAACCACAAGCTCTCTTTGCTTTTACTTTCTCCACATCAGAACTGCTCAAACTGAAATAAATGGTTTCCAAGAATACAAGAATGTGATCCTACATCTTTACTAAACACTTAGAAGTTTTAAACATGTGCAACAATGATATACTTTATTGCACTAGAACAGCACTTTAGGACCTTTTTTAAAATCATACAATCAATGCATTTATTTATAAATAATCAATTTACTCTAATAGAATTGGAAAAAGTACAGACCTCATCAGAGCTGCAGAGAAAAGAAAGTGGTTCCATGCTGATACTTCCCTTTATGGTAGAAAGCTATAGTCAACCTCTCTTTTGAAAAGTGTGTAATTTAGTAGGCATTTGTTAGAAACCTTCCATGTGAATCATCATAAGGGAAAGCTTACAAAAGGCACTTGGAATCATGCTAGAGGTACAGTATCATAATGGGTCATACCAGATTAGATAATCATCAGAGGTGTACTAAGCAGAGAAAATGAAGCCTGAATTAGAAAAGTGACTCCTTTGGACTACAGCTCCCTGTAGCCTGCTCCTCTTAATACAAGGGCAAATTACTGTAATGTAAAATGTGGTGCTGTTTCAAGTATTTGGCAGCAAAATTATTAAGGGCATTTAAGGGGTAAGCAACAGCATCCTTAATTCGGCTCTGACACAGATATCCAGCAAAGGTAGTTCTTTAGCTATTACCACAATAGGATCCCATCTAACTGTATATAGCAGAATACGGGCAAGTTGTTAAAACAATCTCAAGTACCTCTGGATGATAAGAACAACAGAAAAGGGAACCACTCTGGCGTCTTTGGCATTTATTTTAAGTGGATACTCTTCTCTTTCCCCTCATTTCTGGGGTGGAGGTGGTCCAATTCCTAACCTAGCACTTTTGTTACTTGAGCACATCACACACACAAAAACCAAGAAACCAAAACAGAGAATTACCTTTAGAGGACAACCTAGGGATCCCTGCATCCAGCTCTCTCCAAGGTGCTTTAAAAAACACACACTGGCCTTTGCAACTCTCTTCCCATGCATTCAGCCAGTCAGCTGGCACAGTCACTTTCAAACCCATAACACCTTGCAGGTGAATGCAATGTAAAGTAGATTTGGTCATAGACTCCAGCCCAATTGCCTATGAAGCCAGCAGCTGTGGTCCACCATGAAGTACCAAACTATGCTGCCCCCTAAGATTTCTTGGCCATAGCATGTCTGAATAAGGATTAGTAAGCCACATGTGGTTAAAGAACACCTCTTGAGGAGGAGAAAAGGCTTCAATACCCTAAATATTGTGGCTGGCTTAATTAGGAAAGCCATGTGGTCAAGCTGTGTGTGTGTGTGTGTGTGTGTGTGTGTGTG
>JAHTLZ010000272.1:132632-152349 GCA_023846285.1 Phrynocephalus versicolor | reverse complement strand
CCCCTTAAAAACACAAGCATCTACACAACAGGCTAGGTAATCCTGTCCAAGTGCTCATTACTGGTGGTTCTTGAGTTCATTATTAAGTGCAATTATAGCTCTGGGATAAAAACTGTTCAGAAGACGTGTGGTCCGAGTTTTAATTGTTCTGTGTCTTCTGCCAGAAGGCAACAGTTCAAAGAAATTGTGAGCAGGATGAGTAGAGTCCCTCAGAATGTTGTGTGACTTCCTCAAACAGCGAGATGTGAAGATGTCATCCAGGGTTGGTAGTTGGAGCTCGGTAACATTCTGGGCAATTTTAATTATTCTCTGTAGAGCTTTTTTGTCCGCTACAGAGCTGCTCCCATACCATGATAGCATGCCATAAGTTAGGACACTCTCAATGGTGCTGTGATAGTAAGACAGAAGTAGATGCTGAGATAAATTCATCTTCCTGAGCATTCTCAGGAAATACAGCCTCTTCTGTGCCTTCTTCACAACCATATTGGTGTTTACAGTCCATGAGAGGTCCTCTGAGATGTAAGTGCCCAGATATTTAAAGCATTGACAAAAGGCCACCGTTTTTGTCACCTGTGAATAGTGTTGCGACAGAGGCACAGTGCTGAATTCCTGACTTCATGACACTCAATATGCGGCTCTGGATAGTCTGGAACCAGGTCTTAAGAGGTACAACAAACTAGGATGGTGGAAAGCAAAACTGTAGTCAATCTGCTACTTCTCCAGATCTGCCAGGACATTTATTTATTTATTTATATACCACCCAGCTTATATAAAACAACTCAGGGCAGTTTAAAGAAGCTGAAATGCAACAATCAAGGTAAGAGTGAAGAAGATAAAAATGTAAGACGAATAACAAACAATAAACAATAAGCAAGCATGTAAAATATCGGTGTCTGAGCATAGCACACAACAAACAGCAGCAGTAATCTCCCAAAGGCCTCTCAAAAAAGCCAGGTCTTCAAGGCTTTCTTAAAAGCAAGCAGAGATGGAGCCAGGTGGGCCTTGATAAAGGTTGAATTCCAGGCAAAATATGCTCTATGCCAGGCATGTCCAAACTTCAGCCCTCCAGATGTTTTGGACCACAACTCCCACAGTCTTTTGCCACTGACAATCTAAGCTTAGAATTCTGGGAGTTGTGGTCCAAAACATCTGGAGGGCAGAAGCTTAGACAATCCTGCTCCATGCCTTTCTTAAAAAATCCTTCCATTTATGCTTATGGGATGAATAATACTGTTTCCAGCTCCTGGCTATGACAGTTGATAGTTGAGAGGTCAAACCAAGAACAACTATGGTTTGTATCAAGTAAGAATGATCTTTTTGGAGAATTAACACAAATGGAAGCACTAGAAGTGATACTCCTGCAGAGTCTTTGATGGACATCCTTAAATGGTTGGGGACAGGCACACAACCCTACTGGTATGCCTGTCCCGGAAAAGTACCTTTGTGCTTTTTGAAACATATCCACTGAACAACACTTGCCATTAAAATTTGATTACTGAAGCTAGAAGTCTGTTGAGGGGGACAAAGAACACAAGGTCAATAACATAGGCAATTCTCTTTTATGTTCTATGTTCTCCCACCGGTCATGCAAGCAGCTGCAGAACTGGTTGCCTGACAGGAACCTTGGCAGAGGAGAAAGCTTGCTGTACAATTATCTTTATGAGTCCTTTCATTTTGTTGCCTATAGCTAAGCTTCCCTTAATTGAGTGAGTACATAAAGATGAGGCAAGACCATCATTGTTTAGATATAACTAGGCCACAAGTTTATTGAATACAGTGGACAGTACTCTGGCTAAGCAATTGGGTCAGATCCAGCTCATCAATGGAGCATGCCTGTCCCTTTGATGTTCCTGTGCATTTTCTTTGTTTTTGTAGTCCCTCTTCTTGGATTCGAGGAACCCTGGGGTGTCCAGCCCATCGGTGTCCTCAAGGGGCGTCAACCCCATTGGGTTGAGTCATAAATTATCATTGAGGGAGGAATCCCCTCTCTTCCCCCCCATACTATTTACCTTTGACCATGACCTTCAGACTTCTTCTGCAGGTGTTTTTGAACCCGGAGGTTCTTTCCTGCAGTTTTGAATTCCTGGATCCATCCCAATACCTGTAAAATTGCCACTAGAGGCAAGCTTGGCTCATCTCCCACCACTGGTTGCCTGATAGGAAGCTTGGCAGAAGTGGAAGCTTGCTGTACAATTATCTTTATGAGCCCTTTTATTTTTTTTTAACGGGATTCTGGCGTAGAGATCATGGCTGGAAACCTGTTGTGTAGAGATGAGCACGAAATGGATTTTTAATTCATTTTGTTATTCGTTTTATTAGCTAATGAAACAAATAACGATCCAACCCATCAAAGGAAAATGAAAGGAAACGAAACGGAAATTTCCATTTTGTTTAATTTCATTTCCCCCCCCCCCATCTCCTACTTTGTCACTGCCAGCCTCCTCACCCGGAACTCCGGCAGCGGGCCGGGGGGGGGGGGAGCCCCAAATTGGGGACTTATAAAAATATTTATTTTAAAAAAAGATTATAAAAGTCCCTCCGGCCTGCAGGCCAGCTAGTTTGGCCCACAAGCCAGTGGGCCATGAGAAAAATAATTTAAAAATAAAACTAGGGCATGCGGCAGGTAGTGCCTCTCAGCTATGGGGGGAAAAGCCCCCAGCGTCAGGGACTTTTTAAAATAATAAAATAAATAAATAAATTAAAAGTGCCAACCAGACCCCTGGGGCCATGTGGTTGGTGCTCTAAAAATAATAAATAAATAAATAAAGCACCGACCCAGCCCCTGGGGCCATGTGGTCAGCAATGTAAAAATAAAAATAAAATAAAAAATTAAAAAGTGCCGACCCAGCCCCTGGGGTTGCATGGTTGGTCCTGTAAAAATAAAAAATAATAAAAAATAATTTTAAAAGCACTGACCCGGCCCCTGGAGGCCACATAGTTGCCGCTGTAAAAATAAAAAAAAATTAAAATAAAAAAGCATCGACCTGGCTCCTAGAATTTGGCTGGTGCTCCCCTCCCCCGCTACACACACACACACACACACACACACACACACCTCGGCATATGGGGTGTTCTGGCTTGCAGGAATCTGCTGCAGATGCTTTGGGCCTTTGCAAGTGGTTCCAGGGCTGTTGCTTTTAAAAAAGTTAAAAAGCAAAGGAAAGTAAGCAGACCTGTCAGATAACAGGGCAAAAGTCCTGTCCCCCATCTGTTTATATTTTTATTGAGAAACAACCTCATAGAAATTTGGTCCTAATTTCCTCCCAGGCCTGAATATTTTGAGGAAAGGGAGGATTTCGGTTTCCACTTCAAGTCACATGCATGTAACCCCACAATGCAAATGGAGAAAGGCATTACGGGAAAACAAAACACCTTGAGTCAATTTTTAGGCCTGAGCTAACTTCTGAGCAAGCCTCACGCCGTTAAGCATACTTTTAACTCTCACGCTGAAATAAATGAGGCTCAGAAGGGCTTCATTTTGTCTGACTTATTCCATTTCTCTCATGACTATAAAGAAACAATAATGATATATTAATGGAGGATTTTTAAGGTTTCCTTTGTCTTTTGACTGACTGGGGAAATGATGGAACTAGTGCATCTGATGCTAACAGAGGAAATTTGAGTTTTATTTGCATTTTCTGTCCCAGGATGCCTTCCTTAAGAGCTATTTCATTGCTACAGACTCTAATGCAATGAAAGTGCATTGCTTGGCAAGGCAGCTAAACACTATCCCTGCTGAAGACTTAAAATATTCAGTTAGGTCCCTTACAGTGAAGAGACTGATGTGCTGCTGATCCCATCATTATTTTGATGTGCAGAGAAATTAATTGCCAGACATGTACATATTTCATATTTGTTATCTCAAGAAAGCTAGGTGAGGCTTTCTTTCTATAGCACTGTCTTGGCTTCTAAGAGATTTGGAAGGTATACCCATGTTTTGAAATTACTATTCCAGCAAGTTTAACAGAACCCTCTTGAAAAAAAGTTGCATATAGTCATCAAAACTGTAGAATTCCTTACTGTGTTTTATTAATGAGGTTCTCCAGGTTGAACTAATCATTTGTGTATTATATTACCACGTCCAAAGTTCTTAGATTACCAACAGGTAATTTAATATACCAGGGACACACATTTGCCAGCTCTGCCAAAATCCATTTGTTGAATTTGCATATTTTCATTTACAAAGAAATTGCAGTTACCAATAATGTGGGGTGGAATATAAGAGAGAGAGAGAGAGAGAGAGAGAGAGAGAGAGAGAGCAATTCCATAGTCGTTCATAAAGCAGATGTGAAGAAACTACTGGTATATACAGAATATTCATATTGCTTTGTAGCGTAGCTGAACAGTGGGGTTCAGAGTAGAGATGGGCACGACTCGGGAAAATGACGTTTTCGAGTTGTCGTGTGTCGGAGGCAGCCCGTGTCGGCTCGTTTCCGTTTTTCGTGAAACTTCGCAAAAATTAGTCAGTTCGTTTTTTCGTTTTTTCGTTATCGTTATACTGGTTTTTGGGGCGGTAGCGGGCACCTGGAGGCACCTCTGTGGGGTGGGTGCCTCCTCTGGCCCGCCATAAAGGGAAAGTGGGCTCCTGGAGGCACCCGTGGGTGCCTCCTATCCTCACCCACTAGGAAGGGACAGCAGCAGCAGGCTCCAAGAGACCCCTCAACATGGGGGTCTCCCCTCCTCACCTGCTGCTGCTGCAAAATGGCATGCATAACCATATGGATATGCATACCATTTGCAGGCAGTGAGACCAGCACCTGGTCCTCTGGTACGAATCACCAAGGAGTGTGTCGCACCTGCCATGTCCCACAAAGAAGGGAATCGTACTTGCGTGTGTAGTGCAATGCAAGTAGATCTGGCTATGGGCTAAGGTGGGTTAGTGCAAGGGCTAGGGTTAGGCTAATGACGGGTAAGGTTACGGTGGGCTATTGGGTTGCACCTCTGGGTGCCTCTCTGACCCACTAAGAAGACAGTCTGTGACGTATGGGTAAGGAGTCAAGGATTAGGGTTAGGGTTAGGGGGCTAGGGCAGGTTTTAGGGGGCTTTTTTGGCACATCCCAGAAGTCTCCATGGCCAAGTGGCCATGCGATTGGTGGGATGGCTCCAAAAATTTGCATGGTCGTCCCCTCCCACATGGCTGGCCAGGCCACTGGGCCAGCCCATCATTGCGCACTGCGCAGGTGTAAATAAAATAAAATAAAATAAAATCAATGGAGGACAGAGGAGGAGAGGAGAGACATTTTGTTGCAAGAAAAAACCCACTGCTACTGTGAAAAATCTGGCAGTTTATAAATTTCCGCGTGTTTCTGTTGTGCTTGTGTGTTTTTGGACCACGATTTCAAAAACAATATTGCGTTCGCCGCCCCATTTTGGATCCCCTGCCTGCACCGCATGGCATGGCAACTCGAGTCCGGCTGCCCAGGATGGGGGGGAGGCGGGACCACCCCTCCAGAAACAATCCCTCCGGTAGGTGCCCTGCGCCCTTAGTCAAGCAGGCATTTTTCTTCCTGCTTTTTGGCCCGGGAATGGGTGGGGGGGAGACCCGGGATAGTTTAAAAAAGTTTTTTCCTGTGCCGCCCGTGCCGCTTGCTTGCGCTTTGGCGGCCGGCGGCGAGACTGGGCTTTTTGCGGCGGGCGAGTCCCACCACCAGAGCATCCCAGGATGGAGGGGGGGTAGGCCGGGCGGGGACCTCCAGAAACCACCCCTCTGGTAGGTGCCCTGAGGCACGGCAGGCATATTTCCGCCTGCTTTTTGGCCGGGAACCTGGTTTTTTAACTTTTAAAAACTTTTTTTCTGTGCCGCTTGGCATCGCGCGCGATCGCGCGATGCAAGTAATGAGCACGACAAATCAGACCAAATTGTTTGTTCGTCGGTTCGAGCTCGAAGTCTGGCGGAGTAATTCCCGTTACCGTTTCCGTAGAGTAATGGAACCGAGTAACGGAAACGGAAATGGAAATACTGCTAAGTCGTGCCCATCTCTAGTTCAGAGAGAGGTTCAGCCAGAGTATCTGAGGCTACAGTCCTATGTACACCTGCTACAGTACTTGGAATTAAATGTGGCTGAACTCAGTAGGACATAAACTAATTTAAAGTGGTTTAAAACTATATGTCACCAGAGATCAGTAATTCCTGCATGGGTTAACTGAAAGTAACGGAAGGGAGTGATCCCGGATGGAATCATTCGGTGTTATGAATCATCATGATTAATTTTCCAAAATTACTGTTTTAACTTTTGATGTTCTGCGTTCCAAGATTATGAAGTACCTTTCCCACATTATTTTTCTAGTTCTATAGAAATGGTTTTCAGAAATGTAGTACGGTACAGTGTGAAGCTTGAGTGCAGAGGATTACCCAGAGAGGATACTTGGCTGAGAGTCAGGAAAATTTTATCTGACTTGTCTGCTCTTGTAGCTCTTTGCTGGCTATATACATAAGAATCCTACCCCATCTGGCAGATTTCTGAGAAAGTGAATTTGGGGTTTCAACTCCTATACCATAGCCTTGGCCAGAGTCCCACTGTCCTGCATAGGCATCCCCCAGAGGCAACATTTTCTAGGCTGCACTTCTTCCTGCTGTGAGGTACAGTACACCTCTGGGCTGCAAATCATTAAAGGATCACCAGAGGTGGGACCAGAGGAAGAGAAGGAGGGACGGATAGATGGACAGGTGGGCAAGGGCTGTGGGCCTGAATGCATTTTGTATCGCAACCAGCACAAATGATGAATCCCTGAATCAAGCCACAACCCTGTGTGAGCACTGAATTGTGATTTCAGATGTGATATAGGGTGCAAAGCCAATCAGTTTGCTGCAAAGCCAAATAATTCAGATTCAGCTCTCCAATGTAGCCACACCCTAATACGCTTCCCAACAGCATACTCAGTCATATCTCTTTCAGCCAATGTTGAATCATCGTGGCCAGATCTATGCACATACCAGAGTGGTATATAACCCTTCTTCAAGCATTCAGGAAAGATTAACCAGAAGTCAGGAGGAGAGGAAGTAGGCTAGCTCCACCCCTTCTGTGAGGAAAGCAGTACTGATGTATAATCTATATAAGCAGCATTTTCCGGAGCAGCCACCACATATCTCCGAGACCCTTTGTTCTACCATTACCATTCAAACTTGTTGAAAAGCAGCAAGTGAGAAGTGATTAGCTGATGAAAAAAAGGAGTCACCTTGTGGGATATTCCCATGAATGGTATCAATGTGAATGGTTGTGAACACAAGAGAGTATCCTATGGAACACCTTGCCTGCTGCCATTAGTGTTATCAGCATTTAGGCTGCCTTCTGCTATATAAAGCCTGGTATCATTTGTGGTACAGTGGTTAAACTGAAGTACTGTAGCCAAGGCCTCGGTCGCATGGCTATTAACTGCACATCATATTTTGATGCGTACCAAAACCATGGGCAATCACATGACGTTTGGTGCGCAGTTGATGCCCCGATGGCAGGGGTGTATTATACTTCTTTCTGTGTGTCCTGTCTTGCCAAATGCGCATCTTTTCCCTGTTTATTGATCTGCTTTTCTCCATCATGCTCACATATATATTAAAAAACTGACTTGCTTGTCGATTACCGACATGTTGGCTTTCTAGAGTTACTGCAAGAATTCATGCGGAAGTATGAGAACGTGGCAGTGTATCCCTGGTACCAGAGCACCTTTATAGTAACTCCTTTGTTTTTCTCTTGTCTCTCACTTCCTTTCCCATTGCTCACCGTACCAGATAATTTGTAGCTTGTAGAAGTGCTCAGTTACTGAAATGCCAGCAGTTGATTATTAAAGTAGGAGAGCAGAAAGAGGCAGAGAAAAAAAAAGGGGGGGACTGAACTGGTGCAAATTTTCACCGTTTGCACTGTAATTGCTGCGGTAAAATCTGTGCATCATTAAGGGGAGCAATTTGATTGAACCCCTAGTGGTGGTATAGGATGATGCGGTTAAAGTGCGCTCCAGGGGTGTGGTTGACTGGGGTGCCAAAATGCTTCACCTTGGAATGGAGGCACAATCTTTTGCTACGCAGTCATTTGCACCAAACACAGCACCGAAAAGGTCATGTGACCGGGGCCCGAGACTTTTGCTCACAGCCTAAGTTTGATCCTGACTAGAGATGGTCATGAAATGAATGTTTTTTATTTGTTTTTCATTTTTATTTTGTTTTTCATTTTATTTTGAAATGAAAAAAATGAAGTGACCCATCAAAGAAAAACGAAACGAAACAAAATGGAATTTTTCCTTTCATTCCATTTTCTTTTTCGTTTTCCGATAGGAATGCATTGAAGCAATGCATTCCTACGGGAAACCCATTGGGCACCAGAAACAGTGGGCTTTTTACACTCCCCCCCCCGAATCCACATGCGCCCACTGATCGGTGCTCGGGAGGGAAAAACATTTTAAAAGCCCACAGTTTCCCCCCTGCCTAGCTTTTTAAACTTGCCCCAGGCTTTTAAAACCCACACTGGGCTTTTAAAACTTTCCCCCCTCCCCCCTCCCCCCTCCCCCAAGCCCCACACCCCAGCTGATTGGCACTGGAGTGGATGGGGGAATGTTTTTTTTAGAAGTTTGCCTTTAGAATGGGAAGTAGCAGTTGGAAGTTGCGGACTGGCCATAAAATAATGCTTGCGTTTAAAATGACTACTTCCTAGTGGTTCCTGATTGCAACTCTCACAATCACTGTGGTGTTTACATGGCAGCATCTACAACTTGTAAAGGCCATTGAGATTATTTGTTTACAGGCTGGCTTCATGATTCCTCACACCGCGTGATGTGATGCGATATCATGAAGCTATTGACAATATATTGTGGGCCACGGTGGGAAGGAGATTAAACTGCACCAGCAGGAAGGACAGTGAAAACACAGGTGAAAAAGGGTTGCAGAAAGAGGAAATTATAGACAGTGACCTGAGAGGACTGCCACAATGGAAATGAAAGATCTCAAAGCAAACAAGTAAATAACCTTAAAGACAGTTATATTTTTAGTGTGAAGTTTCATGGATATATCTTATTCTTCAGACACTTTTTGCCTAGATATGCCTGCAGTGATCCAGTAAAGTTTTGTTCATTTTATTCCAAAATCTTAATGGCAGCTTTTGCTGGCCAATTTCTCTTTAGGTGTTTTGGATTACCACCTGCACCTGCCAAATTATGGGAATAAGAATCAAAATCAAAAAGCTCTGGAGGGTAGGCGGTATTTGAACACTCCCTCTGCAAAGCCATTTCAGATTTCATTTGGATGCCCTTCTCTGAAGTGGCCACAGGAACAGTTGGAAATACCTCAGCGTAGCATGAAAATGAAGAGAGAAAACAGCACTCTCAGGGGTGGTATGATATTGCAGGAAGAGCAAATCCTTTGCTTTCCTCTTGCCCGTGGTGATCACTAGGCCAGGAAGTTATTTTCTTTTCTCCAGAAATTACTTTTTCCTTTGAAGAAACACCTTTCTCTCTCTCTTTTCCCCCCACCTAGAAGTCTAAACTTTGTCTGCATGTTGACTTGAAACATCTTTCTCATTTTGTCCAACAGATTCCCAGCGACTACACCACACTGAGCTGGCTGTGTGTGCCACCAATGGCTGCAATTTTTCAACTCTAATTGCAAGGGAGAGACAGAAAAAAATTTCTGTGTGGACTGGCAATGAATATTTCATCTCAATAATTTTATATTTGAGAAGAATGGAGATATATTAAATATTGACAAAACCAATCATTAAAATCTAATGTTCCCTCTGCCCAGAATGAATGTTTGATGGTGAAGGAACCGTGGAGATAAAAATGCAGAGCCTGATTTGTGAGGCATAATAACTACCCCCCGCCATTTTATGGGGTAGCTGATGCATGGATTTCCATGACACGGGGGTGTGTCACATGTCATTCAACCTGCCCATGGGCTTGAATACATAATTTCATCATGTTTTAGAAAAGCAGCAGCAAAAGGAGTTTGCCTGGATGAGAAGGAGAGGAAATGAACATTGAGAGAAAGACTTGGTGGGAGTGCATCTCCTGGTTTCTCAGGGTAGATATCTTGACTTCTGTCACCGATGACATAGAGAAGCTGGACAAATATTTCACATTTTCTCTTCTAAAGTAATGACATGCATAATTCTGGCATCCCATGGTGATTTTAATAAGGTTCATTTTAATTCCTCTTGAAGGAGGGAGAAAATGGGTAGGGTTTTTTTCTTTCTTTTTGATAGCATCACCTTCTAGACTGAATTCATTTGGTTTGTTTGGGTAGCTCTGTCCAAACATACTCCTCCCGCCCTACTTTACCTCTGTACAAATTGCCCCTTTTACTTATACACACTACAGTGTCCTATTACACCCATGGAAGCACAGCCCTGCCTAGTCAGTAGCTGATGGAGGGTAGAAGATAGCAGTGGAAACACCAAGTGAATCCTCTTTCCCTCCCCATCCCGTGGCCTAGTGAAAACCACAAACCTGTTGGTACGTCACAACTCTGATGCCATCCCCACATGGCAGGAGGAAACTGTTCGGGGTTAGTTCACTGGCAGTGGCAGAAAGAAACATCTCCAGAGCTTGGAAATAAATAGGATAAAGAACTAGTCGCTGGCAATGATTTCTCTTCTCCACTTAGGCAGTTACTTCACGTCCCGTTCATCCCTCTTTGCTGTCCCGCTTGGGAGCGGTACATAAAAAACTTACATCATGTCCATAGCCTGACAGCAAAAAGTTGTCTCGACCATGCCCCCGGAACCGGGAACAGAGTGTGACAAGCTGTACCTGCCCCTGGGCTGGGGAAATCGCTTGTCACAGTTCGTTCCCGGATCCTGTTCTGAGACAAGGGACAATGACGTAACATCTGTCACGCAACAACCAGTGTCCACCTAGTGGTCAGCAGCTGAAGCGGCATTCAACATTAATTTCTCTATGGGAAACATCATGCAGTGCAAATGTTTATTAAAGAAAGTACTGAAAATTCTGTAGCATTGACGTGTAAATCCGGGAAGACCAGTAAATTGAAATATCAACAAAGTTTTATTTACAATATTTAAAAAAGGGTTAAGAAAGCAAGACAAATTCAGAATGTGTCAGGGAACAATACCGTGAAGTAACAGTTGTCACGAGATAAGTAATCATGCCTGTAAGTAAACAGAAACAGGGACTGAACGGGGACAAAACCATGTGACTGCAAACAACGCTGTCACGGTACAATTGTAATCGCGGAACGAGGTAGGACGTGAAGTAACTGCCTTAGTCAGGCAGTGGTTTCCAGTCTTTTGGGAGTGAGGTCCTCTTTTGATTTTCAAAAGACTGCCTCATCCCTCCCACTCTTCTTTGTCATCGCTCTACCATCACAAAATCAGTGCATAATTTTAAATATACATTAAAAAGAATTTAAAAAGCAGTGAAAATTGTTAATAAGGGATATGTATGTTACAGGACTGATGCACACAAAGGAGCCATGATGTCATTTCTTGCGCTCTGCAAACGTTTGCGTTTAGTGGCTGTTACTCTTATGGACAGTGTTGGCCTTTGGATGGTGGAGGCAAACTGCCATGTGCTCAAGAGATGATCCACAAAGTACCCCTGCTGTGTGGCTTTATGCTGTTGGGTGGATGTTGAGGAGACAATGCAGTAGACAAGAAGACAGTGAGTTTTTGGACCACAGGTAGCAGCTCAGAGGACACCAGAGATGATATTTAATTAATGGGGGAAAACTGAGTTTCTTTTCAACACCAGGAAGGTCAAGCATTCCTCTCAAAGCTGTAATTGCATGTCAGCTGACTAAATTTGGGGGCCTTGGAATGATAACAGGAAGTAATTACTCTCCAGAAGTAACTTTCAGAGCCCTAGACCTTTTTCATCATTTGTGTCTTGATCTTTTAAACCTAATCTTTTAAGCTCAATAAAAGAAATAGAAAATCAGATATATTTTTTTCACATGTCCAGAATGTGCTTTATTTCCTGTACAGCTGTCAAAAACATAGGGCTTGACAAAAGTGCTGAGGAATGTAAAGAAACAGTGCTGATTTATCCAGCCACAGTGTAATTTGTGCTACCGTAATCTGGCATATAAACGACTTTAAGAGTGATAATCACCTCTCTTCATTCAAGATGAGATCTTTGTAAACTGGACACCGAGTTTAAGATTGGGAAGGAAGGCAGTGTCTCCCATCTCCAGTCTTAATATTCCAGATTAACAATTAATTATCTAGCTATAAGCAACTGTGGAGCTGTTCGCTTTCTTAAAAGTCGCACTTAATATATTCAAATGTGACTCTCTTCTGCCTCAGCCGGATGGTGATGTTGCTCTCAGGGGAAACTCTAATACATCTTGCCTAACATTATTAAAAATGAATGTGCATATTTCTGTGCAGATGCCATCCTGCGTGAGATAATGCAAAGGCCTCCTGAGAAATAGCTGGGCATACCTCTAGAGTGATTTTGAAATATATATATTTCTAACTTTTTTTAAAAAAAATGTATTTGGTACTCCCTTGGAAGAAAGAAAGAAAGAAAGAAAGAAAGAAATCATAATATAGCTATACCATCATATTTTATTCCTCAGCAAGCTTGAAGTGCATGGAAGTGAAGACCTGGTCAGTCACATGCAGTTGCCCAGCTGGCACCTGAATGTATTTGCAATACTTTCCTACTTTTGATGGAGGCTCCTTCTAAATCCCTCATAAGCACAGAACACAACCAACGCACTTTGCCAAATGGATGGATGCTGAAGGGTGTCACCCACCAAGACACAACTCTGGCTGGACCATCTGGAAGTCACTTAATAGACTTCAAAGTGAAGTAGGAAGATCAAAGAATAATCAAGTAAAATGGGTCCATTTGGATACAATTTTCTCTAACAGTGGAAAAACTTAGGGCCTTTTCACACAACCCTTAAACTCCGCGGCAAATGGCTCCCAGCTCCGGAGCTTAAAATTGTTTCCCCACCAGCTCCGGAGTTTACAAAAAATTAAGTGCAACCACGCCCAGCTAAGCGTGTTCCAGCATACTTTTCAAGTACCTGCTCTCCAGAGCTGAAGAATTCCTGATGCGGATGTAACTTAAGAGTGCCGGGCTCTCCTCCCTTCTGTTTGTTGTTTTTTGGCCCCCCGCCCCTTTAAGAGCTACTTAAGAGACTGGAATGTTGCCGCAGCAAGAGCGAGAGGCAGAATGGAGGTGAGCCACGTCTCTTTCCTTCCTGTTTTTTCTCCCTCCCCTCAGGCAGACAGGAGCAAGGAGTGCGGAGGGGGTGTGAACACTGGAAGAGCAACAAGCCCCCAAGATCTCTGGTCCAAATTTAAGTGGCCAGCGGATCTTAGGGGTCGTGTGAAAAGGCTCTTAATTACCGGTAATACACCACAGATGTACATGCTATTTATGCCCCACATTTAATGTTATTGAAGTAACCCTAATTATCTTAATATTTGTTATTTATATTTCATATGCATCCATAATTTTGAATTGTGTAACAGAAAAAAAGAAAGAAAAATATAATTACAACTAATGATTTTGATTAGAAATATTTCATCTACAATAGCCAGATTAATACATTCAAAATGATAGTCAGTACATAACTTGAAATGTAAGCCAGCTTAGACCATATTCACACAACTTTTGAAAAACAAAGAACAAAACAAACTACCATCCATTACGTAAATTCTGGAATATTTTCTGGACCCCTGAGAATTCCAATTTACTGATGATTAAGCTTAGTGTTAAAGTCTGTGAAGTCTTATGTTTTCTGAATCCATAAAGAAGTCTAATACCACCATCACCATCCCCCCCCACAAAAAAATACAAATAACAAAATAGGTTATGTAAACTATTTGAGCTCTCTCTGGAAGTTGAGTCATGGCAACTGGACTTCTCTTTCTTGAGAGACTGAAAGGTTTTGCTGCTCATTGAAACAGCTTCATCCTTTGAGCTCTCGTCTCTTCTGCTTCACACAAGTATTTTGGAAGTACAGTATGTGTAAAGAAATGAGGCAGAGTCTCAGAATATGAGGGTGAAGAGACAATTCATCAGCCCCAAGGTCTAAGCCTCTCCAGAACAAGATTCCGGAAGCCTCGGGGTTGCTCCAGGTTGCGTTTCCCTCCTGAGATCAAAATCTAGTAACTCTCTTCCCTTGGAGTCCACCGTGAGCCCTGCAGGAAAGACTACTCAAACATAGCTGAGCAAGGAGTCAAGAACGGCTTTAGGAACAACTCCCCAGCCTTTGATTCCCAACAAGCACATCAAATGTGGAAAAGCGTTTGCTTGATTGAAAAGATAGAAAAAGGAAGATTAAAACAAACAAATATTACTTTTGACAAAGCAAGCCAAATCATAGGCAAACAGTAAGTATGTGCATAACGACACTAACAGTGTACAGTGGTACCTCTATCTGCTACTTATCAGGATGTGCTTTCTAAAGTACCCAGACAAATCAAAAAGCCTTCACCACTAAGGCCATAGATAACGACCCATTCTTGATAGGTTTCAGCACCTTAGGCCATTGTTCACCTTAAGGCTATGGATACTATTGTCTCCCTAACGAGCCTATTCAGGCCATTGTTCATCTTATGAGCCTAATTCAGGCCAGGGTGACAAGAGGTCAAAGCTGACTATAAGATGGAGGATTTGCACTAGCTGTATTCAGACCGATGAAGCTGTTTGGATGAACAGCGAAACGTTTCTATCTCTCAAAAAAGAAGTCCAGTAGCCATGACTCAACTTCCAGATAAACTCACCTGGATGACTGAAAATCTTCACAGACATACCTCAAATGCTCTTAAGTCGAACTACTCTTATGTGGGGGAACCTATCTAAAAAAATTGAAAAAATAAGTTTAAAAAATCAAAAACTGAAAAAAAAATTGTAAGTTGAACAAACCATATCTAAAATTTGTAAGGTGGCAGTTAAAACGCCAACAGTTTTCTGCTCTTAGGTCGAGCTGCTCTTAAGTCATGGTACCACTGTATATTCACATTGGGCCAAGCTTCTTTGTTTCAGGGTAAATACTATTGCTCACATGTTCTCACATATGTTTCATTTGCTTTTCAGAGGAACTACTGTACTTCATACTGGATGGATGAACCAGCCCATGTGGCTTGGCTTTGAATTCATTGACTGGTTTTGGAATTAACCAAATTTTAAACAAGTGAATGTAAGGAATTTTGTACACTATGCTTTAAAATGTCCCCCCCCCCACAATAAAGGAGCTACATACCGAATACCATTTTTGGTTCTTGACAGAACTACAGGGCATTCACAGGGGCTGCTTTCACACGACCACTAAAACCCACAGCAAACTTTGATATGGATCACCCTTGGAGCGGTCACGTGGTTGATGTTGCAGATCGGATGTTCCCATGGTCGTGTTTTGAAAATCCACAACCGTTCTGATCCCATGACTGAGAATGAGGGTGAAAAGGTTTTAGTGTGGATTTTCTGTGTTCCCACGGACTTGAGTAACGGTTTAAAATCTGCATCAGAACAGCAACAAGGATTTTACCACCTCAAGACCAGGTACTTGTAAAATGCACTGGGTCGTGCTTTAAGTGGGTGTGGTCACACTTTTTTTAAAGTCTGCTGCTCATGGGAAAACGATATTATGCTCCACATCTGCGAGCACTTTGCAGCAGATTTTATTGGCCGTGTGAAAGCAACCAGGAATATGTAATCCTCATGAAGTAATTGAGCGTGCCTATTTTCTTTTGGGGTGGGGTTCCACAAAAGGAGATACTTATGCCTTTCTTGTCATTGTTTTGAAAAAGGAAAGTAGAAGGATTCCTAACTTAGAAACTTGACCATTTTCAAGAAGAGTATATGCACAGGACTGGGTAGAAGGGAAGTTTCATATATGAAAATAATTTGCTTCCTGTTCTCCCAGCTATTTTTTAAACCAATTATGGCATGTGTCATAAAGATGTCTCTGGGTAAGAAACTTCCAATGGATTAAGAATAGTTGAAGACATGGATACTAGAGCTGGCCAGGCCCTCCCATATCTATACTCTCCCTATCACCTTCTTTCCCCCGTGTTTCTCCTCTAATAAATGAAGAGCTTGTTGAGGAATATCACAGCTTTGGGGAAGATAATGCCCATGTCTTTCTCTCCCTCCAAATCTGTCTTCTTCAGGAGTGTTCAAGATCAGTTTTGGCTTTGTTTCTGGGAGTCCTGCTGTGATTTAGAGATCTTCCCCCAAAAGCTTGTTTTTAATAGGGACTTGGTGCCAACGTCTTAGAATTAGCCCTTGCCACCCAAGACCCAGATTCTGACTTTGGACTCACAACCAAAAGACTTGCCAGCATCACTGCTGCTGCCCCACATGACTGGTTCCTAAACTTCTCTGCAAAGCAATTCACATTCCTTTCTAACTGTGGATCTTGTTGGGTGGTGGTTTTGCTGCATGAAAACTGGAGCTTCTCATGAAACTCCATGGATGTTTTATTTATTTATTTATTTATTTTAGAGTATTTTTACCCAGGCTTTCTCCTTGGAAAAGGACCCAGAGCAGCTTACAGTAATGAGTAGAGATGGGCACGAATAAAAAAAATGGCATTTCGTTTGTTGTTTGTCATTTGGAGGGTCCGTTTCGGTTCGTTTCCATTTTTTTGTGAATTTTTGCAAAAAAATTGTTTTCGTTTTCGTTCGTTTCATTACCATTTCATTACCATTTATTTCAATTTTTTGTGTTTTGTTTCATTTTACAGACAAAATTCGTTTGTCATTTTGTTGCATAACGAAACGAAAAAATGAAAACAGTAACGAAAAATTGTTCATTTCGTGCCCATCTCAAGTAATGAGGGATAAGATGATGAAGCATCCTGTAGTATGTTGCTATATTCCAGCAAAGAGAAAGTTTTCCCTTGGAGGTTGCTTGTGCCACTCAGTTCTTGACAAGGAAATGGTTCCAGTTAAAAGATTATCCCAAGTGGGTTCTGGCCACCAATAGGCAGTTTTTTGTCTCAAAACGGTTCATTCTCTGGACATTGTTCAATATCTTCCTCCTCTGGACATTGCCCAACATTCTTTCCCAGAGGTGATCCAGCCAAGAGTGCCTAACTAAGTCTAGCACATTTTTGCCTTGGGCTTCATTGCTTTGTGTGGTGTTATTTGAAGCAGAATCTTTCAGCAAGTGATTCAAAATGTGCAGCTGAAGCATAACTGATTTGGGACTGTTAAGTTTTCTTGGGCAAATACTCTGTCAACATTGTGAATGGTCTGAAGTCGAAATCCTACTCTGAATATCAACAGCCAATCTTCTTGACCTCGAACACAATGTTGTTTTCTTCTCCTTTTTTACTATTATTAAGTGCTGTCAAATCAACTCTGACTTAACGGCAGTTGTGTCAAGATTTAACCAAATGCAAAATAACAAAATAACAAAAGTCGTTTGCTATTCCCTTCTTCTGGGGACACCCTGGGACTGTACACTAGAGGTGGGCATGAAACAGAAAACCGATGGTTCAGTTCATTCTGTTTTGGGCCCACACTTGTTTCATTTCGGTTTGGGTTCATGCAATTTTTGTAAAAAAAAATTCATTCGTACTTGAACTGAGCCAACTTATTAGCAGGGGCGGCGGCAGCTGTGATCCTGGTGGCTCCAGCAAGGCAGGGGCTTTTTTGAGGCACTAGCTTGGTGCCAGCACCAACAAGCCACCAGGAGCCACTAACAAGCCAGCCAGGAGAGTGCTTCCACAGCTGCAAGAGTGCTCCCAGAGCCAGGCGCTGCTGGAGCCGCTGACAAGCTGGCCAGGAGAGCGCTTCTGAAGCTGACTTGTTGGCGGCTCCAGCGGCAGCGGCCTTGGGAAGATTTTTTCCCAGCCTCCGGAAGCCAGCACCCAGCAGCTGCTTCGTGCTAGCTTCGGGAGGATGGAAACAAGTTTAAAGAGCGCACTCTCCCCACTATTGTTAGTACAATCCATTAGTAGCTATGGATAAATTGCCTGGAATAACTGTGAAGATTCTCACCCATCCAGGTGAGTTGATCTGGAAGCTGAGTCATGGCAACTGGACTTCTTTTCTTGAGAGATTGAAACATTTCACTACTCATCCAAGAATTTCGGCTCCGTTTTGTTTTGTTTGGGTCATTTCATTATTTGTTTCATTCCCTAATGAAACGAATAATAAATTCATTTTGTGCCCATCTCTACTGTACACTCTGGGACTGTACAGCTTTTCCAAGGTCACACAGGCTGCTTCTTCTCTTGGACATACACTGAGGAACTGAACACCTAGCCTTGGGCTGCATTGACAGTTACTTAACCCAACGAGCCAACCATACAGCTAAAGAAACTTAAGCCTTATTGATTCCAAGATGTTCATTCTAAGTATGACTAGGTCTGGTTCCAACCCAACTGGTTCCCCAGGCCGCTATGTAAGACCATCGTCAGATACTTTTCAGTTTTTGGCAAACAAAGGATCAAGACAGCCAGCTCTGGCAGTGCAAACCACTGTTGGGCTTGTACAGCAAAAATAAAAAAAAAGTGTTGTGGCACCTTGGCGACCAATGGGTTTATTTTAACTAACTTTCATGGATCACAGTCTACTTTCTTAAGCAGGCCTGTGCTGCTTCCTGGCAGCAATAGATGTTTCACATAACTGGCTGTGAAGAAATGGCATCAGTAGAAAAGATTGTAACTTGCGCAACATGCTGTGGCAGATACTGTAGTGCACTCCAAAGGATGTAATTGATTTGATCCAGCAAAGATCAGCCCACCACACCTTTGAGTACAACTTGAGTATTTTCTTCTCATGCTTCAAAATCTTCTATGCAGAGCACCTTTCTGAATTATGACCACTGGGTCCACCAAGAAAGAGTTACATAAATGACATTTTAAGAATAGGTCATTCATTACAAGCAGTGGGGAATGAATGAATGAATCTCTCTCTGTGTGTTTTAAAATCATTTCACAGTGCTACATTTTGACTCTCATGTCACTCCAGAACCATTCAGGCAATTTCTTTGAGTATAGAGCTGCAAATCAGAAATGTTCGCTCTATGATCTTGAAAATAGCAACAAGACAAAATCTTCACTGTACTGTCCTTGTGGAAACCATTTAGACGGTTACTTCACATCCATTCTCATCCCGGGAGTTCTGTTACGCATTCATGTAATCATTTACTGGTGGGGTAATCTCCCCTGGACTGCAAGGAGATCAAACCTATCCATCCTGAAAGAAATCAACTCCGAATGTTCACTGGAAGGACAGATTTTGAAGCTGAGGCTCCAGTACTTTGGCCACCTCATGAGGAGAGAGGACTCATAGAATCATAGAATTATAGAGTTGGAAGAGACCTCATGGGCCATCGAGTCCAACCCCCTGCCAAGCAGGAACCCCTTCACAATATTTCCGACAGATGGCCATCCAGCCTCTGCTTAAATACCGTCAAAGAAGGGGACTCTACCACCCTCCTTGGAAAAGTCCCTGATGTTGGGAAAGATTGAAGGCAAAAGGAAAAGAGGACAGCAGAGAATGAGATGGTTGGACGGTGTCATCGATGCAACCAATATGGATTTGACCAAACTCCGGGAGGCAGTGGAAGATAAGAAGACCTGTGGCGAGCTCTGGTCCATGGAGTCACAAAAAGTCGGACACGACTGAACAACTGAACAACAACAACAACCTTCAGTTTGTGGTCCAGAGATAGACCTCCAGGTCTAGGAGTATTGCCAACTAAGCCTTCCCTAGGCAGCATTATCTCTCCCAAGTGATGTCCCTTTTCTCTTATTTATTTATTTATTTATTTATTTATTTATTTATTTATTTATTTA
>JAHTLZ010000272.1:114568-132622 GCA_023846285.1 Phrynocephalus versicolor | reverse complement strand
TTATTTATTTATTTATTTATTTATTTATTTATTTATTTATTTATTTATTTATTTATGACCACCCAACTTTCCAGAGGAACTCTGGGCGGTTCACAACATAAAAATCAATCAATAAATTGATTATGCAAAAGCATTAAGAATATCAAACCCAAGCAATGAAGACAGTTAAATGGTCAGAAAAAGTAAAAGATGGGGGTGAGAAAAAAAGACCTAGATAGGTAAACAAAACAAACCAATAAATATTCCACCTCCATTAGTCACCAAAGGCAGCCTGGAAAACCCAAGTTTTTAATTGCTTCCTAAAGGCTGAGAAGGGCTCCACAATCCTAACATCACTGGGAAGCTAATTCCACCATATGGGACCGGCAACAGAAAAAGTGCGGTTCCGGGTGGAGGTCTTACGAGCTACCCTAGGAAAAGCGACTTCTAGCATTAGGATCTGAAATGTTCTGGTGGGCCAGGCCAACATTGATCTTGGGACTAGAGATAGGCACGACTCAAAAAATGGTGTTTCGTTTGTGATTTGGTTGTTTAGGGGTCCGTTTCGGTTCGTTTTCATTTTCGTGAGTTTTTTTTGCAAAAAAAAATTGTTTTCGTTTCGTTACGTAACAAAACGAAAATCCGAAAACGAAAACGAAAAATTGCTGTTTCGTTACCATTTAGCACAATTCAATGTATTTGCCGTAACAAAAACGAAGCGGTCGACAAAATTTTTCGTGTTTCAGGTCATTTTGTTTCATTTTGGAGTCAAAATTCGTTTTTTGTTTCGTTACGTAACGAAAAAACAAAAATGAAAATGAAAAATTGCTCATTTCGTGCCCATCTCTACTTGGGACAATATACTCCATCAGATATTCTGGACCCAAGTCACATCTGGCTCTCTCTCAGGATTACCTGTTGCAGTTTTATTTACAACTTCACATGCTGTCACAGTTTGAGTGACTAGGTGGGACTTTTGTGGTGTAATTATCTAGATAGATAATTGTAGTAGTAGAGAGCCTGGTTCCTTCTAGCTCTCCTCTCTTTGGCACTGGTTTGGCTTCATCTACAGCAGGGCTGTTCAACTTTGAACAGGCGGAGGTCTACTTTTCCCAGCCCAAAGTGCCTGAGGGCTACTACATTAAACCCTCTACTTACGAATTTTATCTGTTCCAAGCATGTGCTCATAACTAAAAATTTCGTAAGTAGAGCAGTGGTTTCCCATAGGAATGCATTGAAGACCAATTAATCTGTTCTGGAGGGAACAGATTTCAATGCGCCATGGCCCTTGAAATGCCCCGCTCGGCTGAGACAGTGGGCTGGCAGACCCAGAACTTTGCTGGGGCAGTGGTGGTCCTTGGGATGGGGGGAGGGAGGGGTGGACAACTTATCCCCTCACTTTTTTTAATTGATGGCTGGCGGGCTACTTTTGAACCCTTTGCGGGCTACCAGTAGACCATGGTCTACCTGTTGGGCAGGCCTGATCTACAGTACTGTGTCCAGTTCTGGACACTGCACTTCAAGAAGGATGCTGACATATTGGAGCAAGTTCAGAGGAGGCTGACAAGGATAACTGGGGCTGGAAACCAAGCCCTAAAGAGTGGAAGAACTGTCTGTGTTTAGCCTTATTTATTTATTATTTATTTATTTGTTTAATTTATATACCGCCCATTTTCCGAAACGGAACTCTGGGTGGTTTACAGCGAGATAAAAGCAACAATTTAAAAACAGCAATAAAAGGACAAAAATAGCAGAGATTCAGCAAGATGTGTCTTAGGGCAGGGGAGGGGAAGAAAGAAAAAAAAATTAAATTAAATTAAAGGTCGCCATATGCCTCCCTGAAGAGCAAGGCTTTCAAAGCCTTCTTGAAGGCGGGCAGGGACTGTGCAAGGCACAGCTCAGCCGGTAGGTGGTTCCACAGTGAGGGGCCAACAACCGAGAAGGCGCAGTTGTGCGTGACAGACTTCCATGCCTTCCTAGGAGTGGCCACCCTGAGTGAGCACGCCTGCGACAATCGAGTGGGCCTGGCCTCAGCTGACCTCTGGGAGATACGCCCGACAGGTATTCAGGACCCAAGCCGTGGAGGGATTTGAAAACCAAAACCAGGACCTTGAACCTTATCCAGAGAGCCACGGGCAACCAATGCAGGCGGGCCAGAACTGGGGTGATGTGGTAGTGTCTGTGAGCACCCACCACCAGTCCGGCCGCCGCATTCTGTACCCGTTGGAGTCTCCAGACAAGGGTCAAGGGCAACCCCACGTAGAGTGTGTTACAATAATCGATCCTCGAGATCACGAGGGCCTGCACAACTGTCCTCAGGGAGGACCCATCAAATAAAACTGAGGGAGCATATAATAACACTTTTAAAATACTTGAAAGGCTGTTCTGTGGAGGTTATTGATCATCCCAATAGGTTCCAGTTGAAGTATTATAGGGGTAGGGGCTGGGGGGGGGGGGGGAAGAGTAATTTCCTATGCCCTGTTTATATTATATGAAACTGCTCAGATCTTGAGGATTCCAAATACTGTAGTCTGACATAGTAAGCTGAAGGCAACAATCTTTTCCTATATTTTTCTTGCTGACTTTGGCAAAACAATCTCAGTCTCTTAGATCTTGTCAGGTTCTTCCATGCAGGTCGTTCCCTTGGGTGTGATGCCAAAATTTAGGCCTTTGGATAGGACCTCTCTCTCTTTCCAGGAAAGGCTGGCTTTCCTGGATTGTGCAGTCATCATCAGACCTGACCGTGGCCTGGGAGTAGAAGTTTACAGGAAACCCACCCACACAGATCAATACTTACTGTTTGACTCCCACCATCCATTAGAGCACAAACTAGGAGTCATCAGGACCCTAAGCCACAGAGCAGAGAGCATCCCCACCTCCACAGAAGCCAAGAAGAAGGAAGACAGGCACCTGAAGACAGCACTTAAGGCCTGTGGATATTCAAAGTGGGCCTTCAACAAAGCAGTGGGCCATCCCAGAAGAACAAGGGATCAGTCTGAGACCCAGACCCGACGGAAGAACCTGGTCATTCCTTACATGGCTGGAGTGTCTGAGAAGCTTAAAAGGATTTTTAGCAAACACCACATCCCTGTTTCTTTCAAACCCACAAACACACTAAGGCAGAGGACCTGTCCAGCCAAAGGACCCGACACCAAAACACAAAAGGAACAATATAGTATATGTGGTCCAGTGCAGTGAGGAGTGTGTAGGCCTCTACATTGAAGGAACTAAACAGCCATTAAACAGAAGGATGGCCCAACATAGGAAAGGCAGCAGCTCAGGACCACAATCAGCAGTGTACCTCCATTTGAAGGACAAAGGGCACTCTTTCAAAGATGAGGATGCATACATATTAGACAGAGAAGAGAAATGGTTAGAGAGAAGGGTCAGGGAAGCCATTCGTATGAGCATAGAAAACCCCTCTCAACAGAGGTGGGGGCCTCAGGCACAATCTGTCTGCTAACGGTACTTATCAAGATGCCCTTTCATCAATCCCAAGACAAATCAGAAGCACTTCACACCTCCACCAGCAAGGCCATAGCTAATGATGACCCATACTTAATGGGTCTTGAGAAAGGTTGCATATGTGGGACTTTCACACACCCCAGGGCATTGTACACCTAATGAGCCTATTCAGGCCATTGTCCACCTATTTAGCCTATTCAGACCAGGGTGATGTGAAATCAAGGTGAACTATAAAATGGAAGACTCACCACTAAATTTCCTTAGACTGAGGAAGCTGCTTGGATGAGTAGTGAAATGTTTCAATCTCTCAAGAAAAGAAGTCCAGTTGCCACGACAACTTCCAGATAAACTCACCTGGATGAGTAAGAATCTTCACAGTTATTCCAGGCTACTAATGGATTGTACTAACAATAGCTTTCATCCTGAATTGCTGAGCTTTCCATCCCATAGATTCTGACTGGAGTGTAGGCTTCTTATATAATTGGCACCCACATTTTGTCTTCTTTCAAATTTAGATATGTCCCTGGAAGTCATCCAAGCTCCTAGGTGAGATATTTTAGTTCAGTTCTTTAGTTCAGCTCCACTTTTTCCTTGTGATTTTTCTTGCTGGAACTGGACTGGTCATTTGGGGCTCCTATTACCCAGCTGGCTTGGACCCAGCAGTTCGCTGGCTTGCATGCTGATCACTTCTGCTTTCTCGGGACAACCTTCTCCTTTCCCTGTCATTTGGCCCTGCTTCTCATCAAAACCTGCTTAGATGGTGGTGGTGGTGGGGGGGGCTTTGGAGTCAAGCAGGATGTGGCGGGCAATAGATGGAAACCTAGAGAAAAAAAGGTCAGCACTAGAGATGGGCACGACTCAGAAAAAAATTTCGTTTTCGTTTTCGGCTAGGGTCCGTTTCGTTTCGTTTCCGTTTTCGTGAGCTAATTTCAAAATTTTTCGTTTTCGTTTCGTTACGTAACGAAAATGAAAAAACGAAAACGAAAATGAAACATTTTTCGTTTCTCCCCATTTAGCTCCATTATGTGTTTTTCCAGTAACGAAAAACGAAAATTGGCTCAAAATTAGTCGTTTCATTTCCGTTTTCAGTCCATTTTTGAACCGTTTTTCATTTTCAATTAGTTACGTAACAAAAACGAAAAAACGAAAACAAAACGAAAATACTGCTAAGTCGTGCCCATCTCTAGTCAGCACACTTTACAGGCATGGTGGGCTTTCCACTCACACAGTGGCACCTTTGGTTTTCAATTACTTGTCATGACCAGATGAATATGGTATGTAGTAATATTGAAGTCAGAGATGCATGGTGGCTCAGTGGACTAAGGCTTCTGAAAACTGTCAGCTGCAAAGTTGTCAGCTCGGCGGTTTGAATCCCAGGTGCCACGCAACGGAGTGAGCTCCCGCTGATAACCCCAGCTCCTGCCAACCTAGCAGTTCGAAAGCATGTCAATGCAAGGAGATAAATAGGTACCACAGTAAAAAGCGGGAAGGTAAAACAGTGTTTCCTTGCAGCCACGCCAGCCACATGGCCATGGACTTGCACAACACTGGCTCTTCAGCTTGAGTACGGAGATCAGCACCGCCCCTAGAGTCGGACACGACTAGCACATATGTGCGGGGAAACCTTTACTTTTACTTTTAATATTAAAGTCAGAAGGTGAATAATACCAAATTCTGTTGCTAAAATGGGCTGCATGATGAACCACAAGGTTTGCAAAGGGAGGGAGGCAAGTGAAAGACCCAGGAATGTAACCTCCTCTCCGTTATAAAAAACAAATAAGGACTCAGCATTAGATGCTCATTTCTGCTCCAGGACCCTTTCAAGCAGATTGGAAGTGGGATTTCATTGAGACGCCACTTCCTGGATTAGGTGGTGCAATGACTGTCCCCATTTCATTTGGCTGTGCGGCAACAGCTCACTGGCCGGGGGGGCAATTTGTTGAAAATGCCCTGCCCTCTTTGTGGCCCACTCCATCCCATTAGGTATGCATGGGCCTTCTACACCCTGCAAAGCATCCCAAACTACTAGGTTGAGAACGTGAGCCATACATATAGCACACCTCCTTCATCTCCCCAGTTGGCAGTGCTGCTGCTACTATGTTTGTCCCATTATTGTCTGTGACAAAGCTTTCCTTTCTGCAGCTAGACTCCACTGCTGCAGTACATCCCTTGTTAGCTCTTGAATGTGGTGGTGAGCCATGTGGCTGCCTTTCAGATTCAACAGGGCTCACCACTATCTTCCCCTGCCTGAGAAATCCCAAAAGGGGCCTAATCCCAACAGAACATTTCCCTGTTGATTCATCATAAATTAATCTATGAATCTACTAGTTCTAAATATTATTCCTAACTATATTAAGTAAACAATATATAATGAGTAGAGATGGGCACGACTCAAGAAAATTGTTTTTCGTTTTTCGTTTGGTCGTTTAGGGGTCCGTTTCGGTTCGTTTTTGTTTTCGTTGGGTTTTTCCGCAAATTTTTCGTTTTCGTTTCGTTACCTAACAAAAACGAAAAACAAAAACGAAAATGAAAAATTTCTGTTTCGTTAGCATTCTTTTCAGTTCATTGTGTTTGCTGCAACGAAAACGAAAAACACGGCAAAAATTTCCGTTTCCGTTTCCGTTTTGTTTTTGAAAAATTTTTGTTTTTGCTTCATTACCTAACGAAAACGACAAATGAAAATGAAAATGAAAATTTCGCTGAGTCGTGCCCATCTCTAATGATGAGATGTAGAGAATACAAATACAAGTTGCGGGTTCAGAAAAGCACACAGAGAAAACTTCTTACAGTGCAAGCTTTCACCAGAGTAGATCCTAACAGCAAATGCAGCTGTGCCCACAATCCCATTAGAAAGAATTGAAGCCACAGTGCCACAACATCTGGAGAAGCACAAGTCACCCACCCACCCCTGCCCTAAAGGGTGAACCCAGGGTTCAAGTGAGAGCTTTGCTGCTCCAGAGCAAAACAATGCGTCACATCACAGGGAAGCCATTTTGTTTGCTGCACTGTATCACTCTTTCATGTGAAGTACCTTGTTGATCAAAAAATGAGATAGCCAACAAAACAAAACAAAACAAATGGGATGAAACATGGAATTTGTGAAAGAAACTTTTTTTGGGGGCTGAGTTCAGTGGGGAAAAGCTAGATCAGCCTTTGCAAGGATCTGCTGACTATGGGGAAAAATACTTAGAAACAATAGGTGTTTCCATTCACTGGTCTTTGGTGGTTTTTATCCTCCACCTTTCGCTATTTCATACCAATTGGTGGCAACAAAGCCTATATGAAAGCATCAATGTCCTCAACTATGGCCGTGTGTGCAGCGGATGGACTCAATGCGTAATAGCCAAATAAGCAGCACATTGTTTCTCGCCTCTGAGCGTGTTGAGCCGCTCCTGTTTCATTGTTCTCCGGCAAGAATGATCCTGCTGACACCACGGTCTTGCGTATATATTTCTGGATAAGGCTTTGTGCAGAAACCGGAGCTTATAATGAGTTATTTCTGCTTTGACCCCTCTTGCTGCATGACTGTTATTGCAGGATGAGATGTACAAAGGACAGCCATTCAACGCAGTATAGAGGGAGGAGTGAGATTTCATTTTAGTTCCGTACATTGAGATTAAAACCGAAGACGGTCCCTGTTGAGGATCACAGGGAATCATTGAGCCCTGACTTTTTTAGTCGCTATGTCCTTCCCTTCTGCATAAAATGCCGTGGGTTACAAAGGGAGGAGAGCAATCTCCCATGTTCTTCTTCCTCCTTACACCGCTGCCTCTCTCCTACCGTGTATGATGGTTACTTCACGTCCACTCTCATCCCAGGAGGAAGTTTGTTGCATGTTGATGTCGGTCGCGGTCACGTGGTCTTCCTCCGGCTCTGTCCCTGTTCCTGTGTATGCACGGGCATGATTGATGATACCAGCATGACTGTTTCCACACGTCCTCGTTCCGTGATGAGATGTGAAATTCCATGCCTTTGTTCTCCAATTTTTTTTAGCCTGACCTTCCATTTTTCGATGTTTTGATTCTCCGAAGCCTTGCCTTCATTGCGTTACGGAGCTCAGTTTGAGGCATTTGTCTTTTAATCTCTCTGCACTGCATTGCTGACTCCATAGGGAATGTACTGGCGAATGGCAGTTCGCACTCCTGCCACTAGATGGAGAATGGCACGTTGAGTGACAAGCCTTACCTCATGGGCATTCGTCTCAGAACGAGAAGTGAGACGAGGAGATTCCCGAGGCCAGGGAGGGGAAATTCTCATCCCGTTTAGATCACAGTTCAGGGGGCATGGTCGGGGTGAATTCCCCTCATCCCACAATGGACGTGTGGTTAGATTCCTTCGTACTGGTCCCCAGCGGGACCGTGAACAGTGATGAGATGGACATGAAGTATCAGCCTATGTCTTCCTGATAGCAGCAGACCTCCATTTTCCATGCTGGGATCTGCCTCCTCACCTCTCTGCCTCGTACCTCTTTCCCTGGCAAAACCTTGCTCACAATATGCTAGAGGGAGAAAGAGCAGCACACTTATTTGCTACCGTCTCCCTCCCATGATCCCTTAGTGCAGTGATGGCAAACCTTTTAGAGACCGAGTGCCCAAACTGCAATTCAAAACCCGCTAATTTTTTTTTCAAAGTGACAATACAGTAATTTAACCAGTATACAGGTGGCTATGAAGGGGCGATGTCGGGTGCCCACAGAAAGGGCTCTGAGTGCCACATTTGGCACCTGTGCCATAGGTTCGCCATCACTGCCTTAGTGCCTGTTGTCCGTTTGTCCTTCCTAGCAAAACTGAACCTGGCAAAGCCAGACCATAAGCACAGCTTCCACTGTAAACATGGGCTGATGCTGGTACTTCCTAGCCCGGAAGGAGAACAGATAAAGGACACTGAGGACAAAGCACACTAGAAAGGAGGACACTCTACACCAAAAAAGGGAAGACATTTTGCATTAAATTGCATTTGCTGGTTTAAACTAATGTAGGCAAGGATCATCACAAGTAGGCACCATCACTCTAATTTAAGTGTGAAAACATGACTGTCCATCGCATTGCACAAGATGGCGACTACCTAGCCAGTGCCACCTCAGGGCACAATGCTAAGAAAAAGATGGGAAGTGAATCAAATAAATAAGGCATTGTTTTTACTGAGTACCCAGTGTGGCATAGGGGATACAGTGAGGGACCAGTATTCTGGAGTTCTGGGTTCAAATCCACACTCTGACATGAAAATTCACTGGGGGTTTGTGAGTAGTAAAACCACTCCTTAGATATCTCACTTACATTCAAACCCCCATATTTTCTTCTTATATATGGAGAGCATTTTTTTACCAAAACAAATTCTGGGTGTGTCCAAACACATGACCAATAAAAGGATTCTGATTCTGATTCTGAGTTCTGATTGCAATGGCTATAAATCAGTTCCGACTTGACAGCACATAATTAACTAGCGTTTAATAACTCTCTGAACTGCCCGATGGCTTGAATTTTCTTCAGTTAACTGAAAATAAACACATAGCGAAAGAATGGCCCAAACCATGCTTTCAGAATGTCCACTCCCGGGACAAACCTCACATCTGACATTGATACGGAACTGGACATGCCGCTCTATATATCCCACCTGCCATCCATCCATATAGTTACTGTATATCAATGTGTGCTGTACGTCTCTTTTATTGATTGGATTACACTCACTAGTCAAAGTGTTTGCTTGCCCTGATGAGGCACGGGCAATGTGTGTGTGTGTGTGTGTGTGTGTGTGTGTGCGTGTGTGCATGTGTGCATGTGCGCACGCGCATGCACACACACATGTGCCACTTCCATTCCACAAAAAGGACATGTATCCCTGAACAAGATAAACACATAATTGAAGCACCACCATCCCAGACCTGCTGCTATAGGAAGCAGAGGTGATGGCACAGGCTTGGTCCAGAGGGAAGGGGATGTGCCAGGTCAGTCCCTCCACATAAGGGTTCAGATCAGGGAAGAAGTGTTGCCCAGTCCTTGTTGGGTTGGTTTTTTTTTAAATATGTCAATTAAAGAGAGGTGGAAACAAAAATATTACAGTGGCCTCAAAGAAAAGGAAATAGAAAGAACTACACAGAGAAAGCGACAGGGAGAGACGATGTCAAAACGACTCCAAATGTATTTTGGACAATGAACAGCAGCCATTCCTCAAAAGTAATGGCCCAAAGCTAAGGCCTTCTCCCACAATAGCGGTTTCCTGTAGAGGCTCCTCTGCCTTCCACCCAAATCCCTTGAGCTCAATGTCGTCATGGCTGAGTTGTCGTAGTTCTCCAAGGTCTCAGGCCATTAATCAGTCCATTATTCAGAACCATAGTTGGGTCCATTAGTCTTTGTAGAGATGACGATTGTTCACAGAGAGTTTTCTGACGTTTGCTTACCTCCCTCCCCTTCTCCATAATGATCACAATTTAAAAAAAATCACACTAGGCAGGCTTGGAAAATCCTGTAGCTGCCAGAAAAGGTGGCATCTGGTGGTACACAGAACATGTTTTTCTGCTGCTGGCTTATGTCCCTTTCTCTCAAAATCTGTCCCAACCTTATGGTCAACTGTAGTAGAATAGAGAGGTATATGAGGAATTTCTGACTGGGCTTACCTCTACAGCAGTTACCTCAAAAGCTGTTCTATAGCTCAGTGGTTTAGGTCTCTGCGAGTTTGATTCCCAACTGTACCTCCTTGACTCGATGATCCAGAGTCCCTTCCAGCTCTGTAGTTCTAAGATGATGATGATGATGATGATGATGATGATGATGATGATGATGATGATGATGATGATGATGAAAAGGGGCCTGAGGCAGTGAAAGTGATTGTGTTTAGCTTGACTTTGGTCAAGCTGCACCCGAGAGGGATGGAATGCGTCCCAGTAAGGTTCAGCCGGTTATGTATCATTCTGTTACTTGGCATGAATGACATCCCGGAGGGATGATGTTGGAATTAGAGATGGGCACGACTCAGAAAAATTTTTCGTTTTTTTTTTTCGTTTTCATCTAGGGGTCCGTTTCGGCTCGTTTCCGTTTTCGTGAGCTAATTTTCAAAATTTTTCGTTTTCAGTTCGTTACGTAACGAAAATGAAAAACGAAAACGAAAATGAAAATTTTTTCATTTCTTCCCATTTAGCTCCATTAAGTGCTTTTCCAGTAACAAAAAACGAATATTGGCTCAAAATTAGTCGTTTTGTTTCTGTTTTCGGTCCATTTTTGAACCGTTTTTCATTTTTGTTTCGTTACGTAACGAAAATGAAAAAACGAAAATGGAAACAAAATTTCGCTAAGTCGTGCCCATCTCTAGTTGGGATCTCTTTCAATTGAGGTTGCAAAATGCCATAGCTGTTGTTGGGATCCATGATAACCAACCCTTTCCCTGTAGTTGCTTCATCTTGTTGCGGTTGTGGAAGGACAACTTGCATACAGGCAAAGGAACAGTGAAGTAACTCCCCTGTGGTTTCCACATCTATGGCACACACTGCTGCCTCTCAGTGTGCACCTGGGTGCCACCTTAACTGTTGCCCCACCTGCCTCCTGGATCAAAGGGGGCAAGTGGGGCCTGAGCCCTGGGTGCCACGCAGGGAGGGGGCATCAAAATGACAAAACAGTAGTAGTACTTTGTACTTTGTGCTATTCCTTGTGCCCATCTACTGGGGAGGGGGCAGAATCCATGATTGGCCTGAGTAACACAAACCCGAGTTGCAGGTCTAACCTGAATCTGCCAGTGTTAGCCTATGACAGCTTCAGAGGTGGTAGAGAAGAGATAGAGAGAGAAATGAACTAAAAGGGATTTTCAGACATGCAGTACCAAAAATAATGTTTCAGAATTTCACCAGAACAAAATAATACATCCTTCCCTGACAGGGGGAAATGTTCCACACTTACACCACTGGCTGGGAAAATGTTTTGATCTTGCCCATGCATCATGAGACCTAAAATTTATGCAGTGCTATAACTGGGGTATAACTAACTAGGGGACAATTCCTTTGACTGGGGACAAAGCTCTGTGCTCCTGAAGCTTTTTTGAGACTCACAGATATGTGGGGAGCATAACAACAGCTGGTGTAAATGCTGCCCCATAGGTGGAAATTGTTATTTCAACTCTTGTGGTTTTGAGCATAAGCCAGAAAGCTCATTTCAAAGTTTTCTTACTCGTATTGTACCATGATGTAGGTATATAAACATGGTTCTTCCTCACTCAGCAAATGAGATTCACGGTTATTTTCCCCACCTTATAAGTCTCAGATTTAGCACATATTTGAAACTTTAATTTTCCCACATTTGTGTGGAAAAAGGGAGGGGCAGTTAAGTGATGCCTCGCTTCATGGAATTCCAAGAGGTAGCAACAATGGCTGCTCCGCCTGGCCTCGTGCCGGGCAGGGGCAACTTTGCCGGCTGGTTGAGGGAGGCGGCTATTGGCTCCGCTATTAGCGTAGCCTACGGGAGGGGAGCACGCCCCTTTATAAGTCCTTGGCGCGCTTCCCTCAGCCTGCCTCCGCAATTGCCGGTTTCTTCCTGAGTGAGCTGCACGCTTGCTGGGGGTGCACCCTTGAAGAGCGGTTGCTTCTTTTCTTCAGCAAGCAGCTGCCTGCGGATACTCCTGACACCCGGCTGATTGTCGGGAGCTGTTTCCAGTCCCTTCCTCACAGGCACTCCGTTGAGCCCAGTCAGGTTATCGCGCCGGGGCGTAGGCGGGAGGAGGGCGGAACAGTCAGACAGGCTCTCCTGAGCCTCCATTGTTTCGGAGCTCCGAGCAGGAGCGATCTGTTCTCCTTTTAACCCAGCTGCTTGTCGGCTTCCGACAGGCAGCTGGGCTTGGGCATCAGCGCTCCCTGCCTGGCTCAGCGCCGCATAAGGGGTGATCAGGAGCAGTTTGAGCTCCTTTTAACCCAGCTGCCCCTCAGGGAGCTCCCGACGACCGGCTGAGCTCGCTGACAAGCGCTTCCCTTCATTTGGTATATCATGGACGGGTCTGTTGGGCAGGGGGCAGGCTTGTCGCAGCCTGCTTCCTTTGAGAGGGGAGCAGGAGCTCTTCGAGCTCCTGTTCGCTCAGCCTTCTGGCTGCCGTTTAACGGACAGGTAGCTCATTGTTGCGCCCTGCTCCTGCTTGCCTTTTTGAGCACCTGTCAGGGCTTGTTTCCAGGGCTGGCTAGGGAAGTGGCTTCACCGGCTTCTTAGGCTGGGTGACGCCTGCAGGATGGCTGACCGCCCCACAAGGCTAGTAACAGGGCAGAAATATGTATTGCAATCATTGCAATCATTGCATGTCTATGATACTTAGATACAGCATAGTCTGATTTTATTGTTTCTGTGCTGCTGGTTCAGAGTTGATGTGCCTTGTTCCTTTAGTTACGTTGCATGCAGGAAACAAATGAGTTTGATGTAGTAACCATAAAGTGTCACCCTAGGGTCACCCTTGGGAGTAATTCTTCGTGTTTTCCAGCCTTGTGCATCTCATTTTAGTAGTTTGTTATAACAGATCTTAACATCTCTGTACATTACTGTAATACACTTGCACCCATTGACAAAATACATTTTCAAAGCATAGGAACATAAGAAGAGCCATGCTGGATCAGGCCAAAGGCCCATCTAATCCAGCTTCCTGTATCTCACAGCGGCTCTAACAGATGCTTTTTGGAGCGTATGAGACTAGATATCTGTCTCCTGATACCACTCCCCTGCATCTGGCGCTCGAAGTACCCTGACTTTAAGCCTGGAGTTTACATATCTCCATCATGGTTTGTAACCTGTGCCTCTGGGTTTGGCGGCCATTTTGGTTGTACTTTCTGGGCCTACTCTTGGCTCTTATATCCATTCCCATCTGTTGGGCGGGGCGCCCTAGGCGGCTCTACCTACATCCAGTTATCCTGTGCTTTAGGCTTTTAGCTTTGTTCAGGGGATATTACACCCTTCTATCGGGGGTGGCTCAGGGATGCCAATTTGGTTTGGTACTTGGTGGCCATTTTGGCCATGCCTCATGGGCCTACCCCTTAGGCAGTGATCTACATCCATCTGCCTGGCTGGACATTCCGAGTGGCCCTGAACACCTCTGTCCGTTTGTTGACTTCTTAGTGGAGGCTAGCGTCTTTGTATTGTTCATCTGAGGTTAGTTGGTGGTAACTTTTCAACTTCGGTGGTGGCCTGCCTACCCACCCATCCGGCCATTTTGTGCACGTCATCATTCAGTGTGTTTGGGGGGTGGGTGTAATCTGCATCCATCCTCTTTCCTCATTGTTGTTATACCTGTGCCACAATTTGTTTCGGCAGTTACATACTAGGGCCATCCTTTTGATGCTCTGGGAATCCATCTTGGATCTGTGCCGCACCCACACGGCGGAGTCACCTGTCGCCTGTTCGCCGCTTATGTTCTGCCTTGCCATCTAGGCCCCACCAGATGTGTTTGGGAGGGCATAAGACTGGATGTCGTCTCCTGATACCACTCCCCTCCGTCTGGCCCTTGAAGTCCCCGGGTTCCTCCATCATGGTTCGTAACCTGTGCTGGACTGTTTCCCCAGGACTCTGTCCAGTACCCCCTTTTGGAGGCATCCAGGCCAGATGCCACCACCACTTCCTGTGCCAGGGAGTTCCATAGACTTACGACGCGCTGGGTAAAATAAATAAATACATAAACGAATAAATGAATATTTTCTTTTGTCAGTTCTTACTATCCCAGCCCTCCATTTGAGTTTATGCCCTGGTTCTGGTATGTGGGAGGGAGCGAAGAGCTTCCCTCTAGCCACTTTACTCATACCCTGCACAATTCTGTATGTCTCAATCATATTCCCCCTCAGGCGCCTTTTTTTTCCAGACTAAAGAGGCCCAAATGTTTTATGTCCTTGAGATGCGGGGACCAGAATCGTACTCAATACCCCAGGTTGGGCCTCACTATTGTTTTGGGTAATGGCATTATAATGTTGATTGTTTTGTTCTCAAACCCCTTTTTCGATAATCCTTATATTCAGCTATGTTAAAATATATTTGCCATTTCTCAGCCCATTCCCACAGTTTGGAGAGATCCTTCTGGAGCTCTTCACAATCTTCTCTGGTTTCCACTGCACGGAAGGGTTTTATGTCATCTGCAAACTTGCCCCCCCCTTCACTGTTTATCCCTGTCTCCAGCTCATTTATGCTTGTTAATCTTCAATTTACCGATTAGTCCTAAGACCCCCTCTCTTTCAACCTGTATTTGATTTAATTCTTTAGCCAAGAGGGGCGGCTCAGGCAGCGGAATCCACTCAAGGTCCTCTGTCATGAAGTCAGGCGCCACGAATCGTGGGGGCTGTTACGCACCACAATCTGGGTTGGCTGTTACATACCAGGGCTACCCTTCCCATTCTCCTTGAATTCGTTTTTGGTTTATGCCACGCACACGCCACTGAGTTACTTTTCACCTGTTTGCCCCTTTATATTCGGCTACGCCGTTTAAGGAGGGAGGTTCTAATGGGAAGGGGAAGGGTAAAGCTCCTGCCAAGAAAAGGCCTAGTCAGCAGCCCCTTACTTATCTATCCTCTTCATCAGGTGCTGAGTCACCTAGTCTTTTGGCAGCTTGGTAGAAGCTGCCTCGTTTGGAGTGCGAGCATGCTGAAAGGTAGGGGACGGCCGTGTCTTATGGGAGCGAGCGTTCTACGAGCGGGGCCAAGGCTCAGAGGAGGGCGGAGCGTAATCTAATGATGGCTAATGGTGACATGCAATTCTTCTCTTGAGTCCGTTTTAGCAGGATCTGCCAGTATCATTTCTGCAGGTACGCCATCTGTGACTACTGAAGTAGCCGCGTCATCGCATGCTCCGCTCAGACCCCCAGTTGCTGTGTCTTCCAACGTAGTCACGTTCCCGCCTGCCGCTGAAGACTCATCGCTTCCGGCCTTGGTTTCAGCCTGGGCTGTGTATTCGCGTGGTAAGTCGGCTCCAGCAGTCCAGCAGCTACCCTTCATGGAGTTGTGGCGCCTGGTCGTCCATTTTTGCGCAGACGGCGCTATAGTATTGTGGGACTTCGTAGTCCTCATCATACGCGCTGCATTTCGGCCGAAATTTAGTGTGCTGCCTCGTTCCCCCTGGGGAGGCAGCGCAGTGGTATTGCCCGGACCTAACCCAATTTTCGAGTTATTCTGAAGATTCCGATCTCTCCTAATAGATTATGTAGGCTGGCTAATGCACAGCCTCGAGTTTGTTCTGCCAGTTATGAGGTTGCCTTGTTTCAAGCTGCCACTTTGGTACTCCCTTTTCGCCGCCTCACGCGTTAGCGAGCTGCTTGCCCAATCCAAAAAACCGACTCCTCGCTTATGCATTACGTTGGTCAGGTATGGTCCATGAGCAGGATCTGGTCTCTCAGCATATTTGTAGAGTGAAGACTGACCAGCGAGGTAAGGCCGGCACGATACACCTTCGTAGGTGTTCTGTGCTCCAAATTTGCCCGGTCCTAGCATTATGTAGGTCCTCCCTGCTCACTTACGATTATCGGGGGTACCTATTTCTGTGCAAAGAGGGGTCGCCTTTTACAGGTGGCCAATATTGGACAATTTCACTGAGGGCACTGTAGGTCGCTGGCGTATCGGGCTGGCATTCTGGGCGTCATTTGCTCCGGATAGGTGCTGCTTCCACCGCAGCTGCCTTTGGCGCCAATTGGGTTGGCAACCAACGGATTGGGGGATGGAGATCTGGAGACATTAAAATCTTCTGTACGTTTACTAATGGACCGGTAACACCGGCCAGTTGTTCCTTTCTTTCTCGTTACAGCTTCTACCCCCCGGGAGCCGGGTTTGAGCGTTGGTTTACGGCCTCAGTTTTTGTTTACTGGGCCTTGGAGTTGCTATCCAGTCTGGACGTGGCCACGCTTTCGGCCTCGGAGGTGGCCGCGCTTTCGGCCTCGGAGCTGGCCGCCCTTTCGGCATTGGAGGTGGCCGCGCTTTCGGCCTTGGAGGTGGCTGCCCTATCAGCCTTGGAGCTGGCCGCGCTTTCGGCCTTGGACGTGGCCGCGATTTGGCCTGGGATGTGGCCGCGCTTTCGGCCTGGGACGTGGCCGCGCTTTCAGCCGTGGCCAATGGGCCGGTTTCCTGTGGAAGGGCAAGAAGGTTATGCCTTGACACGCCTTTCTTACTGTGCCTCTCAGTGATCTTCCCCCTGCCACCTTGCCGAGCATCGTGGTTGCCCATGTTGGTAGTAATTGACTTGACCCGTAAGTCGGGCAAGTATCTCATTCTCAAGATCCTCGTGGATCTGAGAGCGTTCCAGCGTACTTGCTCATTGGTGTGTCGTTTGGTCTGTGATCATTCCCCGGTTGAATGGGGGTTCGCGCCACCATGGGTAGCGCAATTTAATAGTAAACATCATGCAGATCTCTATAATATAATCAAGGTCTTCGGCAGTCCTATCGTAATAACCAATGTAATCAAGCGGACTGCCTAGAAATTGGGAATGGGGGATGCCCAAAACACTCTGGCATCCTCATTGCATGCGTAACTGGCTGCAATAAATTTAATTCAGAGAGTGGACCTGATAAAACTTATCAGCAATGGGGGATGCCCAAAACACTTCGGCATCCTCATTGCATGCTTAACCGGCTGCAATAAATTACGTCAGAGATTGGACCTGATAAATCTTATCCATTGCATTAGTGGCCCGCACTGCGCAGGCCGAAGCGGGAGCTGTCTTTTGGCACTCCAACATCCCTGCTGGGGAAACCACCTTCATTCGTCCGGATGGTGTGCATTTATTGGACAGGGCCTGGATATCCTTATTCAGAATCTTAAGGAGGGCCTGAGGGCCGAATTGTTCGGCTGTTGGGTAAAGAGCCGCAGTGCGCCTCTTTGGTGGCGGGTAGCGCATCAAAGATAACCATTTAGGTCCCGAATCTAATTACATCTTCACGTCTTCGGCAGCCTTCCATTAATAACCCAATAGGATTTAGTTAGGGAGCAAATAATAATAATAACCCAAAACCCTAGGAGGGCTGCCAACCTTTAATCAAGCGTTGATGCCAAAAGATCTCATTGGCATCCTCACTGCGGCAGTTCAACGGGCCGCAGGAAATTGGTGGAGTAGCGGGACCTAATCAATTTGTTGTTACCATTTTGATGATGCGCTACGGCTCAGGCCCTCCTAAAGTTATTGCTCATTGATAAGGAATTTAAAATTCGTTACTGTAGTTAATAAAGTTGTGGCCCTTATTTAACCCAAGCGGAATGTGTGTCGCCTCTTTCTATCAACCTGGCTCGGCAATGGCTGCTCCGCCTGGCCTCGTGCCGGGCAGGGGCAACTTTGCCGGCTGGTTGAGGGAGGCGGCTATTGGCTCCGCTATTAGCGTAGCCTACGGGAGGGGAGCACGCCCCTTTATAAGTCCTTGGCGCGCTTCCCTCAGCCTGCCTCCACAATTGCCGGTTTCCCCGCCCTCCCGCCACTGTTTATGATGTGCTGGTGATGCTTTGCTGGTCGCTTCGGGGCCGGATGGGAATTTTTGACCACTTCTCCGATTGGCCTCGAGCGGTGGTGTTTTTTCGCCCATCCCACCATTCACATATTGGCGGTGGGTGTTCTAGGTATAACCCTGGTCACGACTGGCGGGTAGTGCATCAAAGATAACCATTTAGGTCCCGAATCTAATTACATCTTCACG
>JAHTLZ010000272.1:90753-114558 GCA_023846285.1 Phrynocephalus versicolor | reverse complement strand
TCCTCACTGCGGCAGTTCAACGGGCCGCAGGAAATTGGTGGAGTAGCAGGACCTAATCAATTTGTTGTTACCATTTTGATGATGCGCTACGGCTCAGGCCCTCCTAAAGTTATTGCTCATTGATAAGGAATTTAAAATTCGTTACTGTAGTTAATAAAGTTGTGGCCCTTATTTAACCCAAGCGGAATGTGTGTCGCCTCTTTCTATCAACCTGGCTCGGCAATGGACTGAATTGCTTATGCCTTTTTGAGCAACCAGATTGTTCTCTTGTGCTTGCTGTGTGCACATGCTGAGTCACGGAAAGGGAAACCACACTAGATCTATTTTTGCATAATGAGAGAGGAGACACACAGGCATGTATGGTGTTTCAGAGGTATTTCTTGTGCAATGACAGAAAATATAACCTCCAAAATGTTGGACGTTTCAGATCCTCAGTAGAGGCAAAGGCCTCTTCTTGAGATCCAAAAACACTCCACAAATTATTACACAGTTACTTCACGTCCATTCTCGTTCCAGGAGGAAGTTCGTTGCATGTTGATGTTAGTCGCGGTCACGTGGTCTTCTCCCACGTCTCTCCCTGTTCCTGTGTACCCACGGGTGTGATTGATGGTACTGGGATGACTGTTACCGCACGTCCTCGTTTCGTGATGAGATGTGAAATTCAATGCCTCGTTCTCTTTTATTTCCCGGTTCAACCTTCCATTTTTCGATGTTTTAATTCTCTAAAGCCTTACCTTCAATGTGTTGTGGAGCAAACTTTGAGGCATTTGTCTTTTTAAAATCTCAGCACTGCATTGCTAACTCCATAGGGGATTTACTAGTGAATGTCACTTCACACTCCTGCCACTAGATGGCAGCAAGCTACAATCGGCACTCGTTCCATGATGAGGCATACTTCATAGGCTCTTGTCTCAGAACGAGAAGCGAGACAAGCAAATTCCCGAGGCCAGGGAGGGGAAATCGCTCATCCTGCTTAAATCGCAGTTCAGGGGTGTGGTGGGGACGAACTCCCGTCATCCCACAATGGACGTGTGGTAAGCGGGACAGCGAACCATGATGAAAGGGATGTGAAGTAATGGCCTTACTGTGCTGAAAGCTTGCTTTAACCAACACTGATTCCAGATGCAAAGTTTTATCCATACCCTTCTTGGCAAAACCAAAACCAGGCTTGTCAGATCCTGTATGGCTAAAAATGAAATGCAAAATGACATTAGGAGATGAAATGAAATGAGCCTCTGGGTTAAGAGAGAGATTCTTTCCTTCCCGCCCCCACATTAAATCCCAAGGGAATACAAAGGTGACAGAACCTCATTAATTTGCTCCATCAGTTCAGACTCTAAAACTCATTATATCTGGGATGCTTTTCAGCACAAGCGGCCACTTAAGAGTTTTCTAATGTGCTGGGGCTTCGTGGGGATGCTTTCATCCTTGACGTGAACCTTTACTTAATACCTTCTGTGCAGGAGCTCTCTACGTAATTAGCACCCCAGCACACATTTTACAAAGTAATCATCCCTCACAGTGAGCCAGCTTGGGGGGAAAGGGAGACAAAATTTAATTTGTTTGCTTTGTAACATGGAATTTCTCCTGTCAATTCAGCACATCAAGGAATCTAGAGGAAGCTCTTATCACTCTTCTTCACTAATGACAAGCTCTAGTGGTGAGAAAGGCAGCCGGAATAGAAACAAGAGAGAACCAAAGGGGACCACTGAAGGTCAAACTGGATCCTCGGGCAAATGCACACCACCAACCGCAAACCCATTTCCCCTTTCCTAACAGGATGTCCTACCAAATGCATTAGAGATGGGCACGACTCAAAAAAACGGTGTTTTGATTGTCGTTTGGTCGTTTAGGGGTCCGTTTCGGTTCGTTTTCGTTTTCATGAGGTTTTTTGCAAAAAAAATCGTTTTCATTTTGTTATGTAATGAAACGAAAAAACAAAAACGAAAATGAAAAATTGCTGTTTCATTACCATTTAGCACAATTCAATGCATTTGCCATAACAAAAACAAAGCGGTCGACAATTTTTTTTGTGTTTCGGGTCATTTCGTTTCATTTTGGAGTCAAAATTTATTTTTCGTTTCATTATGTAACAAAACAAAAAAACAAAAATGAAAACGAAAAATCGCTCGTTTCGTGCCCATCTCTAAAATGCATCATGCCTTGGTTATCAGGTTTGCAAAATAAGCCCATGCTTGCTTTCCAAAGATCAGTCTGAAAGCCTACCAAATCACAGAACCGTAGAATAATGGATATACTGTATGAGATACATGTATCACACAGGCAAGGCGTTCCACCACTTGATGATAACCTTAGCAAAAAAAAAAAAAAAGGTGGTAAAAACAGAAGCAACTCAGTGGGAAATCTTTTAAAAATCAAGGTGGGAACAGCCCAGAAAAAGAGGCCTGTGGAGATTAAGCATGAAAATGAGAGAACTGTGTTATTATTCTTAGAAAGCCTCGTCTCATCCTTTTAACACAACCGTTCTTAATAGGAACCATACCCCCCCACCGGGAGGCCCTGGCACGTTCCACAGATTGGAAACCGTTCTTCACGTACTTCACTGTGCAGAGTGTACAATCCTGATTTCGTCTTGATCACACAATATTTCTTTCAGGTTGGCCTTATGACCGTACCTCCCCCCCCTCAAGGTTGAGAGTGGCTGCATATGTTATCCTATATTGCTGTATAGGGCAGTATAAGCAGGTGAGGAGAACATATGGGCTGAAATCCAGTCCTAAGTGAAAGTCAGAGTTGGCCCAATGAATCAAGGGAGCTTGCACTGAGGTTCACTCACCGAATCCCCTCAGGATCAATGGGCTAGTTGCAATTTATGCTAGATTTCAGCATGGTATTATTTGTTGGCAGGTGCCACATAATAATTATGGTACTACTGCTTATCATAACTTATGTATTTTAGCAGTCCTGTCGAATAACAGCAGGTGTGTATGTATAGAGAGACTTCAGTTTAGGACAGCTGAAAGAAGAATGTCCATACATGTGGGATCTCGGGGGATATTTCCTATGCCATTTTCCTCTGGCGAGTCTGCTCAGAATAATGGGAGATAAGAACCCCAAAATGCCTTTAGGATGGAAACAACAATGAATTCATGCACAGTTAATCCTTTTTTCCCCCTAAGAAGCTAGGGAATGGAAAACAAATCAACAACATCAAAAACAGCAACAGAATACCCTATTAGTAAACTCTCGTTCACAAATAAATTGAAAACATGGGGGAAGGGTTTTTGTTGTTGTTGTTGTTGTTGTTGTTGTTGTTGTTGTTGTTGTTGTTGTTGTTGTTGTTGTTGTTGTTGTTGTTGTTGTTGTTGTTGTTGTTTGTGTGTCAGATTTGCAGACAATATCAGGGTGGTAGAATTCAGAAAATACCGCAGGAGGCCCCTGAAGGCTCAGCACTAGGCTGGGTGGCAGAATAAACAGTAGTAGACGGAGAAGCAAAACAGATTGAAGCAAATCTTCTTAATTGCCCCTATATAGCGATGGGTTCCAGGCTTGGGAGAACCATTTGCATGCTAGTGGCTACATAAAATTCACCACACGTCTGCTTCAAATCCACCCCAGCTCAGAAATGCCGAGGAAGAGCGGTGGCAATAATGCCGCCTACACCACATGCCCATATGCTGCAGAAGCAGTTAAAGATGGCATCTATGCTACACCAGGATCTGACGTTCAGAATCATATGGCAGCCAAAGGATTGCCCATTAAGAGTAATGATAGTGATTAGTATCCTCTCTCTCTCTCTCTCTCTCTCTCTCTCTCTCTCTCTCTCTCTCTCTCTCTCTCTCTCTGTCTGTCTCTCTCTCTCTCTCACCTATTTAAATGCTCAGAGTGCTGCATCTGCATTATCACAGCAGGGTTATATTTCATTTAATTTTTTTCTTACAAAGAAACCTGTAACCTCGGGAGGGTTCCTGGAAATCTACTCTGCATTGCTCCTAAAAAAACAATGCTCCACTGAATGTCCCCAAGGGGGCTTCCCAACACAGAAGAGGGAGAGGGATAGAGCGGGACAGAGAGAGTTCTGAAAAGTTGATTGAGCAGAAAGGGCCTGCAGTTGGCAGGATGGAGCGGCCGCCATCTTGATTTTGTTTATTCTTCCACTGCCTATAAAGGACAGCGAGTGGCCAGCATTTGGGCGTTCCATGGCAGCATGGAGTATTGACAAGTATGGTGGCCTATCATACACACACCCAGATCAAAAGAGAGTGAATGAGGGTGAAAGATAACTCTGTTGATACTCAATACAAAAGTGGAACAGGTGATACCTTTAGGCTACGAGAAAATTCACAAAAACATTGATAATATTTAAGAGGGCGAAACCCTCTTCCTCAGAGTAGTACCAATAGGTTATAACATGGCAAAAGATGGATTTGCCAGGAGTTATTTCTTAGATGCAAGGCCCCTAGCAAGATGGGGGAAAAGCCAGGCAGTTTTCTTGGTTGAGGCTCAGAGCTTGGATGCTTGGCTGCATCCAAAATGAAGGGAGGGAGGTGTTTTTATTGTCACAGTCCCTCCAAAGACATGTCAGGGCTCACGTACATGCATTCACACCTCTCCTCAATGTAGCTTATTGAGGCCAATGGCCCCTGCCTTGCCAGCAAAGGGGGAGGGGGTTTCTTGCAGAAGACTCATGCTTTTCATTTGGGGATTGGGATAAAATTGTGAAAAGTCCACTGGGTGTAGCCAATTGGATCAAATAAAAAGGAAAGAGGTGACCCAGTGTTGCAGTCTTGTCATGTCTCCGTTGATGGTCCATTTGCCTCTTCCTTGGCACTTTGGGGAGGGGGGTCATTCCTGGTATCTCAGTATTTCCAAGTGAAGCAAAACAAGTTGAGGAGCCGTATAGCCATCACAAAAACCAAATACAAAAATGGGACAGGTGATACCTTTAGGCTACTCGAAAATTCATATGTGATGGTAATCAAAGGAGCAAGACAATCCATCCATTCAAGATGACATAGTGAATACTTAAGTCTTAAGTCAAGTTGGCACAGTTCCCTCTTTCACAGATTATAAGTCTCGGTACCCCCAAAATGCAATAGGTTATTTTGTATGTTTGTTCATTTGTTAGATTTTTATACAGCCCATCTGGCAGCAATGGCCATGCTGGCCAGTTTGACCAAATAATCAAAACAACCTTAAAGGAAGAAAAAAAGTCAAAAGTGAAAATACTCTGTAGAGTTTCTTTTAGCCTTTTCACACAACCCCTAAGATCCGCTGGCCACTTAAATTTGGACCAGAGATCTTGGGGGTTCATTGCTCTTCCTGTGTTCCCACCCCTCCGCACTTCCTTGCTCCTGTCTGCGTGAGGGGAGAAAAAAAGGGAGAAAAGAATGCAGACTCACCTCCGTCTGCCAGTCGAAGCTGCCCGAGCCCCGTTGTCGTCCTGATTCCTGTCTCTTAAACAGAAGCGAGGAGAGCCCGGCACTCACTAGGTTACATCCACATCAGGGATTTTCACCCCCGGGGAGCAGGTACCTGAAAAGTGCTCTGGGACGCGCTTAGGTGGGCATGGCCGCACTTAATTTTCTGTAAACTCCGGAGCTGGTGGGGAAACAATTTTAAGCTCTGGAGCTGGGAGCCATTTGCCACAGAGTTTAGGGGTCGTGTGAAAAGGCCCTTTATTGGGTTTCTGATTTCCATTATTTAAGAAATGAACAATTTCTATATTGAACAGTATTTATTTTAAAGTAAACAAAAGGGACATTTAAAAAGGTAAGTCATGACCTCTTCTGTGGGCAGTCTTTGGGGTGCCAGCTAGCCTGAAGAACAACCCTTAGCCCTGCCAGAATTACCCACTTCTTTTTTCCAACCTGTATGGACATGGCATTTTGTAAAAAAAAAAAAAAAAAAGAGTGGAATGCAGGGGAGTGGTATCAGGAGTCTCTTGCACTCCCAGACGCATCTGGTGGGGCCACTTGTGAGATATAGGAATGTGGACTAGATGGGCCTTTGGCCTGATCCAGCAGGGCTCTTCTTATGCTCTTACTCCCATCAACATCACCCCAACATCTGTTTGCTCATTAATGTCTTTTACTCTACTCATACTAATCTGTTCCCTAAATGCCTGGTGAAAATCCAGACTGAAAGAGCATCTCCCCAAATATTAGTTGTTAGATCCCTTTTGCTCCATTTTGCTTCATGACCGAAAAGCAAAATCTAATAGGCAGCAGGGGTTTGGTCCTCACATAAGTCTCCTAGGTCCACTCACATTAAGTTAAATTATATAGGAATGTGAAAAGATTGTGGCTCTATACAGGCATTGACATAACCAATAACTGAAGTATGAAATAAACAAGGAGTTTGATCGCTTTCTCCAAGATCCCTGTGCATGTTGGCTTCACCCCTCCAACGTTCATAACTTAATCTCAAAGCTGTGGAAAGGGTTTCTTTCTATTTGTGTTCAAACAAACATCTGTAGAAACTCCCTTCTAGCCTTCCAAAACACCATGGAAAGGTTTGGGGGGTGTAGAAGTCATAGATGTGGCATAAGGACTGAGATGCTCAGACGGTTACTTCACGTCCTTCCTCGTGCCGAGGTGAACTTGCCTCCGTGTTGAAATCGGCTTTAGTCACGTGACCTAATGCCGGTTCTGCCCCTGTTTCTCTGTACTCACGGCCATGCTGATTGAAACCGGCAGTACTTTAACTGCATGTCCTCGATCCGTGTTTAGCAGGTATTATATCTACGAACCAGGGCGAACTGTTCCAGGAAGAATCTTGGCCGATAAGCGGGGAAAATGGATTCATAAGAAGGAGTTATAATTCTTGTTGTTCGATACATCAAAATATCAATGTTGCCCCCCTCCTCAACCAAAAAGAAAAAAGAAAAGAAAAAAGTAATCGCACTAAGTATTCTCTCGATGCGGGTTAAGATGAACCGCACGTCCCGTGGGGGGTGGATCGGGAAGCGGATTGAAAAGATTCCCGAGCTCCAGGATGGGAATTTCTCACCCCGCTTGGAGCGCAGTTCAGGGGGCGTGGTCGGGGCGAACTTGGATTGCCCCCACAAGGACGTGAGGTTCCGTTCCTTCGAACTAGTCAGCAGCGGGGCCACAAACAGCAGCCAAAGGGACGTGAAGTATCACCCTCACTCCTACCCTTCCAACACACTTATACCTTCCTGTGCTAGGCTGAAAACCTGCACAAGAGAAAAAGACTCTTCTTTATATTGCTTGATTTATATGCCTTTCTGCAGCTAGCACCTTATTGCACCAGGTTCTATATTACTCACTTCTAGCATCAGCTAAAGGGCACCAGATGCTCTGAAGAAATAATGTCAATAATAATATTTAGTTTGGACAGATGATGGCAGAAGGCAGGTGGGCAAAGCCTGGGAATATGGAGATGATGAATCACCTTTTCACCTTAAGGCAGATTGTTGCTTGTACTTGACTGTCTGGGGGTGTGACGACTGTGGAGGACAGTCCTCTTTGTTAGCAAGGCGGACAAGGGAGTGTGGGATAACTGCTAACTGGGAAGATGGACCAGAGGGAGGGAATGGAATGTTGCCTTTAAAAAGTGACTCACTGTGTTCACTTCGATGGGCAAATCATTGCCTGGATCACCCACAAACTGCTCACTGCATTGCTGTTCTGTTGTTCATCATGTCATTCCTAGCACTTATATTTAATGATCTAAGATTGGCAGGATGTGTGTGTGTGTGTGCGCGTGCGCACACGCCCACACGTGTGTGTATGTTATTCTGTCTTATTTGTAACTTGAAAGTAAAGGTTCTGTATTATTCAACTCCACATGGGACCCTGTGCGTTCCTTCTCTCAATGACTATACAGCTAAGGAAATATGAAAAGCTACCGCATACAACTTCCTCAAGTATCATTCTAGAACATCCCATTACCCGAAAGAAGAGGAGTCGTTATCACTAAGGCTGATCCATTTATTTATTTATTTATTTATTTTGAGTATTTATTTTACCCCACATTTCTCCTTAGCAAAGGAAACAAGGCGGTTTACAGTAATGAGGGACAATACACAGTCCAGTACAGTTAAGACATATTCTACGTGGTAAAATTGAAGGGTAACCCATAAAGCAAAGATAACTCACCCTGCAAGTGAGAAGGGAAAGGTTAGATGGGATGAGGTCCTGCCAAGTGAGGAGGGAGATGCTTGAATTTTCAGTACTGCGCCCTCCAAGCAGACCTTATTTCTTTTGGTTCTTCTGCATTCACTTTAATGCTCGGAGCTATGGAAGCTGCAGTAGCGTGGGGTTAGTGATTTCAGCAGTGATTTCAGCTCTCAGACATAGCAGGCTGGAGACAGCTTCTAGTGTAACAGCTCTTTATTCAGGGAGAGAACAAGACTGGGGACTGGGGAGAGGGAGCTACATTTATAGGAGCGAGGACTGGCTAGGAAAAGATACATTTTGGAGGGAACAATTACAAGCAATCACAAGGCTGCCTTTTGGCAGAGACCAATAGGATTGAGAATTCAAATACAGCAACTTGAATAAACCAATAGGCCTGTTCCCTTTGGAACAGGAAGGCAGTTACTTCAGCATAAGCAAGTACAGATCAATACACAACAGAAGCAAAGGAATGGGGTGGCTCTGTGCATTATGCTGCACTTCAGGGTTGTCCAAACTTTGGTCCTCCAGATGTTTTGGGCCACAACTCCCAGAATCCCAAGCCTGTATTGCCAATGACAAAGGACTGTGGGAGTTGTGATCCAAAACATCTGGAAGACCGAAGTTTGAACACCACTGCTGTACTTCAAAGCTGGTAGGTCCCGATGAGGCCACATGTTCAGCACTGGACAGATCACCTTACAGCTAGGGGTAGAAACAAGGAGAAATAGTATTTAATAGTAGGGCGACAGGCAAACCGTATCTGGATGTGTGGTCCCCTCTGTTTAAAGCTGTTTGGTGGTTGACAAGGCTAGGTGTTATGATGTCTTCTTTCCATCCATTGCCTACCAACGCTGTCTGTTCCATGCTTGTTTCTCCCCATGTGTCTTTAAAAATCCTTCTCTTTCTTTATCAGAACTTGACACACAGCACTTGGCTGCAATGCCCAAAGACAAGTGGGTGGGGAATTAAAGCTTTTTTGATAGATAAATACAATGGACCTCATCAAACCTGCCAGATGCATGTTGAATTAAGGTGGAGATTAGGATTGCTAAATGGCCAGGGAGAGGTGGGGACACCAAACAGCCTGGTCTTCTCCTGTACCTTTAACAGATGGCTGATAGGAGCCATCAGCACGTGCCTTTTCTGGCATGGAGCTAAAACATCCAGCTGCCCTGGTGACAGACCAAAATGTGACTGAAAGGAGAGCTAGAGAAACTGACTTCAAGGCTGATGACCCAAGCGGAGAATTGAAAAATAGGTGTGCTTCATGAGAGGAGTGATAAATTGACTGCCATGGGAAGCATAATTGGGGGGGGGATAGGCAAAGACAGTGGGAGCAATATATTCAGGACAGGTTTTTGGAAGAAAAGTAGCAGTGTAATTCAACCTCATGAAAAAAATTTAAAGAAAATAAGTGTTCTGCTTATATACTGCCCCATAATGCTTAAAGCTCTCTCTGGGCAGTTTACAATTTAAGTATGCAGGCTACACATTCCCCCACCACCACCAGCAAGGTGGGTGCTCATTTTACTGGCCTTGGGATGATGGAAGGCTGAGTCAGCCATGAGCCGGCTACCTGGAATTGAACCCCTGGTCGTGAGCACAGTTTTACCTGCAGTACAGGCATTTAACCACTGTACTACGAGGCTTTTGATTTGTTATCCTTTATTCATAAGAATCCCCCCCCCAAAAAAAATGGTCATTATAATTACTCCAACCATGGTGTTTGAGCATAGTGAGTAAAATTTCTTGTTATTTTGATCTGCTTTTGTTTGATGTCATTTTAGCGTGGTTGTGATTTTTTAAATTTAATAATTTCAAATAGCAGATTAATTTATAATATTTTAATAATGTTAGACAATTATTTTTCTTCAACAATTTAATTGCAATGCTTGAAGACTGTTTCCAAACTCGGTATGTTTCATTCCACCTGCAATAAATGATATATTGATTCTTTCCAAACCTCTGTTGTATTGATACATTTTTTTGGTCATGTGGTGTACATATATCAGCAGGAATGGTCTCATTGGCTTTAACAATATTAATTCATTTCTTCCTATTTGAAATTTTATTGCCAGCTACACCATGGATTCAATTTATTTTCTCCCTTGTTTCCTAGGGTAGGGCTGCCCCTTACTTTTTTGCTTTTATACATTCTTGATATGGCAAAAAGGGGTTAGCATTCAGAAATGTTTTATTCGTGGTACAATGGAGAAGTCCAAGCCTTATCTCCTTCTCCCTCTTTCCCTTACCACCTTTATTTATTTACTTTAGTCACGTTACTTGATCTTTTTGCAGAGGAGCACAATACTTTGCAAGAGCAGGGTTAAAAAAAGAGGAGATGTAACCCTCCTGTCATTACACTTCAATGCAGGAAATGTCTGAGCTCATGCTCTCATTTAAAGGAAGGAGAAAGACGGTCTCCTCTGAGCTGCTAACAGAAGCAACATGAATACATTGCTCAGAAGGAGACAGAAACTCCCAATTTGTTAATGCACCTGTCAAAACATTTTTAACAGTATAAGTGCAGTGGCCATTAAATGGCCACAATGCCCAGAAACCCAACCTTTGTTCAAATGAAATAGATAGATATGAGTCTTCACACATGCTAAACTGAAAAAGAATGAAACAATAATTTAAAACAAGCTGCTCAACAATGGGAAAATAAACTGAAACTGCTGGCTGAGAAAATGAATCAGTTTTGGCCATGTGCTCAGAATTTATGAAACAGTCTAAAAAAACCACCACTTATGAGTACTGTACTCTGTATCTAGAAAACCCTGAACAGGGTCACCAAAAGTCAGAATTAATTTGATGGCATACAATTATTTATTCATATAAATAAATACATAACTTCAGCAATGAAAATGTAGCTTAAGGGAGTGTTTGTCATTGATTTAAAAGAATATTTGATAACATAAGAACATAAGAAGAGCCATGCTGGATCAGGCCAAAGGCCCATCTTGTCCAGCTTCCTTTATCTCACAGTGGCCCCACCAGATGCGTTTGGGAGCGCATGAGACTAGGTATCTGTCTCTTGATACCACTCCCCTGCATCTGGCCCTTGAAGTACCCCGGTTTTAAGCCTGGAGATTACACATCTCCATCATGGTCTGTAACCAGTGATGGACTTTTCCTCCAGGAATCTGTCCAATCCCCTTTTGAAGGCATCCAGGACAGATACCATCACCACATCCTGTGGCAGGGAGTTCCACAGACTAGCAATGCGCTAGGTGAAAAAAATATTTTCTTTTGTCTGTTCTTACTCTCCCAGCCCTCAATTTGAGTGGATGTCTCCTAGTTCTGTTATTTTGTGAGAGGGAGAAGAGCTTCCGTCTATCCACTTGACTCATACCCTGCATTATTTTGTATGTCTCAATCATACCCCCCCTCAGGTGCCTTTTTTCCAGACTAAAGAGCCCCAAATGTTTTAGCCTTTCCTCATAAGGGAGGTGCCCCAGCCCAGTAATCATTTTGGTCACTCTCTTCTGCACCTTTTCCAGTTCCACTATGTCTTTCTTGAGATGCGGTGACCAGAATAGTACACAATACTCCAGGTGAGGCCTTACTATTGTTTTGTATAATGGCATTATAATGTTGGCTGTTTTATTTTCAATCCCATTTTTGATAATCCCTAGCATGGAATTGGCCTTCTTCACCGCTGCCACCCATTGGGTAGACACCTTAATGGAGCTGTCCACCAACACACCAAGATCTCTTTCCTGATCTGTCACTGATAACTCAGAGTGCATGAGTTGATAGATAAAGTTTTGATTTTTTTGCTCCAATATGCATTACTTTATATTTGGCTACATTAAAACGCATTTGCCATTTCATAGCCCATTCCCCCAGTTTGGAGAGATCCTTCTGGAGCTCTTCACAATCTTCTCTGGTTTTTACCACACGGAAAAGTTTTGTGTCATCTGCAAACTTGGCCACCTCACTGTTTATCCCTGTCTCCAGGTCATTTATGAACAGATTGAAAAGCACTGGTCCCAGGACAGAGCCCTGGGGCACACCAGTTTTCACCTCTCTCCATTGCGAAAATTTCCCATTGACACCTACTCTTTGTTTCCTGGATCTCGACCAGTTCTCAATCCATAAGAGGACCTGCCCTCTTATCCCATGACTGTGCAATTTTCTCAGCAGCCTCTGGTGAGGGACTGTGTCAAAAGCCTTTTGAAAATCAAGATAGACTATATCCACCAGTTCACCCAAATCCACATGCCTGTTGACCTTTTCAAAAAATTCTAAAAGATTTGTCAGACAAGACTTACCCTTGCAGAAGCCATGCTGATTTTCTCTCAGCAAGGTTTGTTCTTCTATGTGTTTTAAGATTTTCTCTTGGATGAGGCTTTCCACCATCATCCTTGGGACAGATGTAAGGCTAACTGGCCTGTAGTTTCCCAGGTCCCCCCATGTTCCTTTTTAAAAAATTGGTGCCACATCTTCTATCCTCCAGTCCTCTGGCACTGTGGCCATTTTAAGAGACAAGTTCCAGATTACTGTTAAGAGATCTGCAATTTCGTTTCTCAGTTCCCTAATAACCCTTGGGTGGATGCCATCTGGGCCCGGTGACTTGTTAATCTTCAATTTATCAATTAGTCCTAAAACATCCTCTCTTTTAACCTGTATTTGATTTAATTCTTTAGTCAAGAGGGGCCGTTCAGGCAGCAGAATCTGCTCAAGGTCTTCTGTCGTGAAGACAGATGCAAAGAACTCATTTAATTTCTCTGCAATTTCCAAGTCCTCCTTAATCTCCCCTTTTCCTCCATCACCATCCAGAGGGCCAACTGGTTCTATGGCAGGTTTTCTACTTCTAACATATTTAAAGAAGCTTTTATTATTACCCTTTATATTGCTAGCCATGTGTTCCTCAAAATCTTTCTTTGCCTCTCTTATCATCTTACATTTCTTTTGCCAGAGTTTGTGTTCCTTTTTATTTTCCTCATTTGGGGAGGATTTCCATTTACAGAATGACCTCTCCTTGCACTTTAGAGCCTCTCTAACTCCACTCGTTAACCATGCTGGTGCCCTCTTGGACTTAAATGAGCTCTTCTTTCTTTGTGGTATGCACTTGTGCTGGGCCTCTGTTACCGTTGTTTTAAACAGGTTCCATGCACTCTGAAGAGATTGGATTCTTCCAACCTTCCCCTTCAGTTTCTTTCTAACTAGTTTCCTCATCTGAGGGAAGTTTGCCCTTCGAAAATCAAGGGTTTTTATGTCTGATTTGGTTGACACTCTTCCTCCGACATGCATGGCAAAGGTTATTGCAGCATGGTCACTGTTCCCCAGAGGCTCAGTGACATTCACACCCCTGACCAGGTCCTGAGTATCACACAGTATTAGATCCAGAGTTGCCTGTTCTCGGGTGGGCTCCATGACAAGTTGCTCTAAGGCACAGTCATTCAGCAAGTCGAGAAACCCAGTTTCTCTTTCTTGCCCGGAGCTCACATTGGCCCAGTCAATGTGGGGATAACTGAAGTCCCCCATGATTACTATCCTATCCTTCTGAGACACCTCCATGATTTGTCTCCCCATTTCAAGTTCTCAAGGTCCCCTACTTCATGAGAAAAAAATTGAAGTTCAGAGCAAGTGGGAAATTTATGTTTGTAATGGTTGTTCCCCATTTCTCCAGTAAAACAAAAAGAGATTATTTAAATGTTTCCTTTTGGACTGTATCTCCTAGCATTCCCAAATAATACCTGGGAGATTCTTGCAGTAGAAATTTTCAAAAGTATCTTCTCTATGCTCTGGAAAACATTAATCACAACTGAGCAAAAATTCTGATTCTAGAAGGCAGTATTTGGCGGAACTAGTGGCTGCAATATAGGTTTACAGTGCAGTATATGAAAGGCAGGAAGGAGTCATCACACTTGCGTAATTGGGCCCAAAGGAATACAGGCATTGATTTGTTAGACTAGGTTTGTATCATAGATATGCAACAGCCTACCTCTTTTTCAACTGTGAAGTGCTGGAGACATAGTGATTAGTAGCTGTCAAAGACGTCACCCAGGCCCTTTTAGACCACCTGTAGCATTCCATATGTGGGAGCCTTATTATTTATTTATTTATTTATTTATTTATTTATTTGATGTATTTCTACACCACAAGCTTTTTCCAAAAAGGAACTCAGGGCGGTTTCTAATAAAAGCAATTAAAACACAGATAAAACAACAGGAACAATGGGAACAATGGGAAAGCAGTGGCAAGATAAAATAGAAAGAAAAAATGGCAAAGAGCGAAAACCCTCGGTGGAGAACGGCAGAACAAATAAATAAATAAAAATGAGGTCACCAGATGCCTCCTTCAAAAGCAGGGTTTTTAATGCCTTTCTGAAGGCGGGCAGGGACTCAATGAGGCGCAGCTCACTCAGAAGTTGGTTCCAAAGAGAGGGGCCAACAATGGAGAAGGCGCAGCTGCGGGCTACCGACTTCCGTGCCTCTCTTGGTGTGGCCACCCTGTGTGAGCATGCCTGCGACGATCGAGTGGGTCTGGCCTCAGTTGATCTCTGCGAGATCCGCTCCACCAGTTATTCAGGTCCCAAGCCGTGGAGGGTTTTGAACCTAATCCGGAGAGCAACGGGCAACCAATGCAGGCACGCCAAAACTGGGGTGATCTGATCGTATTTACGGGCACCCACCACCAGTCTGGCCGCCGCATTTTGCACCCGCCGGAGTCTCCGTACAAGGGTCAAGGGCAACCCCACGTAGAGTGCATGGCAGTAGTCAATCCTCGAAATCACGAGGGCCTGCACGACTGTTCTCAAGGAGGACTCGTCGAAGTATGGACGGATCTGGGCGATCCATATTATTTATGCTTTGCCTACAGACTGGTGCATGGTTTCCTTGCCTTTAAATAAGATGGCTTACATGCTGTAATGAATAAAATCTAGATCTTTTACTTTTCTTTTGCACTTAAAAAAGGATACAATATATTTTCTATTCATTATCATCTTTGCTGTGCCAGCATGGAAGGAAGGAAGGAAGGAAGGAAGGAAGGAAGGAAGGAAACAGAACAAAACAAAATGAAATGAAATGAAACGAAATGAAATGAAAAAACAAAACAAAATTGTATCTCTGCAGTGCAACCTCAGGCATGCTATAAACGTAGGTTGTTACTAGGAGCAGAATGAAGCTTCAGAATCTATAGCTTTCTCCAGCAAATATAAAGCCCCCCAAACAAACAAATAAACAGATAACTAAACAAATAAAGTCCTTCCCACTTGCACTCATAGTTCACAAGCATCTTTGCTTTTCTCAGAAGCCTGTCAATATATGTTATTTGGCAGAACAATTTATCTAAACTGAAAACAGGCTTACCTGCCCGCTGAAAACAACATTTCTTTTTCAATCTATTTATCCAAATTAAACTTTGATTCTGTGACTGTCATGGTTAGCTGATAAGTGCAGGCTGATGCATTTTGCACTTTTAAATGAATGTGTCTCTCTGCTCAGCCTGAACTTCTCGGAGAAATAACGGCATTCTGTTTATTTTTCAGCTGGTTAATTTCTGATTATTTTCTTCTCCAGCCCAACCTAACCCTTTCTTTATTCAAACTCATGGTTCATTCATAAGGAGAAGCTTTCCAACAATATAATTTAATGCATTAATTATAATTTAAGAGATAAAAGCCAGACTTTGACAGGCTCTTATGTCGCTGCGCGAGGAAGTAAAAACGGGGCGGGGGAGGAGGCTGCCTTCAAAAGCACGGACCTATTGCTTTATCCTGCCTGTAGGGGGCATATCTCACACGACAACAAAAGACCCATTGTCCCACTAGCCTATATGACTGAATTGTTTGCCTGAATTTATCAAGCAGCATTTCCCCTCCATTTTAGCAGGTCATATGGACACAGGGTTTGAAATATGATTGTAAAGGAGGACTTCGAAATATGGTGGTAACGGAGGACTTTGCAGACACCATGGGCTGCCAGAAAGGAAAATAAGTGGGTCCTAAATTCAAATGAAACCTGAATACTATTTAGAGACAAAAAAGATGAAACAAAGGCGGTTACTTCATGTCCTTCTTTGTTCCGCAACTAGTTTTGTACCGTGGCAGCGTTGGTCGTGATCACGTGGTTTTTTCCCTGTTTCAGGTTCCCATGGTCATGATAACTTGTCTCATGACAAGTGTTACCTCACGGTCTTGTATCGTGACAAACACTGTGTTTGTCTAGCTTCCTTTTTCCTTTTTTTTGGGGGGGGAGGGTATAAAATTTTGCTTTTGATATTTCAATTTACTGAAATTCTGGTTTTCATATGCCAATGCGGCAGCATTGATAATGTTTTCTTTCTTATATATTTGGTTTTTCCCGTAGGGCACAAAAACTGTGCTAACAATGCTCGCTACGTTACCAGTACAGCTGTTACTTCACGTGAGATAATATGTCAGGGAAGATGAGAGCTAGCCCAGTATATTTTTGCAAATTGAAGAGGAGCAGAACACAGCCACTTCCAAGCTGAAGTTCAAGAAAACATCTACCCAAGGCTGAAGAGCAGTTGTTGGAGCATCCTCATGAGATGTCCCAAAGATAGCCAAGTTTCTTTGACACATGACAGCTGCAGCAATGCAACCATTTTGCTAATTACCTTGGGAGGTGGCAATGGCAAGTCCTCTAGGGCTGGAGGCATGCAAGAGAAAACTGGACAACCATATGTCAGATCTGTGTCTGAGTTGGATTCCTACCTTCAGCAGGAGATTGGATTTATAGGTCCTTTCCAACGATCATCCTGCTATAGTTCTTTGTCAGAAAATCCCACAATGGTCTTGCTCATTTTCTGGCCAAAAATGCAACTTAATATAGATAGGACATATTGAAATAAAGGACACTTAACTCAAGTACCATTGATTTCAACTGATTTGATCTATATATGGATGCAACCCATTTGGTTATGAGGCAACAAATACATGAGACAACTGAGCAAATTTAAAGCTAGGTGAAATGGAGCAGATACGCTGCCCTGTATGTAGTTCCAAGAACTGAAAATGCACAAGTTCACTATTGGAACAAGATCAGGAGGATCCAAGAAAAATAAGTGGGTCCTAGGTCAAATCAACCCTGCATTCTGTTTCGAGACAAAAACGATGTCTCTAAAACATTAAGTTAGTCATCAGGTTGGAAGTTGAGTACATGGAGGCACCAGTAAACTCTGTACACAGTAATGAAAGCTTACTTGAAGACACCTGTTCCCCTGAAGAAAATAGGAAAGCCTTGGAGTAGACTATCTGATTGCAATTGCCATCATTCCAACCAACATGGAAAATTGTCAAGGATAATGGAGACTGTAATCCAGCACTATTCAGAGTAGAGGAAAAACTTCCCACAAATCCAAAGAACATTTTGTGTGCGCATGAAGACTGGTACTTCCGCATTTCTGAAAAATTCTCACCGCTCCTTTCAAGGAACTGCCACCTGATTAAATCTATGCAAAGCCCAGCCTCCTGGTAAAAGTTGGAACCCCGGGGTCCCAAGCCTGAAGGTGCCCTGCAGGTGACAGTTTGCCAATTTATTTATTTTTAATTTTTTTTATTTAAAAACCATATACAAATTACATAAAAAAGACAAACATCAAAAACAGCGCACCCCTTCACCAACAGGATCACTCTTCATATTTACATTTGTCTTCCTCCCGTCCAGAACAAAATCGATTGTTGCGCGGAAACCTTACCCTTATCCCGTACAAGCACATATTCAATAAATCTACCCCATATAGCATAGAAAATATCTCTTTTTAACTCTCCTTTTTTAACCTTGTGAGAACAAGTCAATTTATCATTTAAAGCAATATTCCTTACTTCATTATACCATTCTTCTAAACATAGTTCATATTTAAATTTCCAATTTCTAGCAATTATTAATCTAGCTGCTGTCAACAAATTTGTAATCAACTCTTTAGTTTTAACATCATAACTATGATCCACAAATATTGATAACAAAGCAATATCAGATTTGGGTTCTATAGTCATTTCTAGTATGTCACTTAGTTCTTTAAAAATACTTTTCCAAAATACCTGTATCTTTTTATATTCCCACCACAAATGATAAAAGGTACCAATCTCATTATCACATTTCCAGCAAAGCTTAGAAAAAAAAATTCAAAATAATTTCTCTTCATATACATTAAATCTCTCTGAACTTTGTCTAATTCTATGCTATCTAATTCTTTTCATTTAGCTTGAAGTTCTAAAAACGTTCTATTATCTCTATTTACAAGATACTTATGCTCCAGGTTTTTAATTACATCTTCTAATTTCTTAATATTCTCCTCTTTCGATCTTTTAAATTTACATATTTCCTTTATAATTAATCCCCTCATAACTGACTTCATAGTGTCCCATATCAATCCCATTTCACTTCTAGCTGCTTCATTTATAGACCATATTTCTAGCCACTCATTTTTACCCTTTCAATTCCATCTACATTTTGAAAAATACTAGAGTTCATTCTCCATCTTCTTGCCTCTTTATAATCTTTTTTAACCTTCATTTCCATTTCCATTAGAGCATGACTAAGAAGGAATTAAAAAATCACCATGTATGTTCATTCTTATAACAAAGTGGCAATTTTCTCCATTTGGAAAGCCTTTTTGTGTGAATCAGTATTTCAGCTCCTGCAGCCTGGAGGATTTCCAAATTAAAATAAAAGGGTGATGGGGAAAACGATTCTCTTTCACAACAAGCAAGACTGTTGTTGTTTTTTTAAAATGTAAATGTATGTGATCTGTTTTAACTCTGGGATTATCTGAGGTTACCTATTTCTGAATGGAGGTTAAAACTTTTTTTAATTTTTAAAAATCATAGACTCAGAGCAAGAGCACTGTCTGATACACATGTGCCAAATCTGGTGTTTAAGTTAAGTTTAAGTTAAGTTAAGTTAAGGTTAAGGTTAAGTTTTAAATTTGTCACCCCTATTTTTTAATTACCTTGTAGAATACTGATTTGCTGTGCTGCACAATAACACCACTGTACTGTTGTGCATTTATACTTTACTAACTATATTGAGAGGTACAAGTTTGACATGCTCTTCTGTATTTACTTCGTAGAAAAAGAAGAAGAGAAAGATGGAAAGCAGTGGATGAGATAGGTTTTCAAATTCTTCACTAGAACTTTTCAGCTATTTCTCAGGGCTGTGCTTTCAACTAAAAGGAATGTTCTCTGAAGGTAAAGCAGGGGATTAAAGGATGTGTTGGAAGCAGAATTTGCTGTTTTGAAGTTCCAATCCACATCTTTTCTTTCTTTTTTTTCTCGTTTTCTTCCACGCTCTCCACTCCATGAATTAAAGCAAAAGCCCTTGAATGTCTTCTTCAGAGACAGCCCACTCACCCGCCTATATCATTTCCCTTTCTTTGTTGTGGGTTCTTAGTTTTGCTTAGAGCTATCCTAATAAATTAATCTGGAGGGAAAGCTGTGCGCATGGAATTTTCTAGGAGAGTTTAGCTTCCTTACTGCAGAGTACTTCAACCTCCAGTCACCAAAGTTTTAAAAGCCTTCAGTTATATTTGATGGAGTGATAACAATCCTGCCTTCTAAAAGCATCCCACATTTGCCTGTTTATGAAAAATATAATCAGATGCACTAGGCTAGAGACAAAGCTGATGTCCACGTAATAGAGTGATTCTGAAGGTAAGCAGGCTCTGATGGGTTGGCAATCCTGCTGAGAAGTAGGTAGAGCTACCAGTTGGGAAGAGCAGTCTGAGACATGTTTACAGACTACTTTCACAGACTGTAGCAATAACCTGGGCTGAGATGTTGCAATAACCAGGGGCAGCTGGGTGCTGGAGTAACGGAAAAGCACTTTGAAGAAACACACACATACACACACACACACACACACACACACACACACACACAGAGAGAGAGAGAGAGAGAGAGAGAGAGAGGGAGGGAGAGAGAGAGAGAGAGAGATCCATGTCAGTGGAGGAGCTCCTCTATTCTCTGAAGAGGCCCTCTTTATTAACCCCTGTACCAAAGCTGATTACATCATTTCTTTGGGATGCAGCAAGAAATTCCCCAAATATAGTTAATGAAGGCGTTGCATAGGAAGGCAACATTAATATGCATTTCTACCTGTATAGGTATGACTATGTCTCTTAGTTTAATTGTTAAGCTTTAGCTTAGTGATAAGAGATAGTTCTCTATTTGGCAAACTTAACTAGCAATGGTAGAAGACAATGAGATCATTTTTTAGCAAGCTTTACTAAGGAATAATGAGGAAAGCTACAGGGAGGGCTAGTGGGTTGGCATAATCTTGTCTGCTGTTGCAAAGAACTTAGGCCTTTGCCACCAGAAGCTGTTGCTTCTGAAATAGCAAAATGGCTCCAGTTATGTCAACCCAGAAGCTTAATCCCACAACAGACTAACTTGCTTACTTGTTTGTTTGAATGCTAACGAAGCAGAGGGGCTTATTTTCGGTGGGGGGGCATAAGAGAGACTCCATCCTTCTTTCTCTCTTCTGCCCCCCAATGTGGTCACTGAATCTAGTCAACTTTTTTTTACCTTCCCAGATGCTAGATTGGCAGGCTGCATCTCTGCATTTTCCAGATGTTCTCAAGCCATGAGGCTGATGAAGCAATCTTCTTTTTGCTACTTTTCTCTGCTATTTCCTTCTCTCAATGTTGACCTCATGCTTGCCTGCTGGATCACTGGAAGATGAGTGAGCAAAGGACATTTTTACCTTTCATACTTAAAGACAGCTGGTTGGATCTTATTTCATCAAGCGGGAGCTTTGGGGAAAGTGGAATATTAGTAGAATTGTAAAGGGGGACTTAACCTTAATTGCCAGCCTTCTGCTGTGCATTTTACTGGGAATTAAAGCCAATTCCCACAACTCTCAAAATCAGTGCCACTGGTATGCTGTGTGGTATGAATCAACATGAAACTGGGAATGCTTGTGGGATTTCTTTGCCTGAGACATTTTGCCACCAACCATGACAGCATTTGCAGAGCTACACAAGTGGATTTGGGTCTTTATGGTGACCAAGCTGAGGAGCAAGTGGGTTTGTGGCCCTTGGTTGGATCTCACATAATAATAGGTATCAGTTTTATATGGGGTGGTTACCACTATGTTTCCTTGCTCTAAACCACCCTACAAATGCATGGCTGCCTTCTTCATTTCACCACAGAAACAGAAATGAGAGAACCTTAATTTTTCTCTCACTCTGTAATGCTCGTGTCCTAATGATGAAAGGCATTTGTATTGTTGTTACAGTACTACAGTCACCCCCCCGCCATTTCGCGGCTCAGGTGCTGCAGTCCCACGCCCCCTCCAAAAAGCCTCAGAGCTGCGCAGTTGGGTGGGGGGGCAATTGGGTCGCTCTGTGCCGCCCCCTGGGGCCCTCCGAGAAGCCTCGGGGTGTGCATGGAAGGGCGGCGGGGGGACAATCGGGTCACTCCACGCCACCCCCGCCCTTCCAGAAGCCTTGGAGCCACGCAGGGGAGTGCCAGGAGGGATTGAATCACTCCCTGCAACCTCCCGGGCCCCTCCAAAAAGGCTTGGAGCCACGCAGGGGGTGGCGGGGGCGATCGGGTCGCTCCGCGCTGCCCCCTGGGGCCCTCCAAGAAGCTTCAGGGTGTGCATTGGAGGGCGGCGGGGGGGCGATCGGGTCACTCCCCGCAGCCCCCTGGGCCCCTCCGAAAATGCTTGGAGCCGCACGGGGTGGTGGTGGCAGAGAGCAATGCGATCGCCCCTCCGGCCGTCCCCCTGCATGGCTCGGAGGCTTCTGGAGGGGTGGCAGAGGGTGATCGGGTCGCTCCGTGCCACCCCCAGGCCCCTCCGAGAAGTCTCGAGGTGTGCGGGGGGCGGCGGCGGGGGGGCGCAATCTCCATTGAAATGCATTGTCAATGGATTTCAATGGAGAAATTTTCCCCATTGGAAAGCACTGAGCCAATGTTTTCCAAAGGGCAAAATTTTCTGCATTGAAATGCATTGGCAATCCCTTAGAATGGAGATGGCCCTGGACAAGAAGTCTCAGGCGGCACAGGCGGGTGGCAGCGGGAGGTCAGATCCCCTTGCTGCCACTGGCATGCGCCGCCCCAAGACTTTTGTGATCCCCCCCTGCACCCAGCCCCCCCACCCGCTTCCGCATATTGCGGATTTTCATGCATCATGGGTGGGGTGGGTCCCTAACCCCGGTGATCAGCAAGGGTTACTGTATAACTGATATATAGAGGTTTTCCTTAGGCTAAGGAAGATGAAAAGTTCACCTAGTTCAGTAGTGCCCTCCTATTTTTTAAAATAGGTCTTTCTAGGCAGACCAGTCTCAGGTATGTAAAAACATAAGAACATAAGAAGAGCCCTGCTGGATCAGACCCATCTAGTCCAGCTTCCTGTATCTCACAGTGGCCCCACCAGATGCGTTTGGGAGTGCATGAGACTAAATATCTGTCTCCTGATACCACTCCCCTTCATCTGGCCCTTGAAGGACCCTGGTTTTAAGCCTTGAGATGACACATCTGCATCATGGTTTGTAACCTGTGATGGACTTTTCCTCCAGGAATCCGTCCAATCCCCTTTGGAAGGCATCCAAGCCAGATGCCATCACCACATGCTGTGGCAGGGAGTTCCATAGACTAACAACGTGCTGGGTGAAAAAAATATTTTCTTTTGTCTGTTTTTACTCTCCCAGCCCTCAATTCGAGTGTATGTCCCCTAGTTCTGGTATTTTGTGAGAGGGAGAAGTCCTTCCTCTATCCACTTTACTCATGTCCTGCATTATTTTGTACGTCTCAATCATATCCCCCTCAGGCATCTTTTTTCCAGACTAAAGAGCCCCAAACGTTTTAGCCTTTCCTCATAAGGGAGATGGCCCAGCCCAGTAATCATTTTAGTCACTCTCTTCTGCACCTTTTCCACTTCCCTCTTGGACTTCGAGGAGCTCTTCTTTCTTTGTGGTATGCACTTGTGCTGGGCCTCTATTACCGTTGTTTTAAACAGGTTCCATGCACTCTGGAGAGATTGGATTCTTTTAACCTTCCCTTTCAATTTATTTCTAACTAGTTTCCTCATCTGAGGCAAATTTGCCCTTTGGAAATCAAGAGTGTTTGTGTCTCCCTCCAACATGCATGGCAAAGGAGATTGCAGCATGGTCACTGTTCCCCAGAGGCTCAGTGACATTCACATCCCTGACCAGGTCCTGAGTATCACACAGTATTAGATCCAGAGTTGCCTGTTCTCGGGTGGGCTCCATGACAAGTTGCTCTAAGGCACAGTCATTCAGCAAGTCGAGAAACCCAGTTTCTCTTTCCTGCCTCGAGCTCGCATTGGCCCAGTCAATGTGGGGATAATTGAAGTCCCCCATGAGTACTATCCTATCCTTCTGAGACACCTCCATGATTTGTCTCCTCATTTCAAGGTCCCCTTCAAGTTTTTGATCTGGTGGGTGATAGAATATCCCAACTATCACATCACTCCTTGGACCTGGTAGTTTAACCCACAGTGATTCTATGGTGGAGTCAGACCCTCTGTCCATCTCCATTCTGCTGGATTTTACCCCTTCTTTAACATAGATTGCCACTCCCCCTCCAACTCGCCCCTCTCTATCCCTTCTATAGAGTTTATAGCCTGGGATTACTGTATCCCACTGGTTCTCTACATTCCACCAGGTTTCTGTTATGGCTATTATATCAGTGTTATCCCTAGCTGCCAAATGTCCAAGTTCTCCCATCTTTGCTCGGAGGCTTCGAGCATTGGCGTAGAAG
>JAHTLZ010000272.1:61773-79225 GCA_023846285.1 Phrynocephalus versicolor | reverse complement strand
GTGTGTGTGTGTGTGTGTGTGTGTGTGTGTGTGTGTGTGTGTGTGTGAATGTCTAATCTGCATAATTACTTGTAAACTGCCCAAGGAATGCTTTAAGTGCTGTGGGGCTGTATATAAGCAGCCCATATGCTTTTAAAAACACATGAAAAGCACACACACACCACCAACAACAACATTTTATTTTATTATTTATTTAAAAGAATTTTTACCCCACCTTTCTCCCTGGAAAAGGACCCAAGGCGGCTTACAGTAATAAGGTATAATATACAGTCCAGTACAATGAAGACATGTTCAAGTATTTGAGAACGAGGAATTGAGTGACATCTTACAGCATTAATAGACAACATGACATTAAAGCTACAAGGTTATAAGTAGTTATAAACACAAAGTCTATGTGAGCCCATAGATCTGTGGTGGCAAACCTTTGGCACTCCAGTTATTTATTTATTTATTTATTTATTTATTCATTCATTCATTCATTCATTCATTCATTCATTCATTCAACTTATCTGCCGCCCACTACCCAAAGGTCTCTCTCTTCCCAGAATTCCAAGTCTAGAATGCCAATGACAAAGGACTGTGGGAGTTGTGGTCCAAAACATCTGGGGTGCCAAAGGTTCACCATCCCTGCTGTAGATTCATCAGTGTCCGTCATACGATTAACATGTGCCCAGTTAGCTGTTAAAAGCCTGTTCAATGTCTATGGAACTGGCATCATCTTCTGCTGGAAAATGACAAAATGATTTTAAAAGGATACTGTATAAATAATTCAAATAATTCACATCAAAATATTGTTTAAAAGGATTTAGTCCCACACACACACACTCTCACCTCCCCCCCCAGCAGAAAATGGTGAGAAATGTTCTCACTGTCTTTTCCATGCCCAGTAAATGGACAAATGGACATTGTTACATTTTCCCTTCCAGGATTCCCTTAAAAGTAGCTGGTAGAATACAATTCATTATGTGGCTCAGTTTTTCAAAGAGTACAACATCTGACTGAGCCCTTCACTGGACACAGAAAATCCTGATGATGGGGATTTTAATCCAACATATCTGGATGAATTAGACTAGGGTTTCAAGGACCTCTCTCTCTCTCTCTCTTTCTCTCTCTCTTTCTCTCTGCCTGAGATGTGCAAACAAAATCTGAGTGAGACTCTTAGTTAGACAGGGTGGCCTTCTCTGCAAGGAACTATTGCCCACAATGTTGAAAACTGAAAGCAATTAGAATTAATTGTGAAGTACAAACTGGTTCAATTACCGAACAAGCAAACTGAAGATAATAAACGGAAACTTTAATGTGTTGACTTGCTCAAAGATGGTGGCGTGCACTCCAATTGACTTGCACCGTTTAATTAACTAATTTATTAGCAGGTTGAAAAGAATGGGATGCTTTGATGGAGTTGATGTAACATTGTGCTGATGTGATACATAAATTAATATTAATATTAGCTTTCCAAATGGAAGGAGCAAGTGTTGACAGAGCTCCCAAATGCAGCTGTGATTACAAAAACCTTTCAACATCCAGGGGAAGTGCCATTCCCAGCCCCCGCCCCTCCAACAATGTTGGTTTTCTTCTCCATGCAGGTTTGGTGCTCTGCTTTCTGAAAGATCTCCCCATTCACTCCAATGGCAGGAGACGTGAGCCCAGGCCTCCTCTTGACATGAATGGAGATGCCTATCTGCGCTCATGCTTCATATGTGTTATTTGATAGAAGTGAAGCTTTGGATGAGCCAATCGTGACAAGTAGAGATGGGCACAAAATGAATTTATTATTATTCATTTTGTTATTTGTTATTTATTTCATTAGGGAACAAAACAAATAACAAACTGACCCATCAGAGAAAAACGAAATGAAACGGAGCGGAAATTTCCACTTCATTCCGCTTCTTTTTTGTTTTCCCATAGGAATGCATTAGTAATGCATTTCCATGGGAAATATTTCCTTCCACCCCCAGCAGGGGAAGCAAGCGCCTAGCAGCTGATCGGCACTGGCCTGAAGCCAGCACCCAACAGCTGATAGGCGCAGGCTGGGGGAGATTTTAAAAACCCGCTGTTCTCCCACCCCATCATGTGGAAGGAGAGAGTGGGCTTTTTAAATCTTCTCCCCTCCAGAATCTAGCACCAAGCGGCTGCTTGCTGCTACCTTTGGGAGGCTGGAAATGAATGTAAAGAGCTTGGTCTTCCCTCCGCACGGCTTGCCGGTGGCTCTGGTGGTGCCCGGCCCCAAGAGCTCGATATTTAAACTTGTTTCCAGCCTCCCGAAGATAGCATCAAGCAGCTGTTTGCTGCTACCCTTGGGAGGCTGGAAATGAGTTTAAATAGTTTCCTCTTCCCTTCCCCCCCCTTGCTGGCAGTGCCTGTCCCCAGGAGGTCTCCCTGTGGCCGTGGGACTGCTCTCCCAGCCGGCTTGCCAGCGGCTCTGGCGGCGCCCGGCCCCAGGGAGTGCTGCCCATGGCCGCGGGACTGCTCTCCCAGCTGGCAGGGCTCCCTGCGGCCACGGGAGCACTCTCCTGATCAGCTTGTCAGCAGCTCCAGCAGCACTCCACAGCCGCCACTGCTGATAAGTTGAACCAGTTTGGCTCAGATCGAGTTCGAATGAATTTTGTTTTTTAAATTCATACGAACCTGAACCCGAACCGAACCAAGGGTGGGCCTGAACCAGACGAACCAGAACCATGGGTTTTCTGGTTCATGCCCACCTCTAGTGACAAGTTTAGGAGTTAAGACAGTTACCACTAAATGTTACTCACAAAGCAGGGGTGGAGGGAGATATTAGGCAGATTACTGACCAGGAAGAAACTTGAGAAAACAAATAGCATTTTCCCCTAAAATATTTGCTATATTTCTACGGGAAGAACATCTCAATTATAGATATTTAAAGGGCAAAACAAAGATTAAAGAAACCTATCCAGAGAGATTGTGGTGGAATAGCTATTTTGGCATTGGGTGAGGTCAAGAAACAGGGAGAAAACCAAAACAAAACAAAAGTATTATGGCATCTCGAAGGGTAACCAATTTATATTGTGATAGGTCGACAAAGTAAAAGTAAAAAGAACACATTAAAAAGATAAAATGTGGTGGCACCTTGAAGACTGCTATATTTTAATGTGAGCTTTTGTGGACACATCCACATCCTCAGACATAATATTTATGCCTGGCATCAAAATAAAGAGATCAAAACAGAGAAATCCAAAATACAGAGCTTGTGGTTGGTTGGGAAGAGAGTCAGTGGGTGTTTAACATTGTGAGCATAATGTCTTTGATAAGCAGGTCTTTCATTGAATGTAAAGGACATGAGAAGCTCTGTCATAAAATAATAATGGTAAAAGTTGCTGATGAACGTTCCTTTATAGGAGGTTGTGTAATCAGTTGCAATGGTGGGTGAATTATGTGGGCAATGAATGGCCACAAAAGATTTGCTCTGTTTTATTTTAAGTTTAAGAAAAATGTGTGTTTCTTGCTCTTATACCTTCCTTCTAGAGTTCTGATAACCTTTACTATGTACATTATGTATGCATAATTAAGTGATTATTTTACTAATCAGCTCTGCCTCACGTTTTTCACTAAATCAGGTGAGGCGGTTTTCATGCTGAACTTGTGCCTAGACCGGATAATGGACTGGATGAGGATTAATACATTGAAACTCAGTCCAGACAAGATGGAAGTGCAGTTAGTGGGTGCTTCCCTGGACAGATTAGAGGGCCATATTCCTGTCCTGGATGGGGTTGAACTCCCTCTAAGTCACAGGGTCCGCAGTTTAGGGGTACTTCTAGACCCCGGGCTAACTCTGGAAGCTCAGGTGATCTAGGTGGCCAGGGGTGCCTTCAGCTGTGGAAAATATACCAGCTGTGCCCCTACCTGGCTGAATGGAGCCTCATGACAGTTACGCAAGCACTGGTAACATCCCATATTGATTACTGCAATGCACTGTACGTGGGGCAGCCTTTGAAGACAGGCCAGTGATTGGAAATGGTCTAGAATCATGCGGTATAGCTGAAAAGTGGTGGGGCTGCCAGAGACCATATCATCCCAATTCTTTACCAGCTACATTTGTTACCAGTTGTTGCCCACCCCCAATTCAAAGTGCTTAATGGTTTAGGCCCTGGATAACTGAAGGACCGCCTCCTTCCATATAAACCTACCTGGCAGTTATGATCTAGCCAGGGAGCCCTGTTGAAAGAACCGTCCCTCAAGGAGGTGAGAGGGATGGCCTGTAGATATAGGGCCTTTTCAGCAGCTTCCCCCAGGCTGTGGAATGCCCTACCAAGTGAGATCTGCCTGGTGCCGATGTTGATGACGTTTCGGCACCAGGTAAAAACCTTCCTGTTCCAGAAGTTCTTTAACTGATACAACATAGATTGTGGGTCCTGGTGGCAATTTTAGTGTATTGCATTTTAATGTATGTTAACTTTGTTGTATTATATTGTACTGTATTTTAATGTTTTAGATTGATTTAATGATCCATTTTAATTTTGAATTGTAAGCTGCCCAGAGACCTTCGGTTAGGGGGCAGCACATAAGTTGTATAACTAAACAAACAAACAAATAAATCACCAGAAACAAACCTCTTTGAATTCTGTGCATGTGAACACAGCTTCTGATTCAAATTCCTCATGACCTGAACCTGGTTTCGGAAAGGTCTGGAGAGAAATTGATTCAAATTCCCCACGTCAAGTCTCCTGTCCACTGCCCCCAGCCACAGCCTCTGTTTAACAACACACAAGTGGGGGTTTTCGGAATCAAGGTGAGGAGATGGCAGCCACTTGGCATTAAAATATATCTCTGATGTATTTATCATCTTCCCGATCTAGCAAATGGCTAACCAATAATGGAGAGGCAGAAAAAGCTGTGTGAACCTCTGGCTTTTCCCTGCTGAACACCTCTCATCATACAATAGATCAGGCTTTTATTTGTTTACATCATGGCTTACCAATGCTGCATAGGAATTAATTAAATGCTGATGGATGAACTGTAAACCTTTTCATTTTTTCTCATTTTCGGAAGCAATTTCCTCCCTGAAGCCCATAATAGCTTCTTAAAGAGCTCTTCCTAGGTAACATGCCAATACTTTGCTGACTGGAGTCCCTGGGCACTCATTGACATGACAAACTGCCATTATAAGATCCAAAGATTGGCTATTATTTATTGGGTCATCCCCAGAACACAGCCCTAGGAGTTTTTAGTTCATAATAAGAAATATGCATTAAAACAGGCATTTGGAACAGTGGCTAATGGGCTAAATGCCTATTGATTCTTGGTTCACTCTGTAATACTTACAGGTGCACAATATCTTATTATATAAACAGGTTTATTTATCCGCTGAGAGTACTCTTGCTGTATATGCACCCATAACAAGGAGTGAACTTGGATTGTGAACCCATATATTTAAAACACGGTGGCTGGAATGCTGCTGAGCCCATCCGTGTGCGCCGCTTGAATGAGGTCATCTACAGTGACATAGCACCACTGTATAAAGTCTTCTTATGGTGATTTCGAGATGCAGGCGCCTTGTCCACAATGCAACACATGCACACCAAAACTGCCAGAGGAAGCCTTTACTCAGAGGTGATTTGCTGCTGCCAGAGCAGTGAAATAGGATTCCCAACATACAGAGAACGCTGCCTTGTGTATCTGAACAGCTGGACTGAGATGCAGAACATGTGAAAAGCCTAGCTGAAAACTACCACTGGCTGTGGATGCCCCCTTTGTCTACGAAGAGAAATATAGGCGTGATGCACACAAACTTATTTTACCTGTTCAGCCTTCCTAGCTACCCAAGACGGTTACTTCACGTCCTTCCTTGTTCCACGACTCATTTTGTACCATGAGAGCGTTGGTCGCGATCACATGGTTTTGTCCCTGTTTAGCCCCTGTTTCCATTTTCTCATGGTCGTAATAACTTGTCTTGTGACAACTGTTACTTCATGGTCTTGTTCTGTGACAAATTCTGAATTTGTCTTGCTTTCTTAATCCGCTTTTTAAATATTGTAAATAAGGGTATTTGTACACGACCCCTAAACTCCGCCGCAAATGGCTCCCAGCTCTGGAGCTTAAAATTGTTCCTCCACCAGCTTCGGAGTTTAGAGATAATTAAGTGTGACCACGCCCACCTAAGCGCGTCCCAGTGCACTTTTCAGGTATCTGCGCTTGGAGGGTGAAAAATCCCAGATCCGGATGTAAAGGAGTGAGTGCCCGGCTCTCCTCACTTCTGTTTGTTGGGGGTTTTTTGCCTCCCGCCCCTTTAAGAGAAGGAATCAGGACTACGACGGGGTGGGGGAGGCTTGGACCGGCAAACGGAGGTGAGCCTGCATTCTTTTGTCCCCTTTTTTCTCTCTCCCCTCACGCAGAGAGGATCAAGGAAGTGCGGAGGGCTGGGGATGCAGGAAGAGCAACGAACCCCCAAGATCTCTGGTCCGAATTTAAGTGGCCAGCGGATCTTAGGGGTCGTGTGAAAAGGCCCTAAAACTTTTTCGATATTTTGATTTACTGGTCTTTCGGGATTTACCCGTCAATGCTACAGAATTTTCAGTACTTTCTTTAATAAACATTTGCGCTGCATGGTGTTTCCCATAGGGAAACTAATGTTGAATGCTGCTTCAGCCGCTGACCACTAGGAGGACACTGATTGTTGCATGACAGTTGTTACCGCATGGTCCCTCGTCTCGGAACTAGACATGGGCATGACTCAGCGAAATTTTCGTTTCCGTTTTCATTTTTCGTTTTTGTTACGCAACGAAAACAAAAACAAAAACTTTCCAAAAAAACAAAACGGAAACGAAACGAAAAACTTTGCTGTGTTTTTCGTTTTCGTTGCAGCAAGTACATTGAACTGAAAAGAATGCTAACGAAACAGAAATTTTTCGTTTCTGTTTTCGTTTTTTGTTTTCGTTACGCAACAAAAACGAAAACAAAAATTTTCCAAAAAACAAAACGGAAACGGAAACGAAACGAAATGAAATGGACCCCTCAACGAAAAACAAAAAACAAAAAACCATTATTTTTTTTTTAGTCGTGCCCATCTCTACTCGGAACAGGAACGAGGAACAAACTGTGACAAGAGAATACCACAACCCATCGCCAGGTACAGTATTATTACGCTCTGATCCCACTCTGGGGGCATGGTTGAGACATTTCAGCTGTTGTGCAACAGACATGAAGTATGATTTTTTTGTACCAGTCCGAAGCGCAACACTTACAGAGACAAAACGGACGTGAAATAACTGCCCAAGAGGTATGTGGTAGAGCACTGGAACCAAGAAGCACCCAAAATCAACAAGGAAGTGACACCATCGTTGGATCATGCCAAAAAATGTAAGCAATTCAACGCTCTAAGGCCATTATGTGAAGCAGATGCCTGCAGTTTGCGTTATGGTCACTACTGCAAAAACACGTATAGTATCTATTCTAGGCAAGCAGGCATCTGTCCAATCAAATTTCTTTGATTCTAATGTGATGCTTCCAAGAAAGTGTAGGACATTGTGAGCAAGAAGGTAGAATCTAACCCCATTCAGCCCCACCCAAGTTGCATTTTACAAAAAGAGAAGGTTAAACTAGACACTTAGTATGTGTTTGGAAAAGATGATCTGTCAGTTGCAGAATGACATCTGTTTATTACATTGCATCTTCATCACCTACATTTCTTCCCTTTAATGTGTTTAATTTGTTCACTAGAAGGTAAATACAAGGCTTCTTTGCATGTCTTACTACTTGTTTGACATTAGCCATAACTTGTCATGATGCACGAGTTTTATTCTTATTTTATTAAAAAATAATTCTTAGAGTAGCCACAGCAAGCCAGAGCCAGAGCAAGATGTCACGTTTTCAAGCGAGTTTCTGACTCTAGTTTTGAGCAAATGATGAATTTTGAGTAAACTAGAAATTATTAATTTGAATGCCATTCCAAAGGACAGGCCACTCAAAGGAAAAGTGTGTGTGTGTGTGTGTGTGTGTGTGTGTGTGTGTGTGTGTGTGTGTGAGAGAGAGAGAGAGAGAGAGAGAGAGAATATGTAGGCCAGCTGTCATTCACATCTTACTAAAATGTGTTATTGAGAATCATATCTGAACATCTCTGCAAAGAACAAAAATAACTTTCCTGCAAAGACACAATAATATCCCTTTAAAAGGGGGTTCAGGTACCTCAGCATAGTGATTATTGATTCTTAACTATTTGGCAATTTATACCACCCAAAAAGAATCCCAAAAATGTATCTAATTCCTGGCTGGTTCTGAAACAGTGTTCTCTCTAACAATGATGCATGGAGCTTTAGCAAGCAATGAGGGAGAAAATGTGAACACCTGGCTTAGGGAACATGAAATTTAGCCTTCAGAAAATAACAAAGATTAGCTGTGTCAGTTTGCCCCATGGTTAGCCAAAAGGAGTGGGAACTTAAGTGTAGACTTGCCATCTAGCCAAGGAGGGAAACTCATTGTTCTCGTAGTGGCCTCTGAAGACAAATTCCCCTTGGCATGATCATTGCAGGATCGTTGGGCAGTCACCAAAAAGGAGTAGAAGGCCAAGGGATCGCTCAGAGAGTCTCATATTGCACAATCAATTTGAGGCTCTTTCCCTCATCACATCTCATGAGGCATGCACAGAAGAACAACTGGTTCCACCTGAGGATCTCTCCCTCATCACTATTGATGAGATACATGATCAGGTACATGTAGATGAGCAGGCTGCAGGAGAGAAGCTCCTTGTACTAGGGGATTCTATCATTAGAAATACAGAGGGATGGATTTGTGAGGAGCATGATAACCGTATGGTCACTTGCCTGCCAGGTGCAAAGTTTGCAGACATCACGAGAAATCTAGATAGCCCAAGAGAGTCACCAGTCAGCTTCTTCCAAGCATCTTTCAGACCAAATCTGGCAAAAAGATTGTGTGTGTGTGTGTGTGTGTGTGTGTGTGTGTGTGTGTGTGTGTGTAATGCATTGTATATTAGACTACGACACCCATCACCCTATAGTCAGGGCAGTTAGTGGGTAAACTGGCTGGGGGATTCTGGGATTTCTTTCCTGATGAATGACCTCTTCCAAGCTCTGTCTCAGATAAGAAAATGGGCAATCACTCCCTGCAGACTCCTGAATGATCCTGAATTCTGCCTGGAACCAGATCAGCGCAGCCAATGTTATAACGGGGGAGATGCATGTTCTCTGTAACCAGCCCCAGTTAACAATCTGGGTGTGCCATTTTGTAGCCACTGGGGTTTCCAAACACTTTCCAAATGCAGCCCCACATGGAGAAAAATGACAGTAATCCAGCCAAAAATGAAGCTAAGGCCGTGGCCATACCAGCGTTTTCTCCATAGTTTCCCTTCGGCGAACTGCGCAGAAAAATATTGCATCCTAACCATGAGGAGAAGTAAATCCGAGCCCTGATCGACCACGCCCCTTGAACAGCAGTTTCAGCAAAATTTCAATAACCACCGCCAGGGGCTGGGTTGAGAGACTTTGCTCGAAAATGCTTACTTATTTGCTTCTGTAACCACGACAGGACACAGAAAATACGCAGTAAAACTGTTTTTTTTTCCTTTTTCAGCAATGGAGGCTTGGGAAATAGAGCAGGAAAGAAGGGGAAAATGCGAAGTAGACAGGTAGAGACAGAACCAGATTAGGAAAATACGACACAGAAGAGGGAACACTAACCGCACATTAAAAACCATGTGACCTCCCCCCCAAAAGTGCATGAAATTTATATATGCAGAGAACGCTGGTGTGACCGCAGCCTAAGGCATGCGTCACTCACCATGGCCAGATCAGGCCTTTCAAAGAATGGGTATAGGTGGCATGATAGTTTTAACTATACAGAAATGTACTTCTCACCCTTATTCAGGCTGGTCAGGTTGGGGATTGGAGGCACTGCTTTGCTGTGGTTCCGATCCTTCCTGGCTAACCATGTCCAGAAGGTGGTGCTGGGTGAGAGTTGCTCTGCCCCATGGCATTTATGTCACAGAATTTTGCAGGGCTCAGTACTGTCCCCCATGGTGCTTAAGATCTACATGGAACTGCTGGGAGAGTTCATCAGGAGGTTTGGGCTGAGGAGTCAGCAATATGCTGATGATACTCAGCTCTACCTCACCATTGTCATCATCACATTGTTGTTGTTGTTGTTGTTGCTGTTGTTGCTGTTGTTGTTGTTGTTGTTGTTGTTGTTGTTGTTGTTGTTGTTGTTGTTGTTGTTGTTATTGTTGTTGTTGTTGTTGTCGTCGTCGTCGTCGTCGTCGTCACCATCATCATCATCGTTCTCATTGTCATTATTGTTGTTGCTGTTGTGTTTCTTCACATTCTGAACTGAATCATTTAAAAATAAGCAAGTACAAGGGAAATGATTGTCCCATGGAAATGCAAAACTCAAGAAGGAACTTATTATCATGCTTGGTGGACTTGTGTTAAAGCAAAAGCTTACTGGGTTAAAATTCATACTTGGGTTACGCAAATTTTAGAAGTAGAAATAGAGTTCAAATCAGAAATATTTTGTTAGATTTGTTGCCAAATATGATGGATCAACAAAATTCTTATCTATTACTACATCTAGTTTTGACAACAGCTAGATTATTATGGTCCCAGTTCTGGAAATCATAAAATCCCCCAATTGATGAGATGATTATTAAAAAAATATATTAGAATGTGCAGAAATGAATAGATTAACTAAAAGACTAAAGAGACAAGAACAATCAAAATTTTGTCTTAGTTGGGACATCTTTTATAACTGGTGGAAGGCTAAAGCATTGCAGTATTAAATAAAAAAGTGGAAGGAAGAATGAAAAGACAGCATAATGTCAGTGACAGAGAATCACCGAACGAGATATATTGTAAAAAAAAAAAAAATCATATGTGTAGTATTTTTTTCTTTTTCTTTTTTCTTTCCTTTTTCCTTTTTATTTTTTCCTCTTATGTATATTCTTTCTATAGTTTTTTTAATCGAATTTTTTTTTAAAAAAGGAAAGGATTGTCCCATCTCTTCCTAGGAGCAAAACCCATTAAGCCTACAGGGATTTATTTCAGCGCACAGTTGTGTTGGGTTCACAATGTCCATATGGTCATCCATATCTGTTATATTGTATTTTATTGTTTAGGGTCTGATTTCTGTTCAGTTTGTAAACTGCCCAGAGTAGCCAGGTAGCTAGATAGAGCGGTATATAAATTTAATAAATAAATAAATAAATAAATCATCCTGCCCCTGCAATTCCTCATAACAACTCAGGAGAACGAGAAGCACTGGGCAAGAAGAATGGCCTGCAGCCAGCTCCCTTCCTTTGTCTTTTCTCTTGGTAGAATCAAGCAGTTTCAAAATGTTTCCCTGTGGAAGCTTCCGCTTGATTTTTTTTTTAAAAAAGCGATCATATTTCACTACCCCTTGCAGAGGATAATTAAATGTAAGCCTTTAATTCCATGTTTGATGGCCCCTTTTCTTTCTTCATCCTGAGGTAGCACTAGAGAGGATCCGAGAAATATGCATTATTGACCGAGATTGAAGACAAGATTTAAAAAACCACCTAAAGCAACCAATTCTGACTTTTGCTGATCCGCTCATTGTAGACCTAGAGGGAATATTCCCACCAACAAGGGAAGGGACCTTATCTCACCCATCCCCAAACAGCAGGGAGCCAAAGGACCTCAGCTCACTTTCAAAGCAATATAATTGAATCTCTACACACTCTGCTCACCCTGATGACCCTGTAGTGCAGGGAATAATAATATCTCCTTTCTTCTGTCCCTGGTTGTATACCATCATATATGATATTATTATACCAATATAACAAAAGTTCTGCTGTCCAGTTAGGAGCTGGCACTGCTAAAAGATGAATTGAATCATCTATATATTGGGTTCTATGTGTATTTACAGAATAATCCATTATTTAGGAGTTTAAATTATACTGCTGAAGAAAACCCATACTGACAAAATCCTTTCAATTTTGATTTTACTTTTAACATTCTTGGATGTTTTTGTTCTATAGCAGGCATATCCAAACTTCGCCCCCCCCCCGATGTTTTGGACCACAACTCCCAACATTCCAAGCCAGTATTTCCAAAAGCAAAGGACTGTGGGAGTTGTGGTCCAAAACATCTGGAGGGCCGACGTTTTGACATGCCTGTTCTATAGTGTTTCTATATAGTACATTATAATGTTTGTTTGTTGCTTCTTTGCCAGCCGGAGTAAGCTAATTAAGCCATACTGCTTAATTGCTTTAACTGAACATATTTATATTGGCTATATTATACATCCCTTACATGTTTGGTTTTCACCATACACACTGTACTGTAGTTTCTTGCATTGCATTGGGGATTAATATATCTATAAAACTTAACTTCTCTGTGCATTCATCCCCTTGGCAGTCACACCTTGGAGGAGTGAGTGGTTTTCAGTGTGCCAGGGAAGCTGGGAGCAATATCATTTGGAGGTGAGACTCGATTGCCAATCTAAACTTCTCTCAAGGTCACGCAAGGTGGAATGGACAAAGATAAGATACAAGACTAAGATGTATCCATCTTCTTCAGGAATTAACTGTCTCATCAGCAGAAGATAATTGGTAGTTCCAGTGATTACCTGGGGAGGAAACACATTGAATGACAGATACTCTGGGGCAGCAGGAGTGGAAGGTGATACTAGTAGAGACCCTTTCCAAACAATAGCTGTGACATGCAAGCTAACTCTTGTTAATGCTGCACAGAAAGTAGCAGTGGTAACTGACATCTGAATATTTTATGCCTCAAAACCTACGATGAGACAATATAACATTTTTTAAAATGGTATGGAAAGATATAGATTAGAGTACTGGGGAAGAACTGAGAACATGTTGTAGGATATACCAACATTTCATGTACAGATCAGTACCAATTCACCCTCCGGTACTTTGAAGGTGGTTTGTCCCTGAATTTGCGCAAGGGTTTGTATGTTTCAGATCATGGGGAGCTGAGCATGAGGAGAACAAAGAGCTATGACTTGGGATGTAGAGGCACTCTGCAGCATTCCCAATTTGGATGCTGTAGTGGGTCTTTAATATAGGACCCTGGCATCCGCTAGGGATTGGTTCCAGGCCTTCCCGTGGATAATGAAAACCATGAATAAGAGAGAACGCCCCCCAAAAAAACCCTGCTGTTTTGTGACAGTAGCTTGCCTTACAGCTGCTGTTTTGTGACATTAGCTTGCTTTAGAGCTGCTGTTTGTGACAGTATCTTGCTTTATGGCTGCTGAATTATTTATTTAATTTTTTCCTCTGCCAACTGGATAACTGAATCAGTGGTTAATGAATCAGGAGATACGGGGGCCCTACGGTATGTGCAAAGCACTCCCTCCCTCCCTCCCTTCCTCAGGAGGAAGGCACACACCATACTGTTGCTCAGTTCCTACTCTTCCATCATCCCCTCCACATCAGCTGGGCACTGTTGGCAAAACTGCTCACCACAGAAAAGGGGTTGCCATATAATTGTGCGAACAAGGCACAGGAACTATCATGAAAACCACTGACGGGGAAATAGGTGTCTTTTTTGGTGAAGAGTGGAATTATTCTGCCACATTCCGCATCACAGTTCCATATCAAAGAATGGGATTCCATATCAAAGATTAAGGTGTCATCATTTTAGGAAAATGAAAAATGGCTACAGATTTGTTTATTTCAAGAAACATTTGATGAGCTCATACTAGTAACAGATGGCTATTCTCCCTATTTCACATACTGGGATAGCTGGGTATTTTTATCTCTATTTTTGTTTAGTCAAAATGTAAAGCTTGCAGTCAGATATCTCGCCTAAAACAATGGCAAATGATGTCCAGCTAGATGTCTAGATGGAGGAAGAGGTGAAATATGGAGCACAGAATATCAATGGAAAATATCATAGCAATCAAACATAGCATGTCAGTGGAACATGCTAGGTATAATTATGCCAATGTTCAGATTTTTTCACTTTCTTGGATCTCAATGTGAGGCCGGAGGAAAGGGAGCAAAAAAACTGGAACTGGGGTTCTTGCTCTTACAATTAAATTGAATAACAGCCTTGAGGAACAAGAGGAATTAATTTATAGGTGGCAGTCTTGTGCCTTCTTACCTAACAATAGGATAACACTTGATCTGATGCCAAGAGATAACTGCACTTCATAATAATAGCAACATTTGAATCTGATGAGTTGTCGGACAGCCATCATTATTCTGTATGAAGAGTAGAATGCATTTTCTTTCCCCATTTGACAACCGTTCTGCATCTATATATGTGTGTGTGAGAATGAGAGCGGAGCTGCGTGTGTGGAAAGAAGTGAGCCGTCTGAAAAGATGATTGAGGAGAAAGAAGAGACTGATGACAATATGGAAGATAGTGCAAAGCGCTTGCAAGAATTAAACCTTGATAAGGGAGGCGATGAGCATAAAACTGAAGAGACATATTGGGTACTAGATGAAGTGGAGGATGAATGGTTAGAGCACGGGGCAAATCAGGCGCGTGAGGATTCAGGAATGCAGGCGCGCGGGCAGTTAGAAAAGGAGAGTGAGGGGGAAAGTCAGTTAGTGACAGTTGGGATGCAGACAGAGGAAGATGGCTATCCAAAGTCTGCTGAAGCGTTGAAATCAAAGAGAAATGAGGAGTTTGTCTGGTTAGTACATGTCAAGCCTTTAAGGTGGCCAGAAACCTCAGAAAGTTTTCAGCGAGAATGGAGGAGAGAGAGAGGCGCTGGTCCGGTAGCACAATGGGCCAAGCACCCTTGTTGCGGGAACCAATGGATGGGTCGAGTGCACAACCATATTTCTAGAGGAGATTAATAAGGAGTTTAATCCAGTTAGTGTTATTTATGAGGAGCCTGTGTTGTCAAAGAATGTTAAGCAAACATTGACACCTTTGTCGCCTGTTCTGAAAGAAAAGACCTGCAGTAGTTTCCAAACTGTAAGAAATAAAAATCCGTTTAGTTTTTCTGAGAAACTGGACTCTCGCTTTATTTGTGGACCGGAACCGCGGATAGAACAAACCGAACCCTCACAGTGTGGTGTTAAATATCAGGATTTCCCCCCATCCTAAACAATCCATTTAAGGTGGTAGCTGTCCTCCCAATTTTTATTGACAACCCACATAAGATAATACATACCATCTAATATAGCTTGTTATACAAACAATACCAAATAATACATTGAATTAAACATTCTTAAACTATCCAACAGTCCAGTCCATATTCTGATTTATCCAATTTATGTTTTTGTATAACATCTGAGGTTAATAAAGGTTGCCATATATTCAGAAATTTGTCGTGTTTTATCGCTCCCCTGCATGGCTTAAACCTACTAGTCAGTTTTTCCACAACTGCAACTTCCCATATTCGGTTTAAAAATTTTGTGAGTGAGAGATCCTGGGCACATTTCCAATCATGAGAAATTTCCATTTGAGCCACACTCATGAGAATTGCAATTAATTCTTTATTAGTAGAGGTGGGCAAAAAACAGAAAACCAATGGTTCGGTTTGTTCTGTTTCGCCACCCCAGTTCGTTTGTTTTGTTTCGTACGCATTTTTAAAACAAAAAAAATTGTAAAAACCGAACTAAAACGAACTGGCTCGGCTTACCTGGATGGTAGTGACGGCGATCCTGGTGGCGGCTGTGGCTGCAATGGTGGCAGTGGCCCGGAATGCCCTGGCAGCGGCTGTGCTGGACAGCAGGAGGCCTCACCGGGCAGTGGTAGGCCACACCACTACCTTCAGAGCCCCAGCAGCAACCGCACCGGGTGGTGGTGGACTGTACCGCTGCTGAAACTGGACCCCCAGGAGCAACTGTGCTCTGGAGGCCCAGTGGCGGTGGTGGCGGGTGGTGGGAGGCCTCGCCACTAGCTCCGTAGCCCCAGCAGCAGCCATGCTGGACAGCAGTAGGTAGCCCAGAATTGTTTACATATCAGTTTGTATGATATCCATACATGCACTCCAGGGTTCCCCGCCACCACCTCTCAGATTTAAGAGTCATCCTGTGGAAAATGGCATCTTGCTTGCTGTCTCAAACATATTTTATGGTTATGGTTTTTTTTTTTTTTTCAATGTTATGATTGTAAAATAGAATGTCACGGAGAGAGTAACACTTTTCACTTTTGTTATTTAGGCAGGCTGAGATGGGTTATCGATTTTACATAAGACCCTAGCAGCAATCTCTTTGACTTTTCTCTTTTAATTACCAGCCCCAGATATTCTAAATCCTTGCAGACGGAGAGCTTTCCCTTTCTTTCCTGCATGCAGCGATTACATGGGCATTTCAAAATACGGCTCTCCGGTTATCTTTTATGTTTCTCCTGATTATCAGGCAGTCCCGATTTTACCATTTTAATAAAGAAGACCTTCATCAAATCTCCTCAGAAGTGTTATTATTATGAAAAGTTCTAGACTCAAAGCTCTAGTCAGGGCAGACACATCAGTTTATTAGAATGTAAGAAGAATGGGGATACCCAGTGCCGTGTTGTGGATAGAGTGATAGAGTAAGGCCTGGGTTTGAATCCCTTGTTCAGTGACAGAAACTCACTGCAAGGGTGCAACTGGTAAAAATCGCTCCTTAAATATTTCACTTTCCATGGAAACTCTACTAGGGCTGCTAAAAGTTTGTTCTGACTTGATCACATATGACAACAAGAAAGATGGGGGAACTAAACTGTTTCCTTCATCCAGCATATCGACCAGCTAGCTGGGAACTAGAGGTTCCATCTCAGTCCAAGTTGCTGGCCATATTCACAGCAAGTGAACATGGGTGCGAAATTAGTAAATGAATATCGTTTCTGCACAGGCTCTCGACTTGGGGCTTGTTCTTGACTCTTGTTCAGAGACTGCAGCAGATGCAAAATTCACCGGCCAGACTGGTGGTTGGTGCGGGCAGGTATGACTGCATCACCCCACTTCTGGCCTGCCTCCACTGGCTACATGTTGCCTCCCGAATAAGACTCAAGGTACTGATTTTGACTTACAAAACCCTCCATGGCTCGGGACTTGAGTACCTGACGGAGCGAATCTCCCTACAGTCAGCTATGGCTCAGCCCACCAGAGCTTTGCAGGCATTCTCGCTTCAGGCAGCAATTTTTAGGGAGGCCCGGAAAATGGATACTTAATACTGGGCCTTCTCAGTGGTTGCCCCTACCCTTTGGAATAAACTTCCCAGCGAGATACGCCCGGCACAGTTCCTGCCTGCCTTTAAGAAAGTGCTTAAGACCGTGCTTTTAAAAGTGGCATTCAGCGACCAATAATGTGCTTTTATGGCTCATGTCCTGGGGGTTATAAATTCGCCTGCTGCTTTGTTTTAGATTTTTTTTAGTTTTCTTAGTTATTTGTTTAATTTAGAATTGATTTCTTTATTCATTTATACTTTGCGATTGTTGCAAATCACCCAGAGTTCCTGCTAGAAGACTGGTGGCATATAAATGTATAAATGTATAAATGTTGAAAGAAAGAAAGAAAGAAAGAAAGAAAGAAAGAAAGAAAGAAAGAAAGAAAGAAAGAAAGAAAG
>JAHTLZ010000272.1:14080-35562 GCA_023846285.1 Phrynocephalus versicolor | reverse complement strand
GTTTAGGGCTACGATGTGATGTATCGGCGAATTATGCGAGCAGATCCCAGTAAGCCGGCTTTCTGCAGCTGACTGATGGTGACTTTGTCAACTCCAGTTTCTTCTAAATACTTGCTTAGCTCTTTAGGCACCACACCCAGCGTGCCAATTACCACTGGGACCACCTGTACCGGTTTATGCCAGAGTCTCTGAAGCTCGATTTTCAGATCCTGATATCGGGTAATTTTTTCAAGTTGTTTCTCAGTGACTCTACTATCTCCTGGTATAGCAACATCAAAGATCCACACTTTTTTCTTCTCCACAATCACAATATCTGGGGTATTATGCTCCAAAACCCTGTCTGTCTGTATTTGGAAGTCCCAAAGTAATTTGCCACCCCGCCTGAAATGACCAGGCGAGACAGTATGTTGGGGGTATCTGGGCCACACTTTATTAACACATAACAACAACAGTAACAACAACAGGAGGGGCCAGGCATCCATGTCTTGGTTGGTTCCGCGGGGTCTCCCGGGACCCCACCAACCGGGCAGCATCGGGCGAGCCATAAACCCCCAGGTGGTGCAGTCGTCCGACCGCACCCACCAGGCCAGTTGTTTTATTTTATCCTCCCTGCCTGCTGTCACCAACCTGGGTGATTCCCCAGTGCAGGGAGGCGTTTGGTCTCCCCCACCCCAGCGCCGAGACCTCCTGGCCCGCAGTGCTGTGATGAGGGGTGTTTGGGTCCAGATGTTAATTGTATGCTCACCACTGCCCTCCATCAGCTTTTAGCCGCCACTGCCGCGGGCCTAGCCTTGCTATGGCCCCGGTCACCCATTTAAATCCCCAATTCAGCAGCCAGGCCCCTCCGTAAGTCCCGCAGGAACAACTCGTTGCCCTCGTCCGTCAGGTGGACACCGTCTGGCCTGTAGAGCTCTGCCCTGCGTACATTGAATTCCGGGTGGCCCACCACCGCCCCAAATTCCCGGCAGACTGCCCGACAAACCTCTTGGTTCACTCCCTTCCTGGAGCGATTCAATTTTTGTGGGTCACAGTTTGCCCTCCAAGTCTGCTGTGGTATCATAGTGGACCAGATCACCATGCAGGCCGGGAACCGAGCCTTCCAAGTCGCTAGGTCTCCCACAATTTCGATGATCAGGGACTTGCCCGTCTGTCTGGTCAAATCATTTCCTCCCAGGTGAATCAGGAGGATATCCGGTGACAGGCCCTTCGCAGCCGCCGTAGCCGTGCCAAGGAATTCCCGCCACCTCATACCCCTCTTTCCCCACCATTCAATAGTTGCCCCATTGCCTAAACCCAGGTTGGGCCCCCAACCAGACCTGCGGGCGAATTTCTCAGCCCAGTACACATAGCTGTGACCCACAAAAATAATTCTCGCCCGACATACACGTCCTCCTGGTCCTGAGGAGACAAAACAACACATTAAAGCACCGGCAACGGCCGTATGTATCTCTTATAACACTGTGAGGCCCACCTCCCCAGTTGGCGAATGGAGCCCAGATCATACCCCACTGCAGCGGCTGTCGAGGCCGCGCCTATTCGGAAGGAGTGGGTCCCAAATTTAAGTGCCCCCAGCCCCAGCAACCCCAATACCCTGCTAGTTACCGCAGAAAACTGGAACTTGGTCAAGTGGCGACCGTCCTGATGTACGAAGAGGTATCCCTTACCAGACCCTCTCAATGTGAGATAGGCTCTCATCGCCGCCACCGGGCAGATCCCCTCCACAGAGCATGGGCGCAGGCTGATCCTGGCCCCCTGGCCCCTCTGGTCCGTTTTAGACCTCCTGATGTGTAGCACCAGGCCGGTTTCGGCCATTTGGAGGTCGGCTATTTGCAAGGCTGTGTGTGAGGTGTCCCGCCCGCTCGTTGCCACCAGCTCGCTGACCCGCAGGGCACCAAAGAAGGCCAAGAGAGATGCAGCCCGAAACAGGGCCACTTCGAACGCATCAGAACAAATCTCCGGCCAGCTGGCGCCCATGCGCTCCAGCACCTGGGGTGAGAGCGGGAAACGTGTGTCTGGGACCCTCCCCCTCACCCGACTCCAACCCGCTACCATGCCCCTGACTCTGAAGTCCCTAGTGGTGTCTGGGTATCCCCTGAGCCTAGAGTAAAAAGCCAGGGCCGCCAACCTTCCCAGTAGGGAACTTGGTGCTAGCCCCTTGTGGTAGAGATGAACCAGAAAACGCTGCAGGTGTTCTATGGGCAGGGGCCATGTCTGATCAAGACCTTGTAGCAGTCCTAAAGGCGGTGAATTCAACCATCACTGATGCGTAGCCCCGCTGTGTCCTGGGGGCAACAGAGAGGCAGAGAGCTCTGTCAGCCTCATCTCGCCAACCCGCCATACCTCCATCGGGATCTCCACGGGTTGCTCGGCCGCTTCTGGGGCAATGGCCCGAAAACGCTCGGCCTGTCGGTGGGACAAAGCATCGGCAATGTCATTCTCCACCCCTGGGACATGGCGTGCGTGTGCCACGATGTTAAACTGCAAGGCCCGCAACACAAAGGCCCGGACCAGCCTCATAACCCGCGGTGACCTTGACGTCAGGCTATTTAATACGTATACCACCGCCTGGTTATCGCACCAAAAATGCACTACCGAGTTTGCCCATGCCTCAGACCATATGCAAAGTGCCACCCATATGGGGAACAGTTCGAGGAAGGTGAGGTCGCGTGTGACCCCGCCTCCTTCCATTCTGCTGGCCACGTGCCGCTGCACCAGTCTCCCCTCCAGTAGACGCCAAACCCCAGGCCCCCGGCGGCGTCGGTGTGCACCTGGAATTGGGCGCCCAGCCTAATCTCATCCCTCCAGAAGGAGATCCCATTAAACCCCTCTAGGAACAGATGCCACACTGCCAGGTCTTCTCTCATCTCAGCTGTCACCCTGGTCCTATGTGTGGGTCTACGCAGCCCGCTCATTGCTGTGCACAGCCGGCGCAGAAATGCACGCCCCGGGGCCACCACCTTGCATGCAAAGTTAAGGTGGCCCACCAACTCCTGCAACTCCCTCAGGGAAATTTTTCGGCGCTGCATCGCCTGTTGCACCCTGGCCCTCAGGGCCTGGAGCTTCTCTTGGGGCAGCCTGCAAGCCTGGGACCTGGTGTCAATTTCTATCCCCAGGAAGGTAAGAACCTGGCTGGGGCCTTCCGTCTTTTCCTCTGCTAGGGGGACGCCTAACTCACTAGCCAGTGAGCGGAACTGCTCCAAGAGGAAACTGCACCTGCCAGAGCCGTTGGGTCCGCAAAACAGATAGTCGTCAAGGTAGTGTGCTGTGCTATTCCAGCCCATAGAGTGGCGAAGCCGCCACTCCACAAAGGAGCTGAAGGTTTCAAAAATGGCACATGATACTGCACATCCAAATGGAAGGGCTCTATCCATGTAAAACTTGCCCCTAAACTGAAAACCCAACAGCTCAAAGTCTTCCGGGTGGACGGGGAGAAGGCGGAAGGCTGACTTGATGTCGCATTTCGCCATCTCCGCCCCCACTCCGCAGGCGCGCACCATGCGTACGGCCGCGTCGAAGGACGTATACCTGACCGTGCACAGTTCCGGCGGTATTCCGTCATTGACGGAGGCCCCGCTGGGATGGGACAGGTGATGGATCAAGCGGAACTCGCCCGGGGCTTTCTTCAGGACCAAGCCAATTGGGGACACTCGCAGGTTCAGTACCGGCGGTTCATTGAAGGGGCCGAGGACCCGGCCCTCCTGGACTTCCTTTAATATCTTGTCCTCTGCCACCCCTTCCGCCAACTCCAGGGATTTCAGGTTGTTTGCCAACCGAGGTGTGCGGGCCCCACTAAACGGAATACGAAACCCAAACTGAAAACCTTCAACCAAAAAACGTGCTGCTTCCCTATCCGGGTATTCAGCTGCCCAACGCTGCAGTACTCCCGTCCTAATTGGGCTGGGCCCCTTTTGTAGGGGGTCCCTCTGTGCCTCCAGCTTTCTTGGGGCCTCCCCCCTCCCTTGGCCTCCCTTGCTGGGGTCGGGCTCTGCTACAACTAGTTGCCGGATGTTGAGCTCCGCATACGGAACACTCGTGTTTGAAGCGGCAGGGTCGCCTATTACAGACACCCTGCCCATTGTATTCCCAGCATACCAGCCGGACTTGAACCGGCTGGCCCGCTGCGCGGGCAGATGTATTGGCCGCCCCCTTTCGTATGGTGTGGCCGCTATCGTACCTGTCCCCTAGGACTGGCCTTGCCGGGATCATAAACTGTAACCATAGTGGCGCCAACGGTTCATCCCAACGGATATAAGGGTCCAGTGCCGCCCTACGACGGAATTCCTCATCATACCTGAGCCAGGTATGGGCCGGGAAGTCCACAAAGGCCCTATATATAATATCCAGATACTTCAGCATTGCCTGCGCCCTCCATGGATGGGCCTGCAGAGTCAGGGACGTGAATATTAAATACGCTGGCAGCCATGCCGCCCAGGAGCGCTCCGGCTTCTTCCGAAGCCGGCGCTCCCTGTCTTGTGGGTCCTCTTTATCTAACTCCTTGGTCTCCAGCTCCCGATTGAGTAGGCTGAATATGTCTATGAACTCCCCTCTCCAAATTTTTTCCCTAGTGGCCTGGGACAAGTGATGTCCAAAAGGGGAGGCGTAGTCACCTTATGGCATGGCGGCTGCCGCCACCCCAGGATAGCCCGGGGCTGCACCCATTCCTGGCCAAGGCGCCAGTCCACCCGCCATGTGCCCAATCCCCGACCAGCCTGGCAACAGGCCAGGAGCCCATTGCGTTTGGGCTCCTAGCTGAGTTGGCTGGTGTTGGCCGGGCCCACCCGGTGCGGGCTGCGGTTGGCCCGGCCTTGGTCCTACATATGGGGGGGCCGGGCCAGGCATCCAGGCAGGGATAGGCCCCCATGTCGGAAGCATGGCCGCCGGCAACAGCTGGGCCGGCGTTGCCTGAGTCGTTCCCTGTGACGGGGCGACCGTTGCAGCCTGCAAGCTACCCCCTGGCCAGGGCCAAGTGATTGTGGGCGCATTTTCCGGCGTGCACGCCAACTCACTAGGTGCCGAGGTCTCCGCTGCCAGCGCTGGCGTTTGGTCTTCCACCTCTGGTTCCATTGCCGGGGCTGCATCGTCATCAACGGTTTGCGGTGCTGGTCGCGGTCGCTTCGCTGCCACAGTTGTCGCACTAGGCCCTGCCGACGTTCCCGGGGTCGCCTCCATTTGCTCCAGCACTGCAAAGCTAGCAGACATATCCTGAACCATGGCTTTCAATTTTGCCTGCTTACGTGCCCTCGCCAGACGCTCCCCCATCCTGGGAGCCGGGCCCGGCTGAGCTCCCTGCTCCACTACCCCCTTGGCCGACTCCAAGGCCTTGAGGCGAGCCTCCATTTGCAATAGAGTTGCCCATTGCTCGTCCTCAGATTCCTCTGCTGGGGCCTGGGCCTCCTCTGTAGTTTGCCTCGTAGCTGGTGCCTTTCCCTTCCCTGTCTTGCGGCCCTTGCCTGGTGCCATCACCGTCTCTCCTGTGCTGGGCAGGGCCCACTAGCTAGATAGCTCTGTACTCCAAGGGAAGCCGCGCCCAGCCTACTGCCCGACCGGGTAGGCCTGGCTTATTTCCCTCTTCAGGCCGAATGTGGGCCAACAAGGTGTGGGGGGTGGATAGGGTCCCCCGAATGCGGTGGGGAGGGTACAGATGATATCACCCACCCCCGTTTGCCACAGTAGGCCCCTTTCACTCCCGCCCCAGGGCCCACTACGCCTGGGGCCCGCTTGCCCTTGCTGGGTCTCGAGGCCTATGAATGCCCGGCCCAGCTACCCGTGCCTTGCCTCCCGCCAGCTGCGGCCCGTAGCTCTGTGCCTGATCCACAGCCCCGGCCACCCCGTGCCGGTGAAAGGGCTTGGGCCGACCACCCCCCAAGGTCCCCCGGCTGAGGCCTAGACAGGGCCCGTTTGTCCCGGTGGGCCCACGCGGGGCCGATCGTCTGCGGGAAATGGGGCAGGGAGCCCGCTCACTAGCCCACGGGACCCCCTCCCGCCAGGCTATGTCGCCACCCTCCTCCCAACCCCCGCTCCGGCCTTCCGCCCCAACTCCCAGCTTAAGCCGGCGTAAAGGAAAAGAGGGGGGGAGCCTGTCAGGCCCGCGCCGCACTGCCCAGGCCTCACTCAGGGGGGGAAGGCTGCTGCCGTTCCCCCCAATCTGCCGTCTCGCTGCGCCCGGTCCCGGGCCGCGCTCCCGCGGATGCCGCGGCCGCTGCTCGGTCTGGCGGGTGCCGCCACCGCGCTTGCCGCCCGCGCCGCTCGCCAGCTGTTCCTCGCCGGCCTCGCTCCCTGCAAGCCGGGGAGAGCCGGCGCGATGCCGCGGCCGCGCTCGAAGCGCTACCGCCGCCTCTCTTCCGCTGCTCTTCCCCTGGCCACGATCCAAGTCCAGCCAGGATGAGCAGCCTCAAAAGCCGCCGCCGATGCGGCTGTTCAAAATGGCGCCTGCCACGTGGCGCCGTCCAGCTCCGGCGTTCTGGTGATCGTCCCTCACCGAACGCCGGAAGAAGACTGCCTGTAGGGCTGGGGGAGGAGCCGCCCTTTATAGGGCGCTCCTCCCCCCTCCCATCCGGGACCTTTTGTCCCGTCTCGCCTGCCGTCCTTCCTGGGGGCAGCAAATAGGCCCCGCCCGGCGGACGGGCCGTCGGCGGAGCCCGCATTTGCATGCTCATTTTCAGTCACTTTTTCAGTCTTATGATCCCACCAGTTCTTTGCTACGGGAAGATGATAATTCTGACACAAATTCCAGTGGACCATTTCAGCAACTACATTATGACACTGTTTGTAATCAGTCTGAGCAATTTTCTTGCAACAACTCAATATATGGTCGATAGTTTTATCTGCCTCTTTACAGAGTCTACATGTGGGGGACTCAGCTGATTTTTCTATTCTAGCCTTAACAGCATTTGTTCCCATAGCTTGTTCTTGAGCTGCAAAAATCAGGGCCTCTGTCTCTTTTTTCAGTGTTCCATTGGTGAGCCATAACCAGGTCTTTTCCTCATCTACTTTTCCTTTGACATTTTCAAGGAACTGCCCATGCAGCGCTTTATTATGCCAGCTATCAGCTCATATTTACATTGTTGTTTTTCTGTATTGACCCTTTGTTTGATTTACTTTAAACACCTCCCTGTTCTTAACTTCCAATAATGCTGGCTCTGTACTATTTTTACACAATCTGCCAACGCATGCTTCTCTTCTTCAACTGTCTGCTTCACTTGCAGAAGACCTCTGCCACCTAATTTTCTAGGTAAATACATCCTGCCAACATCACTGCGTGGATGTAATGCATAGTAAATGATCATAAGTTTTCTTGTTTTCCTATCTAGACTATCTAGCTCCGTCTGAGTCCAGTTTATAATGCCAGCGGTATACCTGATGACCGGTATGGCCCAGCTATTAATGGCCTTGATGGTGTTACCACCATTCAGCTTACGTTTTAATACTTTTCTGACCCTTTGGACATATTCTTTACTGACCACATTTTTCACTTGACCATGCTTGATATTATCTAAATGCAGTATGGCCAGATATTTATAGGCTTCAGACTGATGATACTTAATGGCTTGTCCATTTGGCATTTCAGTTCCTTCACTCTCAGTGATTTTTCCTTTTATCAGGGTCACTGTGGCACATTTGTTTAGTCCAAACTCAGTACTAACATCAGTACTGAAAATTCGGGCAGTGTTGGTCAGTGAGTGTATTTCAATTTCTGATTTTCCATACAACTTTGAGTCATCCATATACAATAGATGAGAAATTTTCCCTGAATTTTTAGCAGTTTGGTAACCTAAATTTGTCTTCTGCAAAATTATTGAGACGGGAATCAGGGCAATAGTAAATAGCAGAGGGGACAAAGAGTCACCTTGAAAAATCCCTCGTTTGATGCTAACCAATCCATAGCTTTCATCCCTGACAAACAATTCTATTTTCCAGTTCTTCATCGCATTTTCAATTAGGGAACTAATACTTTTACATATTCCAATGGCATCCAGGCACTTAATAATCCAACCATGCGCTAGTAGTAGATCATGCTGGGTGAAATTCCAACCAGGAAGCAGCCTCCAATACATCATCTTTCCCTCTCCCCGGTGCTGGCCAATCAGACTGGGAGGCGGGATGATGCGTGTCCTTGCACAGCTCCTGAATGAACAAAAGCAAAAAGAACTGGAGCATCCAATGTGTCTGGCAGGCAAGAAGAGACAAAAAAAGTCTCGGGATGCTGTAGAAAGGAGGTATTTTTAATTGAAAAGACTCCCAGCGCATTTCGGTTATAGATTTTGGAAAGCCTTCTTCAGGGTCTGTGTTCACAAAGATTTAAGTTTTGCAGTGGTTTCTACGAGGGTAGAAACCATTCCTTCTTAACTTGCTGTAGCGAATTAAATCTTTGTGAACACAGACCCTGAAGAAGGCTTTCCAAAATCTATAGCCGAAATGCGTTGGGCGTCTTTTCAATACAGCTACCTCCTTTCTACAGCATCCTGAAACTTTGTCTCTTCTTGCCTGACAGCTCCTGATTGGCCAGCGCCAAGGAGAGGGAAAGATGATGCCTCGGAGGCTGCTTCCTGGTTGGAGTTTTGCCCGACTTGAACTACAGCAAGGTAAGACAGTGATTAATTTTGTTCCAGAGGGTGAGACAGGGTTCTGAGCGCCAGATGTGCTGGTGTGTTTTGTTTCAGAACCAGTCCCCTTCCAAACAAAATGTTCATCTCTAAAGAAAATACATCATCCATGTACTTAGGCAGATCTTGATGTACAAGACTACAGACAAAATGTGAAGTTGTCAGCAAAACATCAAGAGACCCTGCCACCATCACATCAGGTTTTAACCTCCTCTGCTGTGCATTTTCCCGTTGGGTTCTCCACTAGAAAATGGTCCTTGCAGATGTAATCAAACCAGGTGGGGTTTCCATGACAACCCCTTCTTCAGATGGGCTCATCATAACTGTCTCTTCTCTGTTAGTGGAGGAATCCAGGCAGTTAATGAAGCAAGAGGAGGGGGGGAAATGCCATTTAGAAAAATACAAAATTCTGCTGTAAAAACTGCTTGGAAGAGGAGACGGTGCCCTGATCACGGCAAGGATCACTTCATTCATCAGGAAGCTGAATCGATTGCCACAGAATTTTTAGGGAAGAGCAGACTTAATAATCAGGCTCCAATCTAGGGGGATGGAATGATATAAATAATAATATGCAACTGGAGGCAAGAGAAACCAGTCAAGACTTCCTGGATACATCTTGGTCAAAATCCTGTTTGCATAAAGTTACGCAGCAGAGGCTGTTTATATCACCAGCTGGCAACAGTAGCATTTAACATGAGCTAACCGAAAGCTTCCCTTCTCCCCGTTTGGGGTTCTGAGGCTCCCTAAAGGCTCTCGTTTGCCCTGGGAAACCCTTTGGGGAACTTGGCATGCATGGTTGAGGGGGGGAGGGGGGCTTTAAAATTCAAAGCTTGCCACCAGATTGTTCCTGGTGGTCCCGACCCTGGTTATGGTGATCCAGCAGTGATTTCTGAATTTTAAAAGCATCCCCACTCTCACCGTCTTGAGGATTCCCAGGACAAAAGGGAGGGAGACAATCTCATGCTGGCTGTAAAACTGATCCTCACAATGTTACATTATTTTGAGTCAGCCTAAATTAATGAAAATGGGGAATTTAGCAAATGTTTCTATTTCCAGAGGGAAAGAGCTAACCCCCCCTTCACCACAATCTTGGTGCCATTAGCTTTCCCTCTCTCCTTTCCCGTGGCTGCCGTCTATATTATTTTAATTTATTTATTTTTAAAAAAAAAAATGTGAATGTTAATTGCATTCACACAATTCACATCACATCTAGGTTGATAGTAAAGCTGCAATTCTGTACGGCTCTATGAGGTTAGCTGCCTAGATGCCCCGAACACATCTGAACTTGCCTGATTTTGGAAGCTAAGCAGGGTCAGCCCTGGTTAGTACTTGGATGGGAGATCACCAGCTAATACCAGGTGCTGTAGGTGCCTGGAGTAGGAACTGGCAAGCCACTCCAGTACTCCTGCCAAGAAAACTCCATGGGCATGGAGTCACGAAGAGTTGGTCACGACTGTAACGATGCAACACACACACACACTCACACACACACACACAGAGAGAGAGAGAGAGAGAGAGAGAGAGAGAGGTTACAAACACACCTGGATATTATCATGGGGATTTATGTGTGATAGCTCAGGAATCGAGGTACCTCGACACACAGCCAGAGAGGTTGGGAGTTCCATCTCCCTTCTCTGCCTCCCAAAAGGGCCAGCCTGTGAGGCCTTGGGCAAGTGGCACAGTCATCTGCAGGAGAATTTCTCCAGCGTGGTCCCCAAAAGTTGAAGCGCGAGTGTTGTGTGATCAAACAGATCAGGGTTGGGCTCGAGTGTTGTGCGATCCTGCTCCACTCACATTCCGAATTGCATTCTATTGTTGGATGGCGCCCTAAGATCCCTTCCATAAAGCAGGAAGTAATTCTAAGTAAAATGTCAAAATTCAACTCCACACGTATGCTCTGAATGATGTTGTTGAATATTTATTAGTTGGAATTAACAGTTGTGCTTTATTTATTAATTTTATATAAAAATGGATAAAACAACAAAATATCATAAAGAAGAGAAAATACACATCAATGTAACAAAAATATAACAAATATAACAGACATAAACCCTGTGCAACCCACCCTCCTCGGGACTTAAAATTACAACTTTCATAATATTGGAATTAGCAGTTGTGCTTAACCGTGAAGCTTGCCGCGGCTATTTCCAAGTAGCACGTGCCTGCAGCTAAAGAAATATGCTTTGTAATTCCATTCCCCCCCCCTTTGGCTGACCTCATCCATGTAACAGCACTTGAAGGGGAAGGAGAAAGTTAAATTTTCTTCTTTGATGGTCAGAGCAAGGAACACGGGCTATCTTCACATTGCCCCCAGGCTATCAATACAGAGAGTCTTGCAAGAAAACCGCATCCCGTTAAAAATCAGGGGAGGTCAGCCTAAGGGGTTGTGAGGAAATCCACAATGAAATTGACTTGTGTACATCACAGTTGTAGCTCACCCTATCCTTTCAGGAGCCATTTTTCCAAAGGTAGAGGTAAACAGTAAAATAACTTTCTCTTTCCACAGGACAATAGAACCCTTTGACAGGGGATTCAATAGAAGAAATTGACCATTGTCCTTATTTTGTAAGGAATTGTATGTCTTTTCAAAAAAAATAAATGTAACCCCCTCCGCCCGCCGAGATGGTGAACATGGAAAATAGGAAAGTTGAAGTCCAAGACAAATGTACACCGGGTTACTTCAAGGGCCAGATGCAGGGGAGTGGTATCAGGAGACAGATATCTAGTCTCGTGCGCTCCCAGGCACATTTAGTGGGGCCACTGTGAGATACAGGAAGCTGGACTAGATGGGCCTTTGGCCTGATCCAGCATGGCTCTTCTTAGGTTCTTATGTACCTCTAAAGAGCCTTCAGAAATATTAGTTTTCAGACTTCATTCTGTATAACTTGCAATGGATGAGATAATTTCATATACTATTGTACAAACTTATGATGCATTCTGGACAACAAAATCTGTGAAATCTAAGATATCCCGTTAAAATGTCTGCTTGGTGGTAGGGAAAATCTGTGTTATTGAGTCATTTCCAATTCTGTCCCAATGAAGGAGTGACCATTAAAAAGATATGTTGTCAACAGTCACGGTCAGCTCTTGCAAACTCAAGCTTTATGGAATTACTCTGCCTCATATTTGGTCTCCCCCCCTTTCCTGAAGCCGCCAACTTTTCCTTTTCCTAGGCATTATTTATTTGCAGAGGCCTATTTATTTGCAATATTTTAATTGACTCTTATTTATACCTCTTTTTTGGTGTTTTGAAAAACCACTATTTTGAAAACCACCCTGAGTAGTGCCGTTTGCCCTAAGGGGATGATATAGAAATATAAATAGATAAATAAAATTTATTATCTTTCCTGTTGAGTCTTCTCTTGTCATGATACATCTGAATTACAATGGCCTCGGTTTAACCATTTTTACCTCTAGCGTTAGTTTAGGCATGTTCTGGGACCATTTGCTTGTTTTGCAGGGTGGTCCCACTCTAGTTAGTCGTGTGCCAGTAATTCCTAACCGACCTATAGTAGCCCTAACCAGGTTTCAAGGTGAGTGAGGTATTTAAGGAATGGTTTTACTAGTCCCACTTCCCTCGTGAGTTTCCATCGCCAGGCAGCAAATAGCATGCTCCTCTACCACGTGCTTTACCTGCAGAGAAACAGTGTCACTCACCTGTCCATGGGTCCTGCAGCAGACAGTCCTCACAGAGAAGACAGAAGGATAAAGGGGTCTCCTCTGAAGCCTCAACCCGGCTCTCTCTCTCCCCCTCCCCAAGTCTGTCAAGGGCAAATAATTTCCTTCTTCTGCCTTCTGGAGTATGAGTCCCCCAACCCAACCCATCCTGGCCGCTGCCTCCTCTCCGCTGTGCAACTCAGTGGCTCCTGCCTCCTCCCTCCCTCCTAAGGCCTAACTCTTGCCTTCGGTGCCTTCAGGCTGATCAGCCACCAGGGTCTCTGTACAGTCCATCAGTTGGCACTGGTCTGAATGACCACTGAGGACAACCAAAGTGTTCCTTCCACATAACAAAAGAGGGGCAGAGAGAGAGAATTAGACCATCTACTTCTGTCCTGCTTACCTAAATTCTTCCATTTGTTGAACTGCCAGGGGAATGATCCCCTCTTCATTGCAACCACCCTAGTACCCTTAGAAACTGCTCTGCAGGCCCAGGCAGCTGCTGTTTTTTAATTGAAGCTTAGGTTTTTTTGGGGGGAGGGGTACATAGACAGTGCAATTTGATTAAGAAAAACAACACCAATTTTAATCAAAATGACTGTAGTCATAAATGTTGCGGGGGGGGGGGGGAATGCCACTACCCCTGGGGACTTAATTTGTGGTTGGATGATGTTGCATGTGCTCTGACCATTAGGTAATACAGCCTGATTTAGTTTCCATTTGCAACCCCGTTGAACACTGAAGTGGATTTTCATCTCATCCACCTAAATATTACCATTAGAGATATGTCTGTGAAGATTCTCAGTCATCCAGGTGAGTTTATCTGGAAGTTGAGTCATGGCTACTGGACTTCTTTTTTGAGAGATAGAAACGTTTTGCTTTCCGATGAAGCTGTTTGGATGAACAGTGAAACATTTCTATCTCTCAAAAAAGAAGTCCAGTAGCCATGACTCAACTTCCAGATACCCTTAGAGATGGGCACAAAATGCCAAAATGGTGTTTCATTTCATTTTTCATTTCCCCCCATTTTGTTTCATTTATTATTATTTTTCCCCTCCCACCAACCAGCTGGCATCTGGGGAGGCCAGTCAGTGTTTTTTCTCTCCCGCCAACCAGCTGGCACACGGGGAGGGGCCATCGGAATATTTTCCCTCCTGCTGAGCAGCTGGCATGTAGGAAGGGGCAATCGGTGGGTTTTTTCCTCCCGCCAACCAGCTGGTGCATGAGGAAGCCAGTCGGCAGGTTTTTTATATTAATTTTTCCTGCCAACCAGCTGGCACATGAGATAGGCACTTGTCAAAATAAATAATAAAAAAGAAAAACAAAATGAAATGAAATGAAAAATTCCATTTCATTTTGTTTCATTTTTTAAGGGCAGTTCATTTTTGTTTCATTAGGAAATAAAACAAAAAACAAAAAATGAAATGAAAAATAAATTCCTTTTGTGCCCATCTCTAAAATTACCATGTGTGTCTATACTTTTACGCTGGTGAGTACCTCAACTGAGCTGGGAGAAGAACCAAAAACTCCTACTACTGTATTTATGACCGAAATCTGATGACTTACTGTTTCCTAGTCCAGTGTTTGTCTTCTTTCTGTCCCACATCAGTCCTCTACCATTACTGAAAACCTGTTACAGAATCTTTTTTATTGATTACAAATGGTCCTGGGTGTGTGTGCAAAGGAACCTGCATTAGGTGGGGGCCAGGCAGGCCTCACCCGGGAGAGCATTTCACACACATGACTGGCCTGGGTGCCTTCAAAAGGGGGTTGGAGAGATTTCTGGAGGAAAAGTCCATCCCAGGTTACAAACCATGATGGAGATGTGTAATCTCCAGGCTTAAAACCGGGGTACCTCAAGGGCCAGATGCAGGGGAGTGGTATCAGGAGACAGATATCTAGTCTCATGCGCTCCCAAACACATCTGGTGGGGCCACTGTGAGATACAGGAAGCTGGACTAGATGGGCCATTGGCCTGATCCAGCATGATGGCTCCTCTTATGTTCTTATGTTCTTATGACTGACATGTCTTTCGTCTGAGTTTGTCTTACAGGAGTTATGTGAAAGAAGCCTTCAATTGCAGAATAAGAGCTGGTTTATGATGAGACAAGCTTTCCATCAAGCACTAGAATCCCATTCTTCAGATAGGTGCATTTCTTCAAAGCAACAGTTTGAACTGGGATGAGAAACATATTGGTAGCTAGAAAACCTGGACCAGAACAGGAGTTATATGGATCTAACACTTGATGTTTTTCTCTGAAATGCCCTCGATGCATTTGCTCTTAATCTGACCTGGAGGTTACTATAACCATCAACCATTAAAGCTAGATTGTCCCTGTGCAGATAGGGATTGAGTTGGGTCACCTGTCAAATCTGATGAAAGTTACTAGGCTGGATATTTTTCAATAGTGGATTGCATTCTCAAATAAACAGAGAAATATAAAAGCCTTTACACTGACATCGTACTGCTAAGGCTAATTTTAAAATAAAGTCCCAACTGTTTGCAGTGATATTTTTTTAAGAAAAATGTTTTTATTAAACATTAGTAATGTATCAAAAACATGCTAGTTTTACTTTAAACACTAACATAACTAAAAAGGGATCCCAAATGGCAATCCTATGACTTTGAAAAGGCAATAAATTAAAATAATGTGAAACATCATTCATTATTCAGCCTCTGCATCCTTTTAAATGGTTAAATAAGAGGGGTTTTTATTTAAAATTCCTTGGGTTTTTAAATTTGAATTAGGTACAACAAATTAATGTTTAATGAAATATTCCTAAGCTGTATACATCCATATTTGTCTTACACCTAGGACATTAAGTCAATGACATCATAACTGAAGCTATCTCCAAGACCACAGCTTCCTCTCTGAGCTTGCCTGGACACTAAGATCAGCAGAGGAAACCTTTCTGTCAGTCCCATCACCTTCAGGTGTGTTTAGTGGGAACAGGGAAACGGGATTTCCCCATTGCTGCTTCAAGGCGTTGGAACTCCCTCCCACAGGAGACCCGGCTGGTCCCCATCTTTGCATTCCTTCCACAATCAGACAAAGACCTTTTCTCTTCAGGCAGGCTTCTCCTTGGTGACTGGTGGATTTTAAATGGATTGTTTTGCTCTGTTACGTTAAATGTGTTCCGATATTGATTTTATTTACCGCTTTAATATAATGCTTAATTCTTTCTAAAGATTAGCATGCTTGCTGATTTTAACTTTTGAATATCGTTGTTGGTTTTAAAACATGTCAGCTGCCTTGGGTCCTTTTAAGAAGAATAGGAGGATAAAATATTTTAAATAACTATTACATTAAATAATAATTCCTTCAGCATGTCATTTTAAAACTATTCTGGACTATCGCCGGAGACCCTCAGTACAAAGCTCATTTTCCTAACCTCGCTTTTCCCTTTATGTGTTTTATTTCTATCCACCCACCCACCTTATTCACCCTGATGAAGAGCACCGGAGGAGTCAAACACACAATCCCAACTCAGAAACATTTGGGAGTAGGCAAGGCAAATTGCTGCTGCCGTGTGGCTTTTCGAATTCTGTGAGATGAAAGGCAGTGATTATATAACACGCGATGCATATGTGCTTCACAACAATTAATTAAATCGTGTGTCAGAATAAGTGGGTGATGATTATAATCACGGCAGAAAAAGAAAATTGAAAGGGCGCCATGAACCATGATAATAATAGAACTGGCTTTTAAATCATGTGTTAAGTTTGAGGAGTTAAAATAATTACACCCTCTGGGCAGAGTTTCAACCTCAACCCTCCCAGAGCCTTAACTCTGGGGAGGAATTTTGTGGAATCTTAACATTTTCTTCTTAAGACATGCTGTGATGCACTCCCTCCCACTGTCAATCAACTGTTTATTTATTTATTTGACTTATATACCACACCATCTGGCATAAAAAGCCACTCTGGGCGGTTTACAGAAAATAAATTACTGCTGCCTTTCTCTGTCCAAATAGATGTTTCCACATATGAAGAAATAGACCAGCAATTTTGTTGACATATTTGAGTTTTTCAGCAACTGGCATCAAGGTGTTTTCTTGAAGGAGGCTAATAAGAACCACTGAAGTTCACTTACAGCCAGAGAAAGGAACACATCAAGTGGATGTACAGCACAGATGCGTCTCGCTCAGCCAACTTTCACAGTTGCATCTCCATTAGTGGTAGAATGAATTTTCGTTTATACAAATTTCCCATAGGAGTGCATTGAAAAGGGAGTAATCCCTAATCGTGCCCATTTTTTATGATGTACGGATTCACCCCATAGGCAATTCTGTCAAGCAAATTTCCCCTGTCTCTGGAATTGTTTATGTTGTACAGATTTTATGTTAAACAAACCGTTTGTTATGTGAGGGTCCACTTAGCATAAGCCTTGCATCATGAAAATACAAAACCGTTTGGGGCCTCATCCATTCAAGCTTCCGTTAATCGGGCATTCAAGAAAAAATAACATTAAAGAGCAGGGATTGTGGGCTGTGTCTCTCTCTCAGGTCCAACTTAAGTGGAACTTGATTTAGACCCAACTTGAGACTTTAAAAAAAAAGAATACTCTGATTCCACTCGCAGCTTGCAACCATTTCTCTTGAGTTGGGCCTCCCTGACCTGCCCCCACCATGCCATTATCCTCACAAGCAGCAGGTCTGGAAAGGAGGAAAGGAGGTCAGCTTGCTCTCTCTGCCCTTGACCCTCCCAGTTCTCCTTCCAGGCCTGTTGTTCTCTGCGCATGTGCTGGCCTCTCAGCTGGGTGGTGCATGTCCAATCCACATCTTTGGGTCCAAGTCCGTATCCAAAGCCTTTGGGGGTGGAAAGGCCAATGACTCAAGGCTCAATGAGTCTTGGGACTCAGAATCGGAGACTTACCAGTATCCCTACAATGTACCCAGATGTGCCAAACTGGTAGAAGGCAGCCCTACTCTGGAGTCAAAATGCATCATGCTCCACACTTGGTGAATTGTATTCCACTTTTCTCCATCACCACCACCACCACCTCCGAGTCTCTGCATTGTTATTTAGCACCATCCCTGACACTCTCCCCTCCCCCGTGCTCCAATCATTCTGATCTACCAGAGATTCCGTTCTGATCCTGTTTCCATTTTCCAGTTGCATCCATTTGACTTTCCCTGTTGATTCGCTATGCTTTCAAATCAAAAAGTTGGCAATGCTGGACAGGCAGGATAATTACATTGGGCTAAAGCTCTTTAAATTATTTACCCTTGAGGTAATACATCTAGAGTTTTATTTCTGGACAGATCAATCTTTCTTTCAGTAAGAGAGGAATGTTCGGTTGCTAAAATAGGCATGCTTGTGTAGCTCTGGTGGTTTCTGTTGCAAGCTCTGATTGTGTAACCAGTTTCAGTTAAGCGCTGCATTGTGTTTGAGCAAGGATCTTACCTTGACTGTTGCAACATCAAGGATTCAGACATTATAACTGGCTCCTCAAGACAGTGGCATCTATTATGGTAATGAAGGACAAGCAGTGATTACTCCAACATGCACACAAAGCAAGAACTATTGACAGGATGCTTAAGGTATTTGTGTTGCTATCAGCAGTTGTTTATAAGAGGAAATCAGCAAGTAAAACTGTAGCTGATTTTGTGCAGAGAAAACGCCTGTTAAAACAACACAGCTGAACATTTTCTCTACAGTGGATAAAACTGAACCATGCATCATGTCTCAAGTTACTAATGAAATTGTAATTGTATAATTGAAACTTTTAATAATATGTTTTAGTAATTTCTTTTTTTTAAAAGGTTTTGATTCATTTTCATGGAAGTTTGACGCAGATAACTATTCATATTTTTTTTAAAAAAAAAGAGGTTTCATAGGGCTCTAGACAATGTGATTCTGTTTGCTTGTACCTAGTTTTTACTTCTAAAGTAATTGGGAAATGAAAATCAGTTTGCAAAAAACAAGATAAGATAGACAATCCTTTCGGGCAATTCACTTTGCTTTAGCTGAAAGGGCTTCCCCCCCTTCTCCTTATAGATTGCTAAATAATTAAAGCATTCACCCCAATACATAACAAATTTAGGAAACTTTCAGTACCTTTAATTCAGGAAGCAGCTATTTAAAGGTTTAATTACACTGGAGGGAGTTCTAACAATTCTAAATATGTAAACTTTCAAAATAAAGAATTTCTATTTTTCAGGGAAAAAACTAATCTTCCAAGGGAAGTGCATTTGTAGATAATGGTGCTACTTAATCAGAAAAGAATCAGAATTTATTTTAGGTGCCACCAGGGAATCTCTTAATTGCTTCTCAGGCAGGGAATTGGGTGTGTGTGATATTTTATTCATACTGAGCATTGCCTCCCTTCAAATATTTTTTTGAAAAAAGATGGTATTGGTGATGAGTGCAAATGACAAGGAGATTCATTCAACACATTTTGTGATTTAAAAATCTGAAATATACTTATTAAGGGGGGGGGAAGGTTGGGCAGTATCCTATTGGTAGTTCCAACAGAGAGTAGACCCAGTAAATCAATGGCCCAATAGAGTCATCAGAGGGGGATAATTTTTGGGAAATTAAATATTTCCTGTCCTGTGGCGCCCACAGCTCCCATGTAATCTCTTTCATGGTGTGGAAGCCAGGGCAACCACTGGAATGGAAGATTTCAGCCACCAGAAATGGCCACCAGCAGTAATGTCATCCTACTTAAACCTTCTGCATGCAGAGGATGGGTTCCACTAGGGAACTAACTGCACTTGCTCCCACAAAACAGAAACACAAATTCTCACGACCTGATTAAGAATTAAAAAGGAAAGGAAAGCAAGAAAATGCAGTGGGGATTTGAGAAAATCCAACAGACTGAAACAGACAGTTTTTCAACATCCCTAAAATCATGTAAACACTTTCTCGGAATGCTTTCTGAAAACCACAGAGGGATGGGCCCAGAGTGAGTGCCAAAATTGCTACTGTGTCAAAGTTTAATGCCCAGACTCCTTAGAACCAGGGGAAATGTCATGGCATAATGTTGAGAGGTCCAAATACACACCTGAGGAAAACAGGGACCTCCAAGGGCAACTTGAATCTACAAGGCCTTCAAGAATTTTCTGTACGGCTGCACACAGCCATTTTGCAACCATGTAGTTCACAAGGTACCTTGAGCTGGTCCTCACATGATCAGCTCGTTAAATGTTAAAGAATCGTCATCAAAATGCAAGCTCTTTCATTGCAAGGACGGCAAGGGAATTTCTCCCCATGGCTCTTTCTCAGGCCTGGAGAGATTCAGTAATCACTGTCAAAATTGGCTCTACCAGTTTTTATCTTTATGCTTAGCTAGGTGGATCTGGTCGCAAGCACACATGAGGATATACCATCTGATCTCTGCTGGCAAGGTTCATTTCCAAAGCAAGCCAATGAACGCAGCTCCTTCTTTCAAACACAAAAGGTGTTGCTGGCCTCCTCAACTCTTGTTTTCTCCATGGAAAAAGAGTGATGATCAAAACCCTCACTCACAAAGTTATGAAAAGATCAAATAAAAGCTATTTAAAATGCATTCTTTAAAAAAATGATATTCCACATGAGAAAACAAGAAGAGCTCTCTGTCCTACCTGGCACAAGGATATAGGGTAAAGCAGCCCAGAGTCACATGAGTTTTGTCAAGTGTTACTGACCCCGGTGTTAGAGATTTAAGGAGAGCTGAGCGCTGTTATGAATCTGGCTGTGGAGCCGGAGGTTGGATTCCTTACTGTGCCTCCCAGCTACTATCAGATGTCAACTTCTTCTGAGGCACCAGAGGTATCCACAAGTCCAAACAGAGGAATCACTTGCTTAGGGAATAAGAACAAAACCACCTCACAAACCTTGCAAGTGCAAATTTATGACATAGTAGTGGGGGTGGGGGTGGGGAGGTGGCTGGATAGCTCTGTGAACTAGGCATTTGTCTGTAGACCCAAAGGTTGAGAGTTTGTTTCCCCTCTGTGCCTCTAGAAGAAAGGAATGGTGAGGTACTTGTGAGTACTCTCGGTCTGTAAAACCCTGAAAAGGGTTGCCCTATGTCAGAAGGGACTTGGCAACACACAATTTTAGAGATAGCTAGAGATAGAGAGAGAGAGAGATGGGCACAAAATGGAAAAAATCTGTTTTTTTTTTCGTTAATTGGGGAGGTGGTTTGTTTCATATGAAAAAAACCATTTTGTTTTTCAGCTGTGGCGGTTGGGGGGGAAGACACAGGTCCTTTCAAATGTGGTTTCCCCCATCCGATCTGGCACGGGGAAACCGTGAGCTTTTAAAACATTTTTTTAAATTGATCGAGTGGGCAGTTCCACGCAAGAGCCTGGAACTGCCCACCCGACCATTTTCAGAGGGCTCCTGCTGAGCTATCATCAGCTGCATCCCTTTAAAAATGGCCCAATTGGCACCAGAGGCCTTCTGAAAATTGTTGGGTGGATAGTTCCGGGGTCTTGCATGGAACTGCCCACCTGACCATTAAAAAAAAAAGTTTAAATAGCTCACGGTTTCCATGCACCAGATTGGGTGGGGGGAACCACATTTTAAAGGACCTGCACCTTTCCAGCCCAACGCACCCCATTGGGAGGGAAAGTCGTGGGGTTTTTAAAAATGTATTTGCGCCACCGAGGCTGCCTAAATGGCTCCAAGACATTTTAAAATCCTCCCTGTGCCTTTCCCTCCCAATGGGGCACATTGGAGGAAAGATGTGGGTTCTTTTTTCTCTCCCCCAAGCCCCGTGCCAGCTGATCGGCACGGAGGTGGGGAAAAGTGCAGAGTTTGGGGGAGGGAAAAAGGTTTGAAAAGCCCAGGGCTTGCGCACCAGCTGATCAGCCTGGTGTTTTTTCCCACCCCAGCATGAGTCAGGTGGTGTGCTGGTGCATTGGGGGAGGAGGGGAATTTTAAAAACCTGGGTGGGGGAAACTGTGGGTTTTTAAAACTTTTTTTCCTGTCCGAGTGCTGATCAGCTGATGAACGAGGCTTTGGCTGGGGGAAAAGTGTAAAAAGCCCACCATTTTCCACGCCCGACCATATTCTCAAAGGAAAGCATTGAAGCAACACATTCCTATGGGGGGCGGAGGAAACAGAAGAAAAGGAAAATTTCTGTTTTGTTTCGTTTTTCTTTGATGGGTCACTTCATTTTTCATTTTGTTAGGGAACAAAACGAAAAATGAAAAACGAAACAAAAATCATTTTATGCCCATCTCTGATAGATAGATAGATAGATAGATAGATAGATAGATAGATAGATAGAT
>JAHTLZ010000271.1:0-17904 GCA_023846285.1 Phrynocephalus versicolor | reverse complement strand
ACACACACACACACACACACAGAGAGAGAGAGAGAGAGAGAGAGAGAGAGAGAGAGAGAGAGAGAGAGAGATCTGGACACTTTTCTGATTGCCATCTCATTAGCATTTCACTCTCCTACCTGTTCATTCCCCACAAGTGATGAGCTTGCAAGAACTCATGCCATTCCATCTGGTGAAACATTTCTCAGTGCTGCCCTTTGGCTGGATCCTCCCCACAGCCTGTGTGCAATTGAAAAGGAAACGGCATGCCGGTACAGAACACTGACAAAGATTCATGGGCATCTGAACCTGATGTGCCTCCATGTGTGGGTGTGGGGAGAAGACAAAACTAAAATAAATAAGGCAAGGGAAATTTGGGACACCAAAGTCCACACAGAACCCTCTACAGAGCTAAAATACAGCCAAAAACTTAATTCTGAGAAAAAAACCGGAAAGGGAAATTCTGATTACCCAAGTATAGAAGTTCCCTGGACCATTGGAAAAAAACCTCTTTTAAATTCCCGTTGTGTAACCCCTTTCCCTTAAAGAGACTTTCTGGCCATTCATTGAGTGGCCCAAGGAAGGGCTGTGCAGCTTCTCCTGCTGATTCCAAAGGTAGCTTTGAAGGGACATGAGCCTGTCATGCAGGCCATCCTGAACCCCTTTCAGCTTTCTTCAGGGAGTTGTTACTTCCCACTCAAGTGAGTCAGTATTGCACAGAAGATCGTGGCCGGGGCAGCAGTTTGTTCACCAGGGCCTTCTTCCCTCGAGAACAGCTAAGTTGCAGAACAGACGCACGCAATGCCTTCTGAGAGTCTTTTCTTGTGACGTTCCTGGAGGCAGGAACGCCACAAAACTTAAAAAAGAATAAAAACCATTTCCTAAAATGACTTTCCACCAAACAACAAGCAAAAATGGAAGTAACAGGGAACTATTATTTATCCAAGTAAAGGTGCAATAGTGTTGTCAGTAGTCCACTTTGTTTAGTGACATGAACATAACAACATAAGAACCTAAGAAGAGCCCTGCTGGATCAAGGCCAACGGCCCATCGAGTTCAGCTTCCTGTTTCTCACAGTGGCCTCACCAGATGCCTCCGGGAGTGCCAGAGACTAGATCTCTGTCTCCTGATATACCACTCCCCTGCATCTGGCCCTTGAAGTACCCCGGTTTTAAGCCTGGAAATTACACATCTCCATCATGGTTTGTCACCTGTGATGGACTTTTCCTCCAGGAATCTGTCCAATCCCCTTTTGAAGGCATCCAGGCCAGATGCCATCACCACATCCTGTGGCAGGGAGTTCCACAGACTAACAATGCGCTGGGTGAAAAAATATTTTTCTTTTGTCTGTTCTTACTCTTCCAGCCCTCAATTTGAGTGGATGTCCCCTAGTTCTGGTATTTTGGGAGAGAGAGAAGAGCTTCCCTCTATCCACTTGACTCATGCCCTGCATTATTTTGTATGTATCATTCATATCAGCTGCCTAGATGCCTTAAGCACATCCGATCTCACCTGATTTCGGAAGCTAAGCAGGGTAGGCCCTGGTTAGTACTTGGATCGGAGACCTCCAGGGAATACCAGGCGCTGTAGGCACCTGGAGTAGGAACTGGCAAGCCACTCCAGTATTCCTGCCAAGAAAACTCCATGGACATGGGGTCACGAAGAGTCGGTCACAACTGTAACGACACAACACACACACACACACACACACACACACACACACACACACCATTCATATCCCCCCCCCAGGTGCCTTTTTTCCAGACTAAAGAGCCCCAAATGTTTTAGCCTTTCCTCATAAGGGAGGTGCCCCAGCCCAGGAATCATTTTAGTCGCTCTCTTCTGCACCTTTTCCAGTTCCACAATGTCTTTCTTGAGATGCGGTGACCAGAATTGTACACATACTCCAGGTGCGGCATTAGAATGGCATTAGAATGTTGGCTGTTTTATTTTCAATCCCCTTTTTGATAATCCCTAGCATCGAATTGGCCTTCTTCACCGCTGCCACACATTGGGTAGACACCTTCATCAAGCTGCCCACCAACATACTAAGATGTTTCGTGATCCATCACAGATAGCTCAGAGCCCATGAGTTGATAGATAAAATTTGGATTTTTTACCTTGATATACATTACTTTACATTTTCGTACATTGAAACGCATTTGCCATTTCGCAGCCCATTTCGAACCTTATGGTGCTCTGATTACCCTGAAAGACAGCAGGCATGGTCAGTGGAGTCATTCACCCCAAGGTCATTTCGGTGTCTCCACCTCTGAAAGGACAGGTCCTTCCTGCCATCAGGAATGAAGGAGCTTGGTCCTAGCAGGTGATACTCCACCGGCCGGAGGGAACACAGCCGGGGAGAAAGAGAGTGGAATCTGAAGGCACAAGGCTTTTGTGTAAAGGTAAAGGTTCCCCCTCACACGGGTGCTAATCATGTCCGACTCTAGGGGCGGTGCTCATCTCCATATTCAAGTCGAAGAGCCAGTGTTGTGCAAGTCTGTGGCCACGTGGCCGGCATGGCTGCAAGGAAACACTGTTTTACCTTCCTGCTTTTTACAGCAGTACCTATTTATCTACTTGCATTTACATGCTTTCAAACTGCTAGGTTCGCAGGAGCTGGGGTTATAAGCAGGAGATCACTCCCCTGCGTGGCACCTGGGATTTGAACTGCAGAGCTACTGACGTTGCACCCAACATTTTTCGAAAGCCTTAATCCCCTGAGCCACCATGCCTCATAAGGTTTTTGTATGGTGTCCCAAGTCCTCCTGCTTAGGCTCTTCCTCCTTCACCAGAACAAACCGGTTCACTTCCTCTCTTTCTCCACGTGCTGGATTTGTAGTCTTCCTACCAGTGCTTTCTTCATTCCGGCTGCCATTTCCTAATAGTTTCTAGCATTTGCTGGATGGAATCAATTTACTTCCTCGGGCGACCCAGATGCTGGGGTTTACAAGGCTCTCACTTGGCCTTCAGTTGAGTTGCACATAGACCTTCCGCATTCTTTCCAGTTTCAGTTAGACGGGACTCGTTCGTGTTTGTATTCATTTGATGCACTTTGCCAGCATTACAAACGGCCTGTACTAAATCAGGATCTGAGTGCTGAACAGAACAATGGCGATCCAGGGGGCACTAAGAAATCAGATGCAGGATGGAACATTCCCTTGTGAACCAAGCCACTGATGCCGGCTGCGAGAGGACAGGCTTGGTTCTTGCCCCGGAAGATGCTGCGATAGGTAAGGTGCCTTATAGGGTTGTGTGCCACCTGTGGATGACTTCAGCTGGATTATCAAAAAGGGGATTGAAAATAAAACAGCCAACATTATAATGCCATTATACAAAACAATAGTAAGGCCCCACCTGGAGCATTGTGTACAATTCTGGTCACCGCATCTCAAGAAAGACATAGTGGAACTGGAAAAGGTGCAGAAGAGAGCGACTAAAATGATTACTGGCCTGGGGCACCTCCCTTATGAGGAAAGGCTAAAACATTTGGGGCTCTTTAGTCTGGAAAAAAGGTGCCTGAGGGGGGATATCATTGAGATGTACAAAATAATGCAGGGCATGAGTAAAGTGGATAGAGGGAAGCTCTTCTCTCTCACACAAAATACCAGAACTAGGGGACATCCACTCAAATTGAGGGCTGGGAGAGTAAGAACAGACAAAAGAAAATATTTTTTCACCCAGTGCGTTGTTAGTCTATGGAACTCCCTGCCACAGGATGTGGTGATGGCATCTGGCCTGGATGCCTTCCAAAGGGGATTGGACAAATTCCTGGATAAAAAGTCCATCACAGGTTACAAACCATGATGGAGATGTGTAATCTCCAGGCTTAAAAAAAACCGGGGTACTTCAAGGACCAGATGCAGGGGAGTGGAATCAGGAGACAGATATCTAGTCTCATGCGCTCCCAGAGGCATCTGGTGGGGCCACTGTGAGATACAGGAAGCTGGACTAGATGGGCCTTTGGCCTGATCCAGCAGGGCTCTTCTTATGTTCTTATGTATTCCTCAGAACAGTGAGGGGGTGGTGGTGCTGGATTATTATCTGGCTGATGGGTGGATTTGCAGAGGGACCCCTAGCTGGGTAGAGAAGGTGACCTGAGGGAAAAAAACAAGGGACACAAATGTTGTACCCCATAAAAGCTAACGGAACGGCTGTGATCCATTGAGAACTTTCTGGGCTCAGATCCACTTCCTCATTCCAAAGAGTGAGACTGGCGGGGTGCCACATTTATCCATGGGCCCATAACCAGGTAAGGAGAAAGTTAAGGGACAGAGTGCCAAATGGTTCATTAGTAACCAAATTGGTTACACGGCTGTGAATAGTTTCGCATCGCTGGAGGACAGAGTTATGCCAAGAGCTAAGCCCCCATTTATTACTATTAGAGATGGGCACGAATCAAAAAATGGCATTTCGTTTGTCGTTTGTTGTTTGTCGTGTCTGTTTCGGTTCGTTTCCATTTTTCGCGAATTTTTGCAAAAAATCGTTTTCGTTTTCGTTCGTTTTGTTACCATTTTGTTACCATTTATTTCAATTTTTTGTGATTTTTTAAGGATTTTAAGCAATTGACTCATACTGCAGTAACGGAAATGAAACACACGACAAAATTTCCAGTGTTTCTGTTCATTTTGTTTCATTTTAGAGACAAAATTCGTTTGTCGTTTCATTACGTAACGAAACAAAAAAACAAAAACAGAAATGAAAAATTGTTTGTTTCATGCCCATCTCTAATTACTCTTGCTGCCATCAACCCAACACTGCTCGTCTCTCCCTTGGTTTTACTGCCTTTCCCCAAACTGCATTCTGTTTGCCTTTTCTCTAACACACACACACACACACACACACACTTATTTATACATTTAAAGCAGGTATTTTGTAAATGTTGTATAGGTATGGATCTATATCAACATTTTGTATATTTTTCTTCAGGGCAGAGGGAAGGGAACCGAGGAGAATGAGAAAGGGGGGAAGGGGGGGGGAGGGCATTTATTGCATTCCTAGAAAGGCTGACTAATATGGGGAAGGGTTTTTTTTTTCACGGCTCCAAGTGAGGGGTGGGAAGGGATGGGGAGAGGAGGGTGAATTTTCTCCAGGTGGAGCCCGGAAAGACCAGTAGAAACATGATCAGCTCTGGCACTGTTTTGCAACGGCTGGTGTTTGCCCAACCTTGCTAACGAGCCTTCCACCTCTCCCAAGGTGTCCCCATACTTCCTTATCTCACCCCCCACTGAGCGTGTTTGCTGGCATTTAAAAGAGGAGGCACCCTGGCTGGGCAAACGGACTCCCCAGCCCTGCTTCGCCATGAAGTCCAGTGGCCTTCTCCTCCTGGTGGGGCTTCTGACCCTCTGGGCTGAGCTGACCCCCATCTACGGCCAGCCGGGTAAGAGATGCCAGATGGTGACCCTGATGAACGAGATATCTCCAAAATGTCCTGCCTTCCACAGCGTTGGCTTCCTTCAGGGAGTCGGTTCACCCCACGCTTGGTCTTCCTCTTTCCCTGCTGCCCTCCGCCTTTCCCATCACGATGGTCTTTCCCAGAGAACGCAGCCTTTTCCTGAGGGCCAGCCTCAGTTTCCTTATCTTTGCCTGCAGCCTTTATTTGCTCTAGGACCCCCCCCCCCCCGGTTGTTCTCTCTGGCAGCCCAGGGGATCCTCAACAATCTCCTCCATCACTGACCACATTTCAGAGGAATCCATTTTCCCTGAGAGCTTTCTGAACAGCCCAGCTCCCACACCCATCCATGAAGATTGGGAATAGCTGAGTGCAGGTGGTGTTGGCCTTCACCCCTGGGGACACGTCCTGGTGATGACACTTGACAATCTTTTTCCAATTCCTTCATTGCTGCCCTCCATAGTCTTCTCATCTTCTTCTGATTTCCTGGCTGCATTTGCCCATTGGATTAAATCTCTCTTTCAATTTCTTGATTGTCGAGGCTAAAATTCTATAATTATTCTCTAATCATGATTTTGGCCTTCATAACAAGTCAGCTCCAATCCTGCTTGGGCACTTCCTTCTCTTGCTTTCTCTAAAAGTTATTCTCCAGGCATTGCTCCTTCCTGCCAGTAACAGGGGGGGGGGTCATCTGCATTTCTTAAATTATTGCGGTTCCTTCCATGTGTCTTCAGTCCTCCTCCATCTGAATCTAGTCTCGTTTTTTTTTTTGTATGATGTGTTCTTTTGAGAGACTGAACCGACAGGGAATTGAAGTGTCTGACACCTTTTGCCTATAGGAAAATACCAACCCTGGGCCCCTCCCTGGCAGAGATGCCCCACTGCATGTGTACGAGCCCCCCCCCCGGCGCCTGATGTGGGGCAGCTGGAGGAGGGGACAACAGCAAGGAACAGAGGCTGGGAGTGGCAGGGCTCAGAAAGACCCCTGTGCGGACCCATGTGGAGATGTGGGAGGATGCGTTCGGGCAGAGCTTAGGGCAGGGGTGCCCAAACTTTTTGTAAGGAGGGCCAGATTTGGTGGCTGAGAATGTGTCAGGGGCCGGTTGGTCCCCGACCCTGCTACCCCACTGCAAGCCCCACCCACTTTCTTTAAAAAAAATGGGGTGAAGGAGGGGGAGGGAGGGGTTGGCCAGCCAGCCGCGGGCCACTCAGAATGGCCTGGCGGGCCGGATTTGCCCCCCCCCCCCGGGCCGGACTTTGGGCAGGCCTGGCTGAGGGGGTCCTAGGGCAGAGGTGAAGGGGAGCCCCGCCACCTCCTCCTGTGGCCAAAGGGAGAGGTCAGGGACCTGAGGCTCCTTCAGTACAACAGCCCCCCCCAGACAATCCAGTGTCGCACAGCTGTGGAAGTCATGCCCACCTTTGCAAAACAAAGGGGAACGTCCATCTGGAAAAGTCATTAGTAGCTCCTTGCAAACAGGGAAGCCTGTGGGTTGCCCCTGGCTCCATCCGTGTGTGTCTTCTGAGAAGGCGCAAACAGAAAAATGGCAGTGAGCATCAAGTTCCAAAGACAGGCAGAGGCCACGGGTGTTCTTAAGGGACGCAGCAAGAATTACTCAAATGCAGCAGTTTGTCTTTAATGTGCCACAACATATTTGTGTTTTTATTTTATGTTTTCTTTGTTTCTTCTGCCCTCGTATGCAAACAGAGAGTAATACAATTAACTCTTCTGTCTGTGAAGATTCTCAATCATCCAGGTGAGTTTATCTGGAAGTTGAGTCATGGCTACTGGACTTCTTTTTTGAGAGATAGAAACGTTTCGCTGCTCATCCAAACAGCTTCATCAGACTGAATACAGCTAGTGCAAGTCCTCCAAGCTGACTATAAGATGGAGGACTTGCACTAGCTGTATTCAGACCGATGAAGTTGTTTGGATGAACAGTGAAACGTTTCTATCTCTCAAAAAAGAAGTCCAGTAGCCATGACTCAACTTCCAGAGAATTACCTCTTCTATGACAATAACTGTAAAATTACTGTTATGTTTTCAATTGTATACCTAAAAGGAGGGTCCCTTTGGTGGGGAAAGGCAGCATAGAAATAAAGTTTGTTTGTTTGTTTGTTTGTTTGTTTGTTTATTATTTTCCCAAGGTTTTTCACCATGCTCATATTTTCAGTGAGTTTTTTTGTGGGGCAACTCCAGGGCAGAGCCAAAGGGCCCCACTGATTTTCCTAGCAAGGGAAGGGCTGGTTCTGATTTTTGTTGTAGGCCTAGTGATTCTTCTCCTTTTTTTCTGCAGAGATCTGCTACCTTCCCAAGGTTGCAGGGAATTGTGAGGCCTACATACCCCGTTACTATTTCAACGGAGCATCCAAGAAGTGTGAGAAGTTCATTTATGGTGGCTGCGGGGGGAATGCAAACAATTTTAGGACTCTGGAGCAATGTCGTTACACCTGTGAAGGTAAGTGGGAAAACGTGAAGGTCTTGGCTTATCTACCTGTGGGTTAAAAAGGGTTCACAATGGTAGCATCAAAAATTGTAGGTTCAGTATTGTAGGTATTGATTAGCGTCCTCCTCTCCCACACTCCCAATACGGCTCCTTCACCCCACTGATCATTCTGTTCTGTAGGATCGGAGCATGTGGACAACCCTAGTCAGGACACTTCCCAAGGAGTAAATCTCATTGCCTGCTAGCAGGACGTATCCTCATTGTTGGAGGCAGTAAAGAGCCACCACGGGCAGGATCCTGCTATAGTTCTGTTCCACTCATACAACAAAAGCAGCACCTGAGGCCCCAGTGTCTAGAGCAGGTGCCTGCATGTCCTGGAGAGAAGGTGCTAGTGGCCATCCTTCATGCCTCCAGGTGTTGCTGCAGCACCAGTGTGCCAATCAGACCAGACAAGGACCTCCTGTAGGGACAAAGCACCCACAGGGGCAGGCTGGGGGGATAGGGGTTAGGGTCAGTAAAGTCTTCTGCTTGGATGGAGACCTTCCCAGGCCTCGGGTGCCTTAGATTAGAGCAGGAATGGTTCTGCTGCGTGAGGACAGAGGGAAGCTAGAATCCAGCTGGAAGCATTCTGGTTTTGGTGGACCACAGCCCTCTCAAGGTTGCTTCCTCTGCTGTGGCTGTTCCCAGTTCCATCTCCCAGTCATGCTGGGTGGGGTGGGGAGGCTGGGTCTTTTATTATTTTCTTTTAACGTTTTACATAACAAACACAGTAAGTGACAAGTATCTAAAATATCATGCATTTGACATTAATGAATATAAAGGAAAAGAAAAGAAAAGCAACTACACATACCTTTGTGACTTCACCCTCAGGGCTGTCTCTCTCTCTCCCCCCCCCCCCCCCCCCCGTTCTCATGTCAGTTTATGATATCATTTACTTGCTTATCAATAATGCCTGTTGCATCATTACTGGGGTGTTGTTTCTTGCAGAGAAGCCTGGCACCTGTCCCAAAGCACCCCCCGATCTCGTCACCATCTGCCTGGTGAAGTGCAACGATGACTGGGAGTGCCCAGACACCCAGAAATGCTGCAATTATGCGTGCCTGCGGGATTGCATGGCTCCAGTGTAAGGTACAGTGGCCCTTTCCCTGGGAGGGAGGGAGGGAGGGCTGGTGGGTAGCATGGGGTGGGGGTGGGGGCTGAGAAGGTTCTCTTTCCCCTTCAAAACGGTGCTGAGAAATCTTAAAGCACTGGGACAGGATAGAACAAGATGGAAAACTATAGACCTACCTTCCTGCTGTCACAAAGTCATCAACAATTAACAAAAATAATATATTAGGAGGTCACAGTCATACAAAAATCAACAGGATGTAATTTACTTTTATAGTTTGTGATTATCATCAAAAAGCCGTTGATGGCACTGAGTTGTCAGCAGTATAAAAGCTGCTGGAGAACGTGTGTCTATGAAGATTCTCAGTCCTCCAGGTGAGTTTATCTGGAAGTCGAGTCTTGGCCACTGGACGTCTTTTCTTGAGAGATTGAAACATTTTGTCACTCAAGAAAATGAAGTCCAGTGGCCATGACTCATCTTCCAGAGATCAAAAAGACCACAGAGACACGTTGTACAGTATATGACAAATTTACCTGCAAGCAGGCATGGCATTACCTTTAGAAAAACTCCATGGACATGGAGTAACGAATGGTTGGTCACCACTGTAATGACACAACAACAACAACAGCAGCAGCAGCAGTAGCAGCAGCAACAACAACAATAACAACCAGGGGAGCACCGGTAAAACATGGAGCAGTGCAAGCAAGGGGCCTCCATGAGTCTGGAATTGCTTTCTAACAGCACTAGAGGATTCATTCAAAAATCTCAATTGGGGACGTAAGTGATTTACTATCAAGGGGAGGGGATTCATTGAGGAAAATACAGAAGGTGGTGCTGGGGGACTCTTGTTCAACACCTCGTGGTGTCCCTCAAGGTTCTGTTTTGTCCCCTGCACTTTTTATCACCTACATGAAACTGCTGGGAGACTTTGTCAGGAGCCTGGAGGTTCAGTGTCTCCCATTTGCAGATGACCCATGACTCTACCGCTCCTTCCAATCAAACCCAAGGATGCTACTTCAGTTTTAGATCAGTGTCTGGTGTCAGTAACAGACCAGATTATTTGATCCAGGCAAGAGGTACTCCTGTTCCATCAGAAGGCAGGCAGACAGGTAAAACAGTGGCAGAATAAATCTTGGTCCCGAGAGGGCAGTGATGCTCCATCAGATCAGGGAACAGTCTGTGCTGCATGAGGCAACGGCAAGGTTTGCAGTTTTAAGAGTGTTCCTGGGTTCAACCTGTAAACCAGCATTTGCTGGGTGCAACTGTGTCATTGCACCTGTGTTCCTGAGCAACTAGTCTCAAGAAACATGCTGCCTTTGATTTGCTCGGGGTGGGGGACGACTCTCTTTTTAATGCTTGCATAAGGCTGACGTTGGAGAAAGAAAAACAGGTTTTGTATCAGCATGAAGGGAAATGTTTGTTCCAGAGAAAGCCTTAACACAGGCATGTCCAAACTTTGGCCCTCCAGATGTTTTGGACCGCAACTCCCACAGTCCTTTGTCACTGGCAATACAGGCTTGGAATTCTGGGAGCTGTGGTCCAGAACATCAGGAGGGCTGAAGTTTGGACATGCCTGCCTTAACAGGTCTGGAACAGCAAAGGGCAGGAACCTACCTTCTTTACTGAGTCTCTCTTCCTTTGTGCTTGAACAGAGATCCAGAATCAGGGACTCATCCTGAGGTGTGCCTAATGTTCCAGAGGAGGAGGAGGAGGAGGAGGAGGCGGTGGCCAGGACTCACCTTGGACCATCCCCATGCAGCCTGGACCAGTGTGCTTGCTTCCCTCTTGGCAATAAAAGCATGCATTCATTTCATTCCACTGAGGGCACGGTTACTTGATTGAAATAAATGGAGAGCTGGATCAGGGTTTTTGAAGTTGGGTTAACATTGCATGTTTTGGGGGGGGGGTCAGCCTGCACATCCTCTTGGAACAGTTTATTTATATCCTGGTGTAAGTTGTGTGGTATATTTGGTCGAGGGGCCTACTCTGGCTTTTAAAAGTCATTCTAAAATTGGCAATACAGGGGCTACAGCCTTCTCATAGCCAGAGGTTTGAGAACACTGCATTTAAAGGCAGCTGTCCTATGTGCACTGACATGACATGAAGCACCAATAAACTCAGTGGGATGTTTGAGAAAGAGAAGGCTCCTGATGTCACGATATGCAAGCTCTCGACTAGAGATGGGCACGAATTTAAAAAAAAGGTGTTTCGTTTTTTTTTGTTTTTCGTTGAGAGGTCCGTTTCGGTTCGTTTCTGTTTTTCGTGAATTTTTGGAAAAATTTTGTTTTCGTTTTTTGTTTTTCATTTCTACCCGCTTTTTGCGCGATTTTTAAAGTATTTCCGTGCACGGGCGTCTGCCAACGCCCCAGACCAGAGGGAAAACACTAAAAAAGGTTGATGCTGGCAGAAACACAGTATAGACTAGGTACACAGGGAGGCTGCAAAGGCAACTCCCCCGGTAGGTATTATCAGACAGTATAAATAATTATTGCTGTGTTTTTATGGATGTCCATGGCGTTTTTAACATTTAAAACAGCTCATTTCATTGCGCGTCGCCATTAACAAAAACGAAACGTAACAAACCCAATTTTCGTGGTTCTGTTCGTTTCGTTCCATTTTTCATCACAATTTTCGTTAGTCGTTTCGTTACGTAACAGATAACGAATAACGAATAACGGAAACGAAAAAAAGTTCGTTTCGTGCCCATCTCTACTCTCGACTCTTTACTGAGTACGTAAGAGCAAGCAGAGTTCCAGTTGAAAATCTCAGAGAAACACAACAACTCAACACAGCCAAGTTATATAAGTAAGACTTGAGCTTCATGTATTGAAGAAAATAGGCACTCATTGGCAAACAATATAAACACACAACATAGAGGCATAACCTGACTTACAGCAGGTCTAGCAGAGTAACAGGGTAAGCAAAGTGAGCAGAGTGACAGTGATAGAGTATCAGAGTTAACTGACCTACATCTGGCCAAGTCTTGCTCTCAGCTTCTTCTTGATATACACTGACTTTCAACCAATCAAGATGCACCACATCATTAGCTAATTACTTTTATCTCACCTGAATTACATCTTGAGGTTTGCATTGTAACTCTTCACAGACATAGTTACAAAAGTAACATGCAATATTAAATTTTAACACTCAAAATGTATTGGAAACATATCCTGAGACCTGAGGCCCAATGGACTGGCGTGGCAGTCGTGGCACAACACAGATGGCACTCAGGGCTCAGCTTGAGGCTGGTCTGGAGGTGGCTTCTCCCTTCGCATGCCTGCCAGACCAACCAGGCCGTGAGTGCCCAGTCACTGCAATCTTCATGCGCCCTTGTGGGAATCGGAGCTGCCCACCTCTGCTCCAGATCAGAGGCTTCCCCTGCCTGTGTAGATGATGGGGTGAAAGCTTCCCCACATTTCAGCAAACCTCCCTGGAGGCAAAAATGCATTTCGTTTGCCTGTTTGTTTGTTTGTTTGTTTAAAAATGACTGATTGGGTCAGAGCACACAAAGCACCAGGCCTCCATTGCCTTGTACTGGAATCCTTTCCTGGCCTTCTGAGCTGAGCTGAAATTATGTTTTGTAAGGGACAGTAACGTTATGGACAGCCTTCCCAAGAGTCCAATCTCATTTTCATTACGCATCCCGAACCAGTTTTGTCTGGAGAGACAGGGTACAAATCTTTCATAATGAAGTGGTGCCATGCCTGACAGGGACCAGGCCCTATGAGCACCTAAGTCTCAGGAGTCCTATGGCATCATCTGCCAGCTCACCTCAGGCTGCAAGCTTAGCTGGACTCCTTCCTGCACTGGGGACAGAGCTGGGTTCTCCAGACAAAGCCTAGTGTAGCAATCTCCTTCATTTTTCAGGCTTCAAGTGTGTTTTGGACTTGCAAACTGTCTGGTTTCATAGAATGATAGAATCATAGAATGATAGAAGAGACCTCAAGGGCCATCCAGTCCAACCCCCTGCCATGCGGGAACCCCCATCACAGTGCTCGCGACCGATGGCCATCCAGCCTCTGCTTAAAAACCTCCAAAGGAGGAGACTCCACCACCCTCCTTCGTGGCAGCATATTCCACTGCCGAACAGCTCTAACTGTCATGAAGTTCTTCCTAATGTTTATATTGAATCTCTTTTCCTGTTGTTTGAGACCACTGCCCCTCATGCTAGTCTCTGAAGCCATGGAAAACAAACTTGTCCCCTCTTCAATGTGACATCCCTTCAAGTATTTAAACATAGCTATCATATCAGCCTTCTTTTGTAAGGCTAAACATTCCCAGAAACAGGAATTTGTACCAGACATGGGGACAAATCCAAAATAAAATGATGTATCATGCCAATTGGTCTGCCTCTTTTTGGAGGACTTGGCCTGCTTGGTTGTGTCCTTCTCACCATCAGACCTTCTGATTCCCAAAAGCACAAATGTGGAAAAGAGGCAAGGATGCTACTGGCAGACAGGTTTACTCCTTAAAATACTTTTTAGCAGAATCCAGAAACTCTTCGGAATCATCTTCCCCTCTGGACAGCCCCTGAAAGGCCACCGCCATGCAGAATGGTCAGAAGAGAACATAAGAACATAAGAACACAAGAAGAGCCATGCTGGATTAGGCCAAAGGCCCATCTAGTCCAGCTTCTTGTATCTCACAGTGGCCCCACCAGATGCGTTTGGGAGCGCATGAGACTAGATATCTGTCTCCTGATACCACTCCCCTGCATCTGGCCCTTGAAGAGAGAAAGCTCTCAAGAACTGGGAATTATCTTGCAGCTGGAGACAGACCAGGCAACAATGGATCCACCGGAATGCCACCCATCAATTCCAAGAGCTGTGTGCAAGGGTGGGCCGGCAGGCGTGGGAAGTACAAGGGGCTGTGACAATCGTGATGGGGCAGCTTAATGGAAAGTGCCCACCGAAACAGCTTGTACCAGCCAGATGCCACCCGAAAGGGCAATACAGTACCACTGGGAGAAGGTGCCCAGCATCCTCCTAACTACTCCAAAGCTCTGTTGTGCTTCTTTTAGGAGAGCAGCATAATGTGAAAGTAGACAGTCCCAGCCTGGCACTCTTCCTATTCCCCCCCCCCCCACACGCACACACACTACTTCTGCAGCTGCAATTGTACATCCCAATGCTGGTGGCATACATCTAGGATTAGAAAGAGTGTGGTCCTGAATGGCAGTCCTGTAGAACAGCAGCATGGATCACCAGTCTCACCCTGGCAGAGAACGAATGTACTGGTGGGTTCAGTCAGGATAGGCAGTGCATCCATGAATTGTATGTGATGCTGGGCCCACAGTTCCAGGGCTCATGCCGGACAACACAAAGCATCCCCGCTCTCTGGAAGATGCTCCTGGTCTGCATTTGGAAGGAAGGAAGGAAGGAAGGAAGGAAGGAAGGAAGGAAGGAAGGAAGGAAGGAAGGAAGGAAGGAAGGAAGGGGAGACGCAAGAGCAGCAAGCATAGGATGTTTTCCATTCCTAGGTCTGTCCTCTCCCTTTCAAGTTTTGAGCAGAACTGGAATGACTGAGCCTTCACTCCAACCCCCACCGCCAACTGGAAGGCCCCAAAGTTCCAAGGGTTTTTCTGGCTGATTCTTCCCCAAACCAAGGCAGTCCAGAGATTCTCCCCTTCTGTCCCTGTTGCAGCTGGGAAATCCTTGCAGAATGTTCAGTATTGTTTGTTTATACCGGGCCTGCACAACAGGTAGACCACTGGTCATCGATTTAAAAAGTGAGGGGATAAATTCTCCACCCCTCCCTCCCCCATCCCAAGGACTACCACTGTCCCAGCAAAGTTCTGGATCTGCGAGACCAGTATCTGGGGCAGTTCAAGGGCCATGGCGCAGTCTACTGCTCCCCCCCCCCCGCACACCAGCTGGATGATCGGTCCGCCACGGTCTCATGACCAGCTGAGTCGCTGGTGTGGCGTGGAGGGAGGGGGGAGGGGAGGGGAGGGAACCATGAGAGGTGGGGTTGCAGGCATGTCTACCTGCTTTGCACGGTGACCTCTCCCCTCTTCTCCCCCCCCCATGGAGAATTCCTTCTTCCACGCTTCCCTTCCCTCCTCTTCCTCCTCCCACCCCCACAGCTGCCTCACAGAGACCATGACCTGCTGCCCCCGCCGCGTGGGTGCAAGGGAAGCTTATCTGGGAGTTGAGTCATGGCTACTGGACTTCTTTTTTGAGAGATAGAAACGTGTCGCTGTTCATCCAAACAGCTTCATCGGTCTGAATACAGCCAGGGTTACAGCACTAGCTGTATTCAGACCGATGAAGCTGTTTGGATGAACAGTGAAACGTTTCTATCTCTCAAAAAAGAAGTCCAGTAGCCATGACTCAACTCCCAGATAAACGCGCCTGGATGACTGAGAATCTTCACAGACGCAGTGCAAGGGAAGCATGTGCATGGTTAGCCTTCTCATAGGAATGCATTGAAAGCTCCAGAATGGAATGATTGATTTTCAATGCATTCCTAAGGGAAACCGCTGCTGTACTTACAATCTTTTTTAATTATGAGCATGTGTTCGGAACAAATAAATTCCGTAAGCAGAGGTTTTAGTGTACTAGCCCTCAGGCACTTTTGGCCGGAAAAATTAGACCTCAACCTGTTCAAAGTTGAACAGGTATTTCCATGACTTACCTAATCATCACAGATACCAGAGCAGTGTATGAACAAATGTTATTTAGAACACAAGAACAGATTTCAAAATCCAGTTTAAATCCAGCTCTATCAACCAAGGAAAACCAGCTATGTATAAAAAGCGAGGAGTTCTTGGAGCTGGTTGTAATGATTTGTTGCAAAATTCTGCCCCCCACTTCCTTCAGCTTCTCCTTTGCAAAATTCCCAGTTGAACCAGTTTGGTGGCCTTTAAAAGAGACGGTGCTCTGGGTGAGGACTGGACTCTGCAGCTTGCCTCACCATGAAGTCCGTCGGCCTTCTTCTCCTGGTGGGGCTTCTCACCCTCTGGGCTGAGCTGACACTCATCTCTGGCCAGCCAGGTAAGGGAGAAATCCTCCACCTCCTCTGTTGCACCCTCCCCCACCACTCCATCCTTGGCATCCCATCCTGAGCCTGTCAAAAGCCTTTCCAAGCTGAGTTAATGTCCTTGCACGATCTTGGCCGGGGTGGGGCCGGGGTGGGGTCACTGTCATCCTAATTCTTCAGACCTCCTTGGTTCCTATGGAGCAGTTTACCGCACTGCCTGGAAGCAACTAATTTCCTAACATGCCACTCAAGACACAGGGTGGTAGGGAATGAAGCAAAAGAAGCTTTTTAAAGCATGGTCTACTGGTGTACCTACACTGCCTATTAGGTACCCTACTGTTGGCCATGGGAGAGCCTCAACCCCCCTGATTCCACTCACATTTAACAGCCTGTGCCCCATCACGGCACGGATCTCTGGGTGCTCAGCTTTCTTTCTTTCCTTCCATCAGAGAAGTCTCTCTCTCTCTCTCTCTCTCTCTCTCTGTGTGTGTGTGTGTGTGTGTGTGTGAGAGAGAGAGAGAGAGAGTCAAATCCATCTGATCAGCTCATCCATGCTTTCCCAATAGAGATTTGCCGTCTTCCTCAAGATGTTGGCCCGTGCAAAGCATATGTGAAACGTTATTTCTACAACATGACATCCAGCAAATGTGAGCAGTTCATTTATGGTGGCTGCAAGGGGAATGAAAACAATTTTGAGGATTTGGAGAAGTGCCAAGACAAATGTGAAGGTAAGTGGGAAACTGAAAGGTCAATTGTCCACTGGGAAGCGTTCCTTGGCAAAAGGTCCGTTCGTGGTGCAGAGAAGGTGTTTGGTTCAGTTGCTGTGAGGCTAAGAAAGACCTCTCTCCCAACAAAAACCTACTGGTGGCACCAGAGTCTTCCTGCTGCCTGTCCTGGAAGACACTTGAAGGAAAAGGACCTATCATGGATAGGGAGAAGGATCTAGGCTTACTGGATGTTGGGCTAAGAAAAGCCTCTTGCCCAATCGACTCCCATGGGTGATGGTGATGGTGATGGTGACCTACTGACCGAATGGCCCCCTGCACAACCAGAATTGGTGTGTTGTATTGTGTTTAGTTCTCCCGGGTGCCTATACTTGATTCATATTTCTGTATATTCATATATTCTTTGTTTATGCTAATTCATCATTGTTTACCACCTTGACTTGTTTTCATAAGCAGGTGGTATATAAATTATAATTAAACTAAAACAAAAACTAAATGAATGTGTTTCTTTGGGAGCAGCAGCGGCTTCCAGCTCCCCTCTTCTCTCCAAGGCCTCGCAGTACAATCTGTTTTGCGCTGTGGCGGCTCCTCCTTTCCCCTCGTTGTGTCCACCTGAGCAGCTTTGGGCTCTCCTGACCTTCTGGGAAGAAGGGTAGGTCTCACCTCAGCAGCTTGATGTGTCCTGGGGCATGCTTCTGTTGCAGGGAAGCCTGGGATTTGCCCCACACCTCCTCCGGGTACCGGGACCACCTGCGATGTCCTGTGCCAGAACGACTGGGACTGCCCAGAGATGCAGAAGTGCTGCCACTATGGGTGCAGGATTGCCTGCTACCCACCCGTCTAAGGTGAGATAAATGGCACAATGGCTGTCCAGTGCAGAGGGACAGTATTTTTTTTTAAAAAAACCGTATGCTGTCCATTTTCATAGAATCATAGAATTATAGAGTTGGAAGAGACGTCGAGGGCCATCTAGTCCTACCCCCTGCCATGCAGGAACCCCTATCACAGGACTCTGACAGATGGCCATCCAGCCTCTGCTTAAAAACCCCCAAAGAAGGAGACTCCACTACCCTCCTTTGGGGCAGCTTATTTCACTTATGCCAAACAGCTCTAACCGTTATGAAGTTCTTCCTAATGTTTAAATTGAATATCTTTTCCTGCAGTTTGAAACCATTTCCCTGTGTCCTAGTCTCTGAAGCCATGGAAAACAAACCAGTCCCCTCTTCAGTGTGAGATCCTTTCAAATATTTAAACATAGCTATCATATCCCCTCTC
>JAHTLZ010000270.1:0-11082 GCA_023846285.1 Phrynocephalus versicolor | reverse complement strand
CAGGAGAGAAGCTCCTTTTACTAGGGGATTCTATAATTAGAAATACAAAGGGGTGGATTTGTGATGAGCATGATAACCGTATGGTCACTTGCCTGCCAGGTGCAAAGGTTGCAGACATCACGAGAAATCTAGATAGCGTGTTAGAGAGAACTGGGAAGGAGCCAGTGGTCATGGTACACGTTGGTACCAATGATGTCGGGAAAGCCAAGTGGTCAGTCTTGGAAGCCAAATTCAGGTTGTTAGGTAGAAGATCGAAGTCCCGGACTTCCAAGGTAGCATTTTCAGAAGTGCTACCTGTTCCTCGTGCAGGACCCGCCAGGCAGGCAGAACTCAGAAGCCTCAATGCGTGGATAAGGCGATGGTGTCGAGAGGAGGGCTTTAGATTTGTCAGGAACTGGAGAACATTTTGGGACAAGCCAAACCTGTTCAGCAGGGATGGATTGCACTTGAATCATGATGGGGCCAGATTGCTGGCACTCAACCTCAAAAAGGCTGCAGAGCAGTTTTTAAACTGATAACTGGGGGAAAGCCGACAGGAGCTGAGTGGCATCCAGTTCAGAACACCTCATCCTTGGGGAATGAGGTTGGAGAAGGTAGAGAATCACATAGAGATGACATAGCAGGTATTAGCACTAGGAGAATAATGGAATGTGATAGTTTGTCTATTGAAAATAAAAGCTGTGGGGGGGGAGAACAAGGCAGCAGCTGTTGTTGCGGGACCCACTGTACAGGTGCTTCTACGCCAATGCTCGAAGCCTGCGAGCAAAGATGGGAGAACTTGAACATTTGGCAGCTAGGGATAACATTGATATAATAGCCATAACAGAAACCTGGTGGAATGTGAAGAACCAGTGGGATACAGCAATCCCAGGCTATAAACTCTATAGAAGGGATAGAGAGGGGCGGGTTGGAGGGGGAGTGGCCACCTATGTCAAAGAAGGGGTAAAATCCAGCAGAATGGACAGTGACAGAGGGTCTGACTACACCACAGAATCATTGTGGGTTAAACTAGCAGGTCCAAGGAGTGATGTGATAGTTGAGGTATTCTATCGTCCACCAGATCAAAAACTTGAGGGGGACCTTGAAATGAGGAGAGAAATCATGGAGGTGGCTAAGAGGGATAGGATAGTAATCATGGGGGACTTCAATTATCCCCACATTGACTGGGCCAATGTGAGCTCTGGGCAAGAAAGAGGAACTTGGTTCCTCAACTTCCTGAATAATTGTGCCTTAGAGCAACTTGTCATGGAGCCCACCCGAGAACAGACAACTCTGGATCTAAAACTGTGTGATACTCAGGACCTGGTCAGGGATGTGAATGTCACTGAGCCTCTGGGGAACAGTGACCATGCTGCAATCTCCATGCCTGTTGGAGGAAGAGTGTCAAGCAAATCAGACATAAACCCCTTGATTTTCGAAGGGCAAACTTCCCTCAGATGAGGAAACTTGTTAGAAAGAAATTGAAGGGGAAGGTTAAAAGAATCCAGACTCTTCAGAGTGCATGGAGCCTGTTTAAAACAACAGTAATAGAGGCACAGCACAAGTGCATACCACAAAGAAAGAAGAGCTCATTTAAGTCCAAGAGGACACCGGCATGGTTAACAAGTGGAGTTAGAGAGGCTCTAAAGCGCAAGGAGAGGTCTTTCTGTAAATGGAATTCTTCCTCAAATGAGGAAAATAAAAAGGAACACAAACTCTGGCAAAAGAAATGTAAGAAGATGATAAGAGAGGCAAAGAAAGATTTTGAGGAACGCATGGCTAGCAATATAAAGGGTAATAATAAAAGCTTCTTTAAATATGTTAGAAGTAGAAAACCTGCCAGAGAACCAGTTGGCCCTCTGGCCAAGGGAGGAAAAGGGGAGGTTAATGAGGTCTTGGAAATTGCAGAGAAATTAAATGAGTTCTTTGCATTTGTCTTCACGACAGAAGACCTTGAGCAGATTCCGCTGCCTCAACCGCCCCTCTTGACTAAACAATTAAATCAAATACAGGGTAAAAGAGAGGATGTTTTAGGACTAATTGATAAATTGAAGATTAACAAGTCACCGGGCCCAGATGGCATCCACTCAAGGGTTATTAGGGAACTGAGAAATGAAATTGCAGATCTCTTAAGAGTTATATGCAGCTTGTCTCATAAAACGGCCACAGTGCCGGAGGACTGGAAGATAGCAGATGTCACACCAATTTTTTAAAAAGGAAGGAGGGGGGACCCGGGAAACTACAGGCCAGTTAGCCTTAAATCTGTCCCAGGGAAGATGGTGGAAAGCCTCATCCAAGAGAAAATCTTAAAACACATAGAAGAACAAACCTTGCTGAGAGAAAATCAGCATGGCTTCTGTAAGGGTAAATCTTGTCTGACAAATCTTTTAGAATTTTTTGAAAAGGTCAACACGCATGTGGATTTGGGTGAACCGATGGATATAGTCTATCTGGATTTTCAAAAGGCTTTTGACACAGTCCCTCACCAAAGGCTGCTGAGAAAATTGCACAGTCAGGGGATAAGAGGGCAGGTCCTCTTATGTATTGAGAACTGGTTGAGATCCAGGAAACAAAGAATAGGTGTCAATGGGAAATTTTCACAATGGAGAGAAGTGAAAAGCAGTGTGCCCCAGGGATCTGTCCTGGGACCGGTGCTTTTCAATCTGTTCATAAATGACCTGGAGACAGGGATAAACAGTGAGGTGGCTAAGTTTGCAGATGACACAAAACTTTTCCGTGTGGTAAAAACTAGACAAGATTGTGAAGAGCTCCAGAAGGATCTCTCCAAACTGCCAAACTGGGGGAATTGGCTGAGAAATGACAAATGTGTTTTAATGTAGCCAAATGTAAAGTAATGCATATTGGGGCAAAAAATCCAAACTTTATCAACTCATGGGCTCTGAGTTATCCATGACGGATCAGGAAAGAGATCTTGGTGTGTTGGTGGACAGCTCCATGAAGGTGTCTCCCCAATGTGTGGCCGCAGTGAAGAAGGCCAATTCCATGCTAGGGATTATCAAAAAGGGGATTGAAAATAAAACAGCAAACATTATAATGCCATTATACAAAACAATAGTAAGGCCGCACCTGGAGTATTGTGTACAAATCTGTTCACTGCATCTCAAGAAAGACATAGTTGAACTAGAACAGATGCAGAAGAGAGTGACTAAAATGATTACTGGGCTGGGACACCTTCCTTGAGGAAAGGCTAAAACATTTGGGCCTCTTTAGTCTGGAAAAAAGGCACCTGAGGGGGGATATGATTGAGACGTACAAAATAATGCAGGGCATGAGTAAAGTGGATAGAGGGAATGTCTTCTCCCTCTCCCAAAATACCAGAACAAGGGGACATCTACTCAAATTGAGGACTGGGAGAGTAAGAACTGACAAAAGAAAATATTTTTTCACCCAGCGCGTTGTTAGTCTATGGAACTCCCTGCCACAGGATGTGGTGATGGCATCTGGCCTGGATGCCTTCAAAGGGCCGGCTCCGCCACCTACCTGTGGGGGGTGGAGCCCCTTTGCCACACGGGACGGGGCGGCACGAGATTGGGCGGCCGGTCTCGCGAGGCCGGGGGAGGCGGCGCAAGACGTGCAGCCTATATAAGGCAGCCTCCAACTCCGGCCCGGCCTCTTTCGTCTCTTCGGCTTCACGGAGGATGATGGTCGAATTCGGCGAGGAAGACCACGTGGAGCTCGACCAGAAGAGGAGAAGAAGACGCGAGGGAAGGCGAGTGGGACAGCGAGGACCGTGGAGAGGATTGGCACGAGGAGCGGTAGGCGGCGGAGCGAGCGGAGGAGGACGAGGCCGGGCGGGAGACTGGCTCGGAGCGGCTAACCCAGCAAAGCCGCCAGAAGACCAGCACGGAGGCCAGGCGGGAGACCAGCGCGGAGACCAGCTCAGACTGGCAAGGCCAGCACCGCCACTAGGAGCCGCGAGACCCGGCGCACAGCGGAAAACCAAGTGGCGGCCAGGCTGAGCGTGGCGCGGCGGTGCGAGGGCAAAAGGGGAAGGAGCGGGGCTTACCCCGTGAGGTTTGGAGTGCGGCGGGGGCGCATCTGGGGCCTCAGGTGGACAGTGGGGGGAGCGCCTTAGGGTGGTAGGAGGGCCAACCCACACCTGATTGATTCGGCCGCACGGGGGAACAAGGGCCCGAACCCCCGGCAGAGGGCGGGAGGCCAAGGAGGCTTATTTGGATCCGCATTAGCCAGGCGCGCTGCGTTGGGGGGCAGGAACGTCAGCTGGGGCCTAAGCTGGTAATACCGGGGACCTACAACGCCCCCTATACCATCCCGACCCACACGAAGATTGGGTAGGGGTTCACAAGGGCCCGGGGGAAGCCTGCATGGGATTGCAGCAGGTTGGCTCACCCGGGAGTCGTGGGGTTAAAAGAGGCAAACGGAGGTCTCGGACCAATACACGAGGGCCCAGGGGAAGCCAGTGTTGTGAGCCCTGGTGGGTTAGCTCACCTGGGAGTCGGTGGCTAATACAGGCAGCGGAGTAGGCTGAGGGTTTCAGGAAGGGAGCAGGGAATATGGCGTCAGGGGGGCGGCAGAACGGGCGTAAGGGGAAAGGGCCGGCTAAGAGACCTGCCCCCCAAATAACACCACCAGTATCTGACTCAGAGGGGGATGAGCTGGCCGCACCGGAGTCGCTTAAAGCGCGGATGGATGCCTTGGAGGCGGGGCAAGGCCCAGCCCCCGGGCCATCGGCCCAGATTCATAGGCCATGCCCCGCTGTGCAGCAAACGGGGCAGAGCAAGCAATCCCATACAGTAGCACAGGCAGACCAGCCGCGAAGATCGGACAGGGCTTCCAAGGCTAGAAGGCGCGCCATAGTTAGGGAGCTGCTAATGGAACTCTCTTCTCGAATGGATAGGTTTGAGAGTCACCAGGGAGAAGGAGCAGAACACGGCATGGCCGGAGACGCGGGGGCGGCACTGGAGGGCCCAAGGGACGCAGCTGGCGACGATGGCGCCATCGGTGGCTCGCGGATGGACCAGGCCGGCACGTCCCAGGAGGCTGGACCATTCAACATAAGGCCGGGTGAGTCCGCCGCGGCTCTGGGTAGTAATCAAAGGGCTTGGGCCTGGCCATGGGGGCCACCCCCAACGTCCCAGCAGGGAACAGGGGTGGGCTTGCATGCCTTGCCGGGCCATATGGCGACACCCATCCAAGGGGGGCCCGGGAGCAGTCAGCAGCCAACCTTCACCATGCAGAACCCAGGCCGTGCAACGGGGGGGGGGGGTTGGGGCAGCATGGGCATTTCGGGGGAACCCACCCAGGGCACCTGCAGACCAACCCCTGCCATTGTGCGAATAATGCGTTGTTGGCACCCAATAGTGCCCAAGCACCAGCACAAGGGGGGTGGCCGGGAGGTGTAAGCCCACAGATGCCACAAGCCCAGGTGAACCCGGCGCAACCTCAGGTGAACCCGGCCCACCCCCCCATAGTACCATGGCAGGGCCCTTGGGCGGGCAGCGCTCAGGCGTGGGTGGGGGGCCAGCCGGGGATGGTCCCAGTCCATGCCATCCCTTATGGGGACCAGGCCCTGCCGCTGGGGGGGGGGGGCATTTGGCGCCAGCGACCAGGGACCGCATTTTAAGGGGAGAGTACATCGACTTATTTAGCCTTCTGAATACAGAGGTTGAATCAAAGGAGGGGGAGAAGGAGGACAATAAAGACAAGGACCGGCGCCTGAGGCGAAAGCCGGATAGGACATGGAATAACTGGCTACCGGCATACTCAATCTATGTGGCAGTCATTATAAGGGTGCAGCCATGGCGGATGCAAGCCCTTGTCCAATATCAGGATCTTATTTTCAAAGCATTCACTGATTTCCCGCACCACACATGGCTGCTGTACGATGAGCAGTTTAGGAAAAGGGCGGCTGTAGATCACACACTTAGATGGGACGTGCCCTGACATCGTTGCGGCTGCAAATTATGACACCTACACGCCTGGCCATGGGGGATAGGTTTGACAGCGGCCACCTGATTAAATGCCCGGCACAGGCCACTACCCCCCGCACTAATGCAGGGCACTGGGACTTTAACGGCCAAGGGGGGTGTGCCAGGAAAACCTGTAAATTTAAGCATGAGTGTGCCTTGTGTGGGGCCCCTCACTCAGCCGCCAGATGCAACAGGCCCAGGAACCAGAAGGGGGGAGGAAAGGACCAGGGGAGCGGGGGGCAAGGAAACCAGCCCAACACCGCCATTCAAAAAGGGCCCCAGTCCAATTAGATTGCTGGTACTCCGGCGGTGGCTGGCGGCCTACCCCAGGGGGGAGGATCCCAAATTTTTGCTAGCAGGCTTCATGGAAGGGTTCAGAATATGAGTGGTGGGGGAGCGAAGGGCGAGTATGGCGAAAAATTTAAAATCCCTTAGGGGAATGGAGGGGGTGGCTAGGGAGAAGATCCGCAAAGAGCTGCAGGAGGGAAGGGTCCTCGGCCTATTCGCCAGCCCACCAGTCCCAAACTTGAGGGTATCGCCGTTAGGGCTGGTGCCGAAGAAAGCACCAGGCGAGTTCAGACTAATCCACTACCTGTCTTATCCGTAGGGTAGCTCCATCAACGACGCCATACCGCAGGAACTGGCATAGGTTTGCTACATGTCATTTGACGCAGCGGTCCAGATGATCAGGGACTGTGGCATGGGGGCGGAGATGGCAAAATGCAATATCAAATCTGCATTCCGTCTGCTTCCGGTCCACCCTGAAGACTTCGAGCTCCTGGGTTTCCAATTCGAGGGGGAGTTCTATATGGACAGGGCCCTACCATTCGGCTGTTCAATTTTGTGCGCGACTTTTGAACGTTTCAGCTCATTCTTGGAATGGAAGCTCAGGAGGGAGGTGGGGGTAGCGACCACGGCCCACTACCTCGATGACTTTATCCTATGTGGGAGCAGGGGAGTAGGAGCGTGTGCCAGGCTTCTTAGTACTTTCCAGAGACTGGCGGGGGAGCTGGGGGTACCATTGGCGGAGAAGAAAACCGAAGGCCCAACCACGATCCTTACCTTCTTGGGTATAGAGCTGGACACAGTCCAACAGTCCTGCCTTTACCAGCGGATAAACTGGAGGACTTGAGGCGGCGCTTAGAGGAGCTGCTAGGTAAGAGCAAGGCCACCCTCAATGAATTGCAGGTAATAGTGGGCCATCTGAACTTTGCCTGTAGGGTCATAGCACCGGGTAGAGCCTTTATCAGGCGACTATGTGCTGCCATGCAAGGGTTAAAGAAACCGCTACACAGGACCAGGGTAACAAGGGGCATGAGATTGGACATCCAAGTATGGCTCTGATTCCTGGAGGGCTTTAACGGCATTTACTTTTGGAGGGAGGAGGTACGCTTAGGGGCAGACTTTCAGGTACACACAGACGCAGCGGGATCATTGGGGTATGGGATTTATTTTAGGGGGAGGTGGTGCCACGGGACATGGCCGGTATCATGGCAGGAGTCAGGCGTAACCAGGGACTTGACGTTCCTAGAGTTTTTTCCAATAGTGGGGGCGCTTTGGCTATGGGGGGACCTCTGGTCTAACTCGTCAGTTCAATTTTGGTGTGACAACATGTCGGTGATGCACATTATCAACAGCCTGTCTGCCAGATCCGGGAGGGTGATGCACCTGGTGAGGGCATTTGTCCTATGTACATTGCAGCTTAACATAGAGGTATGTGCCAGGCACATCCCGGGTCTGAATAACAGCCTGGTGGGTGCCCTTTCCTGACAGCAGATCCAGAGGTTCAGGGAGCTGGCCCCAGCAGCGAACACACATCCGGAGAAACTCCCCGAAATCGTCTGGGAGATTGGAGGCGGGAGGCGAAGCAGGCCATAGGGTTGGCATTGTCACCAAGAACCAGGCGTGGCTACGAAGCGGCAGCAAGGGAGTTCAAGGCATTCAGGGCCGATCAGGGCCTGCAGCAGGCATGGCCAATACCAATCGAGCACCTCCAGCAGTTCGTTATTTCACTGTACAGGAAGGAGTTGCAGCCCAGGTCTATCCAGGCCAAGTTGTCGTCCCTAGCTTTCCAGGCCAAAGCCTCGGGCTGTGCTGATAACACCAGCGACTTCCAGATCAGGAAAATGGTGGAGGGACACGGGAAAGAAAGGGGTAGGAAGGCTGACTCCAGGGCCCCCATAACACCCGACATCCTGGTAAGAATGGGGGACGCATGGCGGCATGTGTGCAGGGATGCTTATGAGCAGGCGCTTTTCCGCGCGGCGGCGCTGGTGGCATTTTTCGCAGCACTAAGGGTCAGTGAGATAGTCGCTTCCGGGAAAGGGGACAAGTCAGGAGCGGCCCTACAGAGGGCGGACATCAAGTTCTCGCAGAGTGGCGTTTCATTGCTCATATGTAAGTCCAAGACAGACCAGAGTGGCAAGGGGATGGCCATGCAGCTGGGACCATGTGCGCAGGGGGAGATTTGCCCCGTAACAGCCCTGAGGGCGTTAGTGCAGCTCAGAGGGGAGGGGGGGTACCTATTCCACCATAGGGACGGGTCACCCCTAACTAAGTTCCAATTCTGGATAGTAACGGCAGCGGCTATGCAACGGGCGGATATATCGCTGGCACCCTTTGGCACCCACTCTTTTCAAATCGGGGCTGCCTCCACTGCTGCGGCTATGGGCTTTGAACAGGCGGGAATACAAAAAATTGGCACGTGGAAATCCCGCAGATACAAAACCTATGTCCGCCCCCTGCCTCAGTTTTAACCGGGACTGCGTACCCCACCGCCGCTCTTGGCTTTCTGGTTTCTCCCACTATAGGTATTGCGAACACGGCAAGGAAGCAAGTGGTGATCATTGGACACAGCTTCGTCTATTGGGCAGCGAGGCACGCATGGAGGTCGTCATGGGGAATCCAGCTGGGCCTAGGTGCAGTCGCAACAGTGGAGTGGAAAGGGACCAGGGGCATGTGCTGGTTGCAAGTGATGCCTGCAGCAAGGAATTTGGCACGGGGCATGCCACCAGACGTGCTGGTAGTGCACGCAGGGGTGAACGACCTGGGCAGCCAAACCGGAAAATCCTTGATTTGTGAGATCATCCGGGATCTGGAGACATGGCACGCGGCCCACCCAGCCTGCAAGGTTGTATGGTCAACGATTAGACCGAGAAGGGTCTGGGGGACCAGCTCAAGGGCAGTCGGGCTAAACAGGGCCAGATGGAGTGTTAACAGGGAGGTGTGCAGATACGTGGTGCAACAGGGCGGAGCGGTGGTGGGTCACCCAACAATCAGACCCAACAAGGAGGCTTTGTACAGAGCGGATGGTGTGCACCTCTCGGAGGCGGGTTTGGACGTCTTTTTGGAAGATCTAAGGAGGGAGCTGCAAGCTGAATTGGGCAGCTTGTGGGGGGAGCATGGGTCATAGCAAGCTTGCCCATGCGGTGGCGGGTAGTGCGGAAAAGCGGGCATGGATGGTGAGTATTAATCACATAAGCTATGAACCCTGAACTCTGCGGGTGCCAAGAATCAAGAGATTACCTCACACAGGCGGGGGAAGGAGTAAATTTTCTCATCCTACCACAGGGGAAGTGAGAGGCCTGCAGAGGGCACTCGTCCGCCAGGGGAGGATACATAGCACTTGCCGGCCGCTGGGGGGGGGGCAACTTAATCTTGGCACCCCTGTGGGGCGCTTCACTCGCCCAAACAAATTACCCAGGGGGGAGGTCCTGCTCTGACCCCCTGGACCCTCCCCCTTATGCTTTCCGCACTGTGGTCGCCCCCTTCTTTGTGATATGTGCTTAGCATTAATTGGCGTTGACTGATTAAACTAATTGGCTAATTTCTGGTTTGGCTAATAAACCTTGGCCCTGTTCTACCCATCACTGAGTCTCGTGTCGTTTCTCTGTCCTTGGGGGGCAAGGGCCGGCTCCACCACTTACCTGTAGGGGTGGAGCCCCTTTGCCACACGGGACGGGGCGGCGCGAGATTGGGCGGCCGGTCTCGCGAGGCCGGGGGAGGCGGCGTGAGACATGCACCCTATATAAGGCAGCCTCCACCTCTGGCCTCTTTCGTCTCTTCGGTTTCCCCCACCCACCCACCCTTTAGGAGCAGCGAGTGCGAGGTCACTGGTCGCCTGTTGGGGCCGGATAGGAATTTTTGCCCGGCCTGGGGGATTGGCCGTCTTGGGCCGGGATTTTTCGCCTATCCCCCACTCGCAGCCGGGTAGGGTAGGGTATTCCTTGGCCAAGGAATCTCTGTGAGGCGGGTAGTGCGGAAAAGCGTGCATGGATGGTGAGTATTAATCACATAAGCTATGAACCCTGAACCCTGCGGGTGCCGAGAATCAGGAGATTACAGCACACGGGCGGGGGAAGGAGTAAATTTTCTCATCCTACCATGGGGGAAGTGAGAGGCCTGCAGAGGGCACTCGTCCGCTGGGGGAGGATACGTAGCACTCGCTGGCCGCTGGGGGGTGCCAACTTAAACTTGGCACCCCCACGGGGCGCTTCACTCACCCAAACAAATTACCCGGGGGGGAGGTCCTGCTCTGACCCCCTGGACCCTCCCCCTTACGCTTTCCACACTGTGGTCACCCCCTCCTTTGCGATATGTGCTTAGCATTTATTGGCGTTGACTGATTAAACTAATTGGCTAATTTCTGGTTTGGCTAATAAACCTTGGCCCTGTTCTACCCATCACTGAGTCTCGCGTCGTTTCTCCGTCCTCGGGGGGCAAAGGGGATTGGATAGATTCCTGGTGGAAAACTCCATCACAGGTTACAAACCATGATGGAGATGTGTAATCTCCAGGCTTAAATCCAGGGTACTTCAAGGTCCAGATGCAGGGGAGTAGTATCAGGAGACTGATATCTAGTCTCGTGGGCTCCCAGACGCATCTGGTGGGGCCACTGTGAGATACAGGAAGCTGGACTAGATGGGCCTTTGGCCTGATCCAGCATGGCTCTTCTCATGTTCTTATGTTCTTATGTTCTTATGATTAGGCTGCAAAGCACCCCACCCCAGACTTGCTGAGGTGAGCCTCCATTTCCTTCCCTTATAAATACTATGACTGAAGGTAATATACTGAAGCAGAGTAGTGCTCAATCTAGTGCAGATACAAGGAAGAACTTTTTCACAGAATGTATAGGTAAACAATGGAATTCATT
>JAHTLZ010000269.1:0-12850 GCA_023846285.1 Phrynocephalus versicolor | reverse complement strand
TTTATTTATTTATTTATTTATTTATTTATTTATTTATTTATTTATTTGTTTGTTTGTTTGTTTGTTTTTTGTTTTGTTTTGTTTTTACAACTTATATGCCGCCACCCACTACCCAAAGGTCTCTGGGTGGCTTACAATCAAATTATGCAAGCTATGTGCACCCCAGGATCACAAGAGGAAGTCTTTACGCATAACAACTGCTGCAGCCCAAGGCATCGTCCCCATTATGCCAACAGGGCTGTGTAAGAGGATTTCACCCACTGATTAGCAAGCTTTCCCAGAGTCCCCCTGGCTGGAAACCTTATCACAAACCTTTTGCCAAATGACTAAACCATTCTTGTTCTGGTTGGTTTCTTGCATTAACATGTTATTGTTGAAGGGAGTAGGGTGACCTTAGTTTTTCCTGAAAGTGTTTCCATCTTACCTCAGCTGAGTTACATTTATACTTTTACTACATTCTATTTATAATTGAATTAGTATGATTATTAAGTCCCATTTTGTTGGAATGCACAACACATCTCTACTCCCAACCCAACCTAACCCAGCAGTACATGCAGGTAATCCTTTAAATCCTCATATCTCTAACTGTTGAGAAAAATGGGGGGGGGGTGCAGTTTCTGGAGAGTGATGCCCTTCAGTTTACTTCTGCATGCGCACACACATGCACACACACTTTTCTCTGCCAAGAGATGTAAACGCACCAAACCCACACTATTGCTTTCTCTCCACACCCTCCCTTCTCTTCTCCATAGCCACCATTTTAGTTGCCTAAGCACTCCCTGCTTCTTTGGTACCCAGCCCCCATTAATGTTTCTTTCTTTCTATCTCGCATTTGCAGGAACTTTGCATTTGCTCATCTGCCCAGTTTTTCAAAAACTGTATGGAAGTTTTACATCTGCTCCCTCTGCAAAGAAAGAGGTATCGGGTAAAAAATGTGGCATCAGTGGCAGCATTCGGTTTTTGTGGCGTGCTTTGTTCCACCCACAAAATGCAAACTGTGGCCCATAGGTTAGGTCAGGCATGCTACAGAAACCTGGATTAAATGAAAGGAAAACTCAAGGTGGCTCTTTGTGCATGGGAAGGAGGTTGGCAATGCAGGGGGAACTCAATGCATCGGTAATCAAGAATAAAGGAAAACATACCATCAGCCCAGAAAATGGACAAAAGCAAGTGTTCTGCTTATATACCGCCCCATACCACTTTAAGTAGTCTCTGTGCGGTTTACAAATTTAATTACAGTGTGCAGGCTACACATTGCCCCCCCAGCAAGCTGGGTACTCATTTTACCAACCTAGGAAGGATGGAAGGCTGAGTGAACCTTGAGCCTGCTACCTGGGATTGAACCCCAGGTCGTGAGCACAGTTTTACCTGCAGTACAGGCATTTAACCACTGCGCCACGAGGCTCCTACAAGGTCAGTCATCAAACAGAGGTGGTTTCAGACAATAGAAGGGGGATTTAAGCTCCTCTCACTGCTCCCCCCCCCCCCGTGGGGGTGAGGGAGAAAGTAAGTCCCCTAAGCAAGTATACGATTGTGCTCCAAGGAAGTAGCTGGGAGCCTACTCTGTTACATATGTCTAATCTTGTCCTATTCAGAATCAGCATCAACAATAATGAAACATAATCAGCATCTTTTACCGTGCCAAATGCACATCTCACATCTGGCCCAAATGCAATCAACTTAATGCCTGTCCGAGTAGTTTGGCTGCCAGAATGGTGCAATTGTAGACAGACGAGGAAGTGTAGCAAACTCACTGTGAGCAAGAGAAGCCCTGGCTCTGCAAGATTATATCCTTACAGTAATGGTTTGGAAAAAATACCTAATAGCATCCCTGTAAAGAGCCACAGAGAAGTCTGTGAAGAGTATAAAGCTCAACCTATGACTTTTCACGATGTGTCAATCACTCAATGCCAACCTGAGAAATTATAGAATTATTATTTATTAAAACTAGGAGTGAGCAGCCTTTCCAATGCTTGTTGGCACGGTGAGAGATAAGCAAAGACAACTGCTGCACCCAGACTCTGGAACTCCCTCCCACTAGAGGCCAGGACTGCCTTATCTCTGTTGTCCTTCCGGAAACAGGCAAAGACCTTTCTCTTCAGGCAAGCTTTCCCTGAATGATGGACTACCTATTTTGTGTCTTTCATATGAATCTATAGGATCACATAGACTTTGTGTTTATAACTACTTGTAACCTTATGGGTTTACATTGACACTATGTTTTCAATGTTAGTTTCCATCACTCACCTCAACTCCTTGTTCTCAGTACTTGAACAAGTCTTAATTGTACTGGATTGTATATTATCCCTCATTCTGTAAGCCGCTTTGGGCCCTCCAAGGAGAAAGGTGGGGTTAAAATTCTCTATAAAAAATTAAAATAAGTTTTGGGCCCAAAGCCCCATTTAAAAAAAGATAAATGGGATCATTTTCCAGTTCCAAGGCAAAGGTCCCACCATTTTGTAATGAAACAATTAATTACATAATAAAACAACAAAAATAGCATTTCGTTTTTTGTTTCCTGCCCGTCTCTAGTCCTGAACTCTGGGCTTATCTGTCCTATATGCTCTTGTAAGCTGAAAGCCTGAATTAGGTAAAATTTGCTGTAAAATACAATGATTATTAAAAGATCCCTGCCTGTAAATGTATCTGATAACCCTTTGCTACAGTAATCCCTCACCTATTGTGCGGGTTAGGGACCCAACGCAATCCACAATAAAGGAAAATCTGTGATAAGTGGATGCTGGGTCGGGTCGAGACTGGGGGGCCTATCTGGGGCCTCCTACACTTACCTGAGGCCTGGTGCTGCCTCCAACAGGCCTCCAACAGGCTTCCCGGGCCTGTCAGAGGCCCTAGAAGTGGTTTCCCTCAGGTAAGTGCAGGAGGCCTCAAACGGGTCCATGCAGCTTGCCCCAGGAGCCATTTGTTTCATATACTGTGGTCCCATGATATACCGGGACCACAGTATATGAAATGCGAAATGGTGGGGGACAACTGTATTTGCTTTTGACATCTTGATCTTGCAAGCTTCCTTGCCTCCTGGGTGCCTGGATGCGGTATTGACATGGACCAGGGTGAACAGGCTCAAGCTCAACCCCGGGAAGACGGAGGTTATGTTCTTTGGGAACTCGCCATCTGGGTACGGAGGCCCCCACCCCTGTTTGGATGGAGTTTCCCTCCAACTTGCGGAGAGGGTGCAGAATCTGGGTGTGGTTCTGGATCTGGCGCTTACCCTGGAAGCCCAGGTGGCGGCCGCGACCAGATCCGCTTATTACCATCTTTGCCAAATCACCCAGATCCGCCCGTACCTGGATGGTGACTCTCTGAGAACTGTGGTCCAAGCGCTGGTGATCTCGAGGCTGGACTACTGCAACGCCCTCTACATGGGGTTGCCCTTGTCTCTTCTCCGGCGTTTGCAGCGGGTTCAAAATGCGGCTGCCAGGCTGGTGCGTCGTTACGACCACATCACCCCAGTCCTGGCTCGCCTGCATTGGTTGCCCGTTGCATCCCGGATTAGATTCAAGGTCCTGGTTTTAGTTTATAAAACCCTCCATGGCTTGGGCCCGGACTACCTGTCAGAGCGTATCGTCCAGAGATCAACCTCGGCCCGACCTGTCCGGCAGTCGCGAGCGCATTTGCTCCGGGTCGCCACCCCCCGAGAGGCCCGGAAGACGCTCACACGTAACCGGGCCTTCTCAGTGGCAGCCCCATCACTTTGGAACACCCTCCCAACCGATGTGTGCTCTGCAGAGTCCCTGCCGGCCTTTCACAAAGCCTTAAAAACGCTTCTTTTTCGCGAGGCCTTTGGCGAGCATTAATTTTTATTTTTTATTTTTTTTCCCCACCATCAAAACTTGTCTCTAAGAAACTCGCCCTCCTTCAGTCGGCGATGCTAGGGCGCTCATATGTTTTCATATGCTTTTATATGCCTTTATAATGCCTAATTGTTTTATCTTGTTTGATTGTTGTTTTGCTGTATTGTTGTTTGATATTGCGCTTAGTCGCTACCCTGTGAGCCGCCCAGAGTTCCTCTGGGAAGATGGGCGGGATATAAATGCAATAATAAATAAATAATAAATAAATAAATCCTGAGGGGGAACCAGATTGATCAACTTTAAGAAAATCCATTCACATATGAAAGTATGCAGGAGGTAGAAAGGTGAATCATGGTTTCCATCCCTTCCATTCTCCCAGTTTTCACATTTTTACATGAACGGTGTTGTCCCAAGAAGGAATCACTCCAAGCTCTACCTGCAGGGCAAGGGTGAACAAATGGTGAATCTCCAGATGTCAGTCCGCACCTCTCAGCATCTCTCTTGTTTGGGTCTTGCCTAGGACTCATGGGGGACACTTCCCAACAACATATGAAAGCTATAAGTTCCCCACGACCACTGCCATGCTGGAAGCAGTGCATTCAAATTGTTGCATGAATTCAGGGGAAGTTGCACATTTCACCCCCAGATATCTACTGTATATCCCCTTATCTCATGTAAAAGTAGGTTTCACAGTATAATCACTATGTGGCACTACAACCGAATCAAGACATTTTGCCGCATGACAAGATACAATTCCTGTTACATATGCCAGCATTCTCCACTACATCTGGGAGCAGCAGGTCAAACTGGGTGGAGCTATAGGGCACACCGCCATTTATTTATTTATTTATTTATTTATTTATTTATTGATTTATTTATTTATCACTCGATCTAGCTACATGGCTACTCTGGGCGGTTTATAAAATTGAACAGAAATCAAACCCATAAACAATACAAATACAGTAAAATAGATAAGCACAAATAAGTAAAAATATAATGCAGTGGTACCTTGTATAAAGGAATTAATTCGTTCCAAATGAAATTATGTTAAGCAAATTTTCTTTTATACAAATTTCCCATAGGAATGCATTGAAAACGGAGTAATCCCTAATCGCAACCATTTTTATGTTGTACGGATTCACCCCATAGGCGATTCTGTTAAGCCAATTTCCCCTGTCTCCGGAATTTTTTATGTTGTACAAACTGTATGTAATACAAACCATTTGCTATATGAGGGTCCACTGTAACAAGTAAACAACAAGTATCCAAGAAGATGCAGCACTATCATCTGAAAGGGGGGAACCGTGAGGTCTGCCACTGGCAAGTCCTCCTAACCATTCACCATCCAGTGTTGGAAGGGAGTACATCACTTCCAGCAGTCATAGTAGGAAGGAACCAGACCAACGGTCTATTCTAGTACAGTGGAACCTTGACTTACGTCATTAATCCGTTCCAGTGGTCTAGACTTAAGTCAAACATGACTTAAGTCAAACGAATGTTTCCCATAGAAAGTAATGGGAAAACGGATTAATCTGTTCCAGAAGATGAAAAAGACCCCCCAAAACAGCAATTTAACACAAATTTTACTGAGATAGGAGATTCCTTCTGGGGGTGTAAATGAAATGTCTCTTGAAAGAGAGGAGGAGGCAGTGGAATTATAGTCCACAGGTTATATGCCTCCACTTTTTAATGTTCATAGCAACCATGTCTAACATTTAAGTTTTACTGATTTTTAACCTGACGTTCCAAGTTCTGAACAACTCTATGCTTACCATTAGAGTCCCACAATGGTACAGCTCCCCAACTAAAATGCTTCCATTGTGGACCAGACTTCTGCAGCCAGATTTTTTACAAGACTGAGCCGACTGTCTAACCAGCGAGGCAAGCCCTGAGCTCCCGGCCCTTCTTCTCCTCCGGCGGCAGCGGCGGCTTCGGTGAGGCCAAGGACCAGCTCCAGGTGCTCTGAGCTGGCCTCGCCAAAGCCACTGCTGCCAGAGGAGTTGAAGAAGGCAGGAGCAGTTTGGAGGTGGCAGCCGCGATGCTGGGTTGTGGTTGCCGCCCGATTCTGGTGCCTTGCGCCGGGGCTCCGAGGTGTAAGTCAAATCCTGCGACTCAAGTCAAACAGGCCCCTTCTTGCTGCAAGTCAAATATGATGTAAGTCAAGCAGTATGTAAGTCAAGGTTCCACTGTATTGTCACTTCGTGGCTATCAAGAGGTCCCTGGGTTTTCAGGCTGGTAAAGCTCCATTCCTAGCCTTACATGGCACTGTGGTCTCTCATCCACAGGCCAGGGCCTGCTTAGCTTCCCCGTTCAGACACAGGTGCGCTTGGGGTAGCAGAGTGGCATGCTCTATAATAACCTTACGTGCACAAAGTATCCAACTATCTGGATTTTCGCTCAAATTATCATCACCGACTCGGCTCACTCTGATCAACATCTTACCATGCCAACATCATTCAGATTTATAAACAGAACAAAAATGGAGGAGGGGGTGGGGAGCAAGCCCCAAAGATAGATGGGCCTCCAAGAGAAACATGACAGGCCCTGATTGATAAGCACCCTGGGGGGGGGGTGTTTGCTGCTGCTGCTAGGCTGAATGCTTGCCAAGGGAGCTGCAGATTCGTGCAGCAGCTGCCTCTCTTCCAAAAGAGTCACATGTGGTTTCTGGAGCAGCAGAGAGACACTGCTAATTGACCGGGAAAGTTTACCAGAGGTAGAATTTAGTGTGATGGGAAGAGACCTCAGGTGTGCCATTCCATTATCAAGGAAGAGAGGCATTCAGACGGAATGGAAATCCATTTTCTTCAGGCCAGAGCTTTGTTCCGCGTCGCAGTGGTAGCTTTGGCACAGGCTTGTTTCTCTCCCCACCCCCACCCACCCCTACCTCCCCTCTTTTCCCGAGGAATGCCTCCCTGCCTCCTGACTCCGGCTGCCCTTCACTTCATATCGGAGATAACCTGGGAAATGCATTGCAGTCGGCTGACCAGCCTTGAACTTTGTGGCGGTTGCTTAGCAATGGCTAACCTTCAAGACACACACCAGGAGACGGAGAAGCCCCAAAGTGTACTGGGCGGATAAGATTGCGGTGGAAGCAAAACCAGAAAGTAAATAATGAGGAGAGGGGAAGCTCAGTCTCTGGATCCATTTTGGAGAAGGACAAATACCCAGGGTGTAAGAAATGTGGGACTGTTGAAATAGGGTAAGGGCTCCCTTGGTCACAGATGGTACGGGGAACCACCAATGCAATATGCCTCCCAAATATTATTCAACAGAAAAAGGGATGAATTAAGCATATACAGTGGTATCTTGTATAAAGGAATTAATTCATTCCAAATGAAATTATGTTAAGCAAATTTTCCTTTATACAGATTTCCCATAGGAATGAATTGAAAACAGAATAATCCCTAATTGCGACCATTTTTATGTTGTGCGGATTCGCCCCATAGACGAATTCTATTAAGCCAATTTCCCCAATCTCCGGAATTTTTTATGTTGTACAGATTTTATGTTATACAAATCATTTGTTATAGGAGGGTCCGCTGTATATTTTAACTAGGAAATGCATCACGGTATAAATTAAGTGTAAGGAAGGCTAGAGCATTGGACACTATCAGAAAAGCAATCATAGAAGTGTGTGCTCTCAGTATATGGGAAGTGTCACTACATTGTGATCGTGTCACAGTTGCTCCATCTTAGCAGGCAAGTATCATGGAGACATATGCACTAGACAATAATAAAGCACAAGAGCTGGACCGCAAAGGGGAAATTCAGCTTCCTTTAAACTGCCTTATGGAAAAAAAATAAACAAGGAGACACAAGACATATAGAAATAGAGTGTTTTATGAGGCAGTTAGGTTTATATTTATCTGGTATTGGGGACTCCAGTTGCAGGACTCACTGTCAAGTCAGATTTAAGTTGCACTGGTGACGCAACTTGGACTCTACTTAGGTTTGACTCAGACTCAACTTGCAACTCGGAAATACTCACCCTTCCCTTCTTTTAAAAGGGGACTTGGATTTGAGTCTTGGAACTTTAGACTTGATGGCAAAAACTTGGATGTCAACTCTGATCTTTACATGCCCAGAACATCACTTTGGGTGAAAGAGAGGATGGTCATAAAATATGAGTGAAGTAAAATGTTGAATTATTTCTCAAGGGATGTCTGGACATTTTGATCTCATAAGAAAAGAAGCCCAGTTGCCATGACTCAACTTCCAGATAATGTGACCTGGAAGACCGAGAATCTTCACGGACATATTCTCAAGGGATACCACTCCACCTGGACTACAGCTTCCATCAAAGCCAATTTTAGGCCCCTGCTTACAGATCATGTTTACTGGCAACTTGAAATGAGAAATGGAAGAGTCTAAAAGAGCCTTGGTAACCTTCTCCTTGGAAATGAAAACACACACACAGACACACACTGAGAGAGAGAGAGAGAGAGAGAGAGAGAGAGAGAGAGAGAGAGAGAAGGATTTGGTGCAATGCGCTTCCCCTAAGAGGCAAAATACCTGCTTGTCAAGAAGATCTTTAAAGGGAGTGCCAGAGATAGGTCATCTCCCACAGAGATGCTTTAGTGAGATCTGCACAGGTGGTGGACTCCAGAGATAAGAGAACAGCCTAATCTGCTTTTCAGATGCACAATCACAGAGCTGCCAACTCTTGCAATGTTATTAAGAGACTCACAATTCTAGAGATTTTTGCCAAAGCCCAGGAACTGATAGTCCCATTCTTGATCAAAATAAGCCTCTAGCCCTCATGTTCTATTTAAAAAAAAAACAAGGGAGAATAATAATCAGGTGTGAATGGACAAGTGAACCATAGGTACCCCCAAAAATCCACAACCCACACTTCAGGTTTTGTTTTTGCCCCTCGTCTAATAATGTGGCAAACATTTTAATATTTGTAAAGTGTAAGGGTTATGGGTGCCTTAGCTCTCTTTGTAAGAAATCATTAAGAAATGCATGGTGATCCAAGAGTAGGTTCCATTAAGTTCAGTGTGGACAAAAAAAAGGTGAGCTTAGGGCTGTGACCCATCCAATGTATTAAGAGAGATATTAGACCAGTGGAACAAATGTGCTAAAGCACAATTTAGCTTATAGCATGGCATGACTCCCGTCCCTATATAAAGGAAGCCTTGGGATCTGGTCTAAAGGGTCTTTCATGACTGAATCCTAGCAAGGGTCACTGGACATTGGGATCAATCTGGCAGCAATACCCTGGCAAAGACCCTGAGCCAAAAGCTACAGGTCACAACTAGAACTTTTAATTGTGGGGAGAAAGAGAAGGCATCCAGCAATGCTGCAGCAGCAAAGGGATCGCGTGCTCCTTGTAACCAGGCCCAGTCAACATTTGACAACAACTTGCTGGATCAGCAGAAATTTCCAAACACCTTTTAGAGGCAGCCCACAGGCAGCACACTGTGGGTGTCGTGTGCTGCCAAGTCACACATGACTCAAGGCAACCTTGGTCGGTGAGCTTTTTAGCAAGTAGTTTTACCAATCCCATTTCCCCCAGTGAGTTCCCATGGCCTGAGTCCCAGTCATTCACTCTTTCCAGTACACCACACACTGGTTCCTTGACCAGTGGCACAAGACCTCCAAGCTCTGAATGGTTTCTGGATGTTCCAACAGCATGTCCAGTTCAGAGAGGGACATAGCTAAGCCGTGTACAATCATGGCTATAGTTGGCAGCCTTAAGAATAGGCAGATTTGATCCACTAGTCTCAGCTTTGCAAAGGCATTCCTGCATACCACCATAGGCTAGGCATCAGAGTCAGGCCTGGGGGTGTGCTGAGGTCTTAAGGGGACACAGTCAATGGATGCCAGGGGATGATAGCGTATCAGTAGCATAAATCCTCCAAACAAATGGCTTTTCTTGAACGAGACTCTGGCATGCTAACTAGTTATGCAACCCCCGAGCACATTAAAATATGAAAGTTAGTCTTTAAGGTGCCACATTTTTGTGTCTTTTATTTTATTTTATTTTATTTTTCTTTGAATTTTGCCTAAAACAGGACTGGAGAGCATATACCCTGATGGACACCATAGGCTGGTTGGTGGTCATAGCATCGAACACAAGTTCCCTACACCACTTTCTCAACTTCTCTTTCCAGGAAGGATCAGAGCCACAATAGAAGAAGATCTTCAAATTTCATCCCAGGCAAGAAGCTCAGAAGACACCATTGCAGATCACATCAAAGGTCCCCAGTGTCCAGCAAAACCAACATTTCTCTTGGGCAGTTGGTGGCCTATCCCTCCTTCTTTCTCACAATTATTCACTAGAAACACACACTTTCATGGCTTGTGTGTGTGTGTGTGTGTGTGTGTGTGTGTGTGTGTTGGGGAGAGATACAGGGATCCCTATATATTTTTTCTCACCAAGGGGGGAAAAGTAGGTTGAGCAGTTGGTAACACAACACAGAAACAAGAGAAGGGAAAAGGTAAGCAGTGCAGCCTGCCTCTCTCTCTCTCTCTCAGACACACACACACACACACACACACACACACATTTCTACTTTATTATCTGTTTTCAGATTTTCAGAGGTGCAGGCAAGAGGGAGCGTCCCCCAATTGTGCAATTCCATCTCTGATGGCCAAATATATATATATATATATCTTCTGATCTGAAAATATGTGAAAAGTGTCCCTGCACAATTTGATTACACATGTGATGGTTGCTAATGGGGGAGAAAGAGAAGGGAACTGTTTGTAGTTAAACCCAATTGCTAACCAATGTTGAGTTTTGCATTTGAATTAGCGACACCGGAAATCCAAAAAGGGTCTCTCTGGGTCTTGTGAAAATGGCCTGATTGTCTCTAAGTGATATTAAGATCTACAGCATCTCCTGACTAGCATGGCCAACTAACCATTAAAAACATTGGCCTGACCTGCTCTTTGGCCATTCCACCGGTTGGGTGGAAACCAGTTGCTGGACTGTTTGAAGGCATGAAGATGAAGGTCCTTGCTTGTTAAGGTCTTCTCATCAGCCTGCTATTAAAGCTACAGCTCTCGCTGCCAGTCGAAAAGTTGGCAACGCTGAGAGTAATCCTTGGCTGCTTTGCCAGTATTGATGTCATAGTGGCGCTATTTGTAAGGAGAGAGAGAAAACAACAGACATGCCGGAAAGAAGGATCTCCACAGAAGAAATCTGCAAAGTTCTCTCCTTAGTCGGAGCCAGGGAGACATGAAATGGTATACGAGTGCCTGATTCTTTTTCATATTGTATATTATGCAAATGTTCAACAACAGATCCATTAAAAAGTAGGATTTAATCATATTTTTTGTAAAAATCTGACTAAAACTCTGTGAAGATTATCAGTCATCCAGGTGAGTTTATCTGGAAGTTGAGTCATGGCTACTGGACTTCTTTTTTGAGAGAAAGAAACATTTTGCTGTTCATCTGAACAGCTTCATCAGTCTGAGTACAGCTAGTGCGAGTCCTCCATCTTATAGGCAGCTTTGACCTCTTGTCACCCTGATCTGAATTAGGCTCATAAGATGAACAATGGCCTGAATAGGCTTGTTAGGGAGACAATAGTATCCATAGCCTTAAGGTGAACAATGGCCTAAGGTGCTGAAACCTATCAAGAATGGTTCATTAGCTATGGCCTTGGTGGTGAAGGCTTTTTGATTTGTCTGGGTACTTTGGAATTTGTTTGGGTACTTTGACTATAAGATGGAGGACTCGCACTAGCTGTATTCCGACAGATGAAGCTGTTCGGATGAGCAGCGAAACGTTTCTATCTCTCAAAAAAGAAGTCCAGTAGCCATGACTCAACTTCCAGACTACTATTATTATTGGCCTCAACTTCCTTTCAAAGACTTCCTCCCATCATGAAGCGACCCTTGGTTGTTGGACCATTTTGCCAACAGCTCACCAGCCTGGTTATTGCGATTTCCATACTCGCTAGCACTAGCACGGATAAAACAGGGATTTGGTAAATTAAACTCCCACCTATCCCAAGTGTTCCTCATTTCAAATGCATGGCAAAAGTGATTATGGGGTGACTTGTGTGTGTGTGTGTGTGTGTGTGTGTGTGTGTGTTGTGTCATTATAGTCATGACCGACTCTTCCTGACCCCATGTCCATGGAGTTTTCTTGGCAGGAATATTGGAGTGGCTTGCCAGTTCCTACTCCAGTCACCTACAGCACCTGGTATTCCCTGGGGGTCTCCCATCCAAGAACTAGCCAGGGCCGGCCCTGCTTAGCTTCCGAAATCAGTTGAGACTGGATGTGTTTAGGGCATCTAAGCAGCTGGGGTGTCTGGTAGCAGCTAGTTAATAGATAGCTCAGTGGTTTAGGCCTCTGGGTTGGGAGTTTGATTCTCTCTTGCACCTCTATAAGAGGGGCTGAACTCCTTGATCCATTGGGTTCCTTCCAGCTCTGCTGTTCTAAGATTGTAAATTTTGTAATCTATATGGGAAAAGGCGTAGAGCCAAGAGGGGGAAAAAACAAAACCAACTACTATAAATACACATTTACACCTTCCCTTGCCATTTCATTTTAAACCTGCCTTGTCACTGTTCCTTCTGGAGCACCCTATCGCAGAGAAATGTAACTTCTGAAGATTTTCTCTCGCTGGGGGCTGGAGCGAGGAGGAAAGCTTTTCTGCCAATGGCACTGATGCAAAGCTAGACTCACCCAGACACACACCCTTGCACAAGCAACATGCCTTGGCAGAGGTCTGTCTCGGGTCTCCTGAGAGGCAGATTTGGCAGCAAATGTGAGAGAGCACTGCAACACATGAGGCCGGACAGCTGAGCTGAGCCTGCACTAAGAGAGACTTTGGAAATGTCACTTTGAAGGATGCCAGTTCCTTGAATGCTCTGCCCAGCATGGACTGTGGAAGTTGGGGGGGGGCAGTAATAACTAGCAATGTTGGCACCTGGGCAGAGGGCCCCATCTCTCTCTCTCTCTCCCATTTCTCTCTGAGGGGTGGGCCCATGCTTCCATTAAAAGAGAAGGTGGTAGTGAATATGCTGTCTTTGCCCGCCCACCCCCAAAGTATATGCATTAAAGGAAATGGAAATGGAAA
>JAHTLZ010000268.1:7602139-7614684 GCA_023846285.1 Phrynocephalus versicolor | reverse complement strand
GTTCTCGCCTCCGCAAGTGGAGGCAAGGCCGCGGCTCTCTCAATCTCTGATCTCCGCAGGGAGGGGGTGACAGCCGGCTCAGCTGTCACATCCCCGCTGCTGAGATCAGATCGCTGCCTCTCGCCGCCCTCCGCCCCACAGCCTGACAGCCCACTGGGGACCCACAGGTTGAGAACATCTGATCCAGGGGTTCTGGAACGGCCAGGAGAAGTTGCCAAGATCTCCTGGGTGGCAGAAAGTGGTCACTGAGCCTTGTGGCTGAGGGCACACCGAAGATTTCACAGTGTTTAAATTATTATTGGCTAGCACCCTACTAGGGATCGCCTAGCAGGTTCGTTTAGCATGCTGTGGCCAATTCCAGCTCATTGATGGCATTCTCAATGGTTATGTCTCAAAGGTATGCTAGGTTGCAGGCCCACTTCTGCAACTGAAACAGGACCGAGCAGCTTGGCAAAAAAGCCACCATCCATTGAAGCAAGTTCTGCAGACTTCACGTGAACATCAACAGGATTATAACATTTGCCTCTTTGAACAGCCCGCCTGCATCAAGAAGATGCAGGCAGATTGAAAGCAATATACAATGTTCTGCAGAATTCATGTGAACATCAACAAGATTCTAACATTTGCCTTTTTGAACAGCCCGGCTAGCCCTACTACAGGAATTCAACATTCATAGCAACATTGGATGTACTAACAGTGACATGGATGTAGGTGCCAGGAAGACCGTGTGTGTGGTTTCTGGCATGGGAATTCAGGAACTTGAGAGAAGAACATTGTATTCTACAGTAATACCTTGGTTTAAGAGTAACTTGGTTTAAGAGCATTTTGCAAGACAAGCAAACATTTCTTCTAAATTTTGCCTTGATCAACAAGCAACATCTTGATATACAAACACTGGAGCAGGTCACGTAATCACAAGTGAGTCAATGGTGGCTCTCTCTCTCTCCCTCTCTCCCCCTGCTGGATTGTGGGTGATTTTTTGGAATGTTCCATCTCAGGCAGCCTTCAAAGCACAGGGAGGAGAGAGGAACAGCTCTCCCTTGCACCAGCCAGGAACATTTTCAAAAGGGAGTGCGTGTTAGGATGTTATTTTTCTTTATATTTATATTTTTATTTAATTTGTTTTCAACATTCTTATTTTTCCAAACCACTTCTAATCATGGGGCAGCTAGTCAAGTGTGTACAGGGCTACACATTGCACTTTATTACTGTCACATTAAAAATACAGAGTAAAATCCAGTAGTTAGTTCCAAGCAGAGCAGATTCCACATATAGTTTCCTAAACCATGGTGTGGACGTGGACTTCAGGCCAACTTATTCTGTGAGTTTTGGTATTTTGTGTGTACAGTATATGGTCTATGAAACTCATCTGAGTTTCCATTATTTCTTATGAGGAAATTTGCTTTGATATAAGAGTGTTTTGGTTTACAAGCATGTTACCAGAACGATTTATGCTCGTAAACCAAGGTATTACTGTATATGGAAATGTCTCCTAGAAATGAGTCAGGCACGTATTGAAGCTCTGACCACCTGCTTCTCACTTGTCCTGGACAGATTAATATACAATTAATGCTGTACTGAATGTTGGCTTATGTAGGTATCCCAAAACACCCACGCACTCATCTGAATGTTCCTCTCCCATCAGCTCTTTTATCACCTTGTTTGCTAGGTTTTTAATCCCTGATCAGGTGCTACCGATTCCTCCCCCTCTTTGATCTTGGCAGCCTATATGATACTTTTATATTAGAGAGATGGATGCTTTGTGTGCCTGACAGCTTCATTCTAAGCTGTCATCCTGAGAGGACCTTTTCCCCACCTCGTCACGCTGGTTGGGCCACTTACCCGTCATTGCGTGTCACTGGGGTTCTTACGCTCCAGTGGTGCACCAATCCAGGCAAGAGCTCGGGCTGCCCGTCTCCGCCTCCTCAGGCAGCTGGCCACTCTGTTGAGGAGGCGGGGCGGAGAATGGACCAACAGGCAGCTGCCTGAGGAGGCAGGGATGGACAGCCCGAGTTCCTGCCCAGACTGAGATGCCGCCAGAGCAACAGGGACCCCAGCAACATGCAATGACAGGTAAGTGGCCCAGCCAGCCTAGCGGTAGTGGGAGATGGGCCTCCATACCACCTGTGGCGCCACACTCTGTGCTTGGTACGAAGCATGACGAAGCAAGAAGTGCCCATCTCTAAGAAAATAGGAGTCAGACCATGCTGCAGGCAAATGGTTACGAGACACTATGATGCTTCTCTCCAGTGTGATTCGATACAATTCAGCATTGAACATAACTGCCACCATGTTCATATCTAACCAGAAGAATTTGTCATGGGTAATTTCACAGTATATTTAATCCTCCAGTCTTTTGTGCGTGCTGTGTCGTTACAGTCGTTACTGAGTCTTCATGACCCCATATCCATGGAGTTTTCTAGCCTTAGTCCCATGAAATTTTATCCATCCATCCATTCATTCATTCATTCATTCATTCATTCATTCATTCATTCATTCATTCATATATATTTGATTTGTATACCGCACCATATGACCAAAAGTCACTCTTTTACGTTATACTTACTGGATTTGGGGATAAACTGTCTTCAGCTTCTTCAACCAAGGAAGGCAGAGGAGATAATGACCCTCGCTTTTCCGGCTACAAAACATACAGAGAAATACACTCCCGTTATTTGTAGCAGTAAAAAAAGTTTAATATCATACCCATTACTCTTAAATGCTATGCAACCATTTATTGAGATGATTTTTGTGTTAATGATCTAAACAAGATAATTATATTGAGTGCTTCTTTGGATGTTTTTAAGCAGAGGCTGGATGGCCATCTGTCGGGAGTCCTGTGTTGGGGTTCCTGCATGGCAGGGGGGTTGGACTGGATGGCCCTTGAGGTCTCTTCCAGCTCTATGATTCTATGAGTAAAACTCCAGCAAATATTACTTATTAAAATGTTATCTGTAATCATTCGATTTGGAGAGAATTTTTTCTGTCATTGGTTAAAAAAAACACCCCAAAATTGATATGAACGCATTGATTTTTATTGTGGTGTTTCTGAACTTCGAATGTGGTGATGGCTCATTCATAATCCATCTCAAATGTAAGGATTATGAGATGATCGTCCACCCAGTTGCACTGTGTGGCACAGAGTGCGGGCAGAAACAATGGGTGTAAAGAGACGTCTCTGTGCCATGAAAATGCCCACGCTCCATTGGATACGGGTATCTCTTTACACAACCACATCACAAATGATATTATTCAAACTTGAATTAGAGATGATTGCTGAAATTAAGCACTCCTTGGAAGAATAGGTAAATATACCGTGGATGATATATAGAAGATATATAGTTAGTCAATCTATCCTAAATTGAAGAGCTAAATAGTGAGACTGAATAGACTCCTGATATTCTTTTCCTTAAAAATAGATGTAAGTAAAGATAGATAGAATATGGATGAAATTAGTAAGGAAATTAAGTATGAAAGTATGCTCATTTAAGCTGGGAAAGGAGATATGAATTATATTGGGCTCAATGTTGGGGGGAAACTGTGATGGAGTCGATAACACGACAGGAGACAAGCAATATATTTGTTTCGTGTAATTTAGTGTAGAAAATAAATAAAAATGTTGAATGATATTATTCAACAGCAACTACAGTGGTACCTCGGGTTCTGAGTACTGTACCTTGGCTTACAAGCATTTCACAAGGTGAGCAAAAAATTTAATAAACCGGAGGAGCTGGTTTTGCCGTCACACCCTCCTCTGCTGCTGTCAACCCGGCAAGGGGGTGACGGCGAAGGCAGCGGCAAAAGGGTGGCGTCACCATGGGCCAGGGGCGTCCCTCACACCCGGCTCACCTTTTCTTCCTCCTCCTCTTCCCCGCTGTCGCTTCCGCTATCTTTGGGTGGCACCTGGATGTTCCCTGTCAGCCTCCCAAGATGGTGGCGGCAGTGGCGGAGGAGGAAGAGGTGAGCTGGGCGTGAGGGGGGGAGGGAGGAGAGGGACCCCTGGTATCCTGCGGCCGCCGCGACTACCAAGACCCTGAGCAGACGGTTGTGGACCACAGCTGGCAATCCTTTGCCGTGGCTGCAGTCCCAGCCAAAGCAAATTTCCCCATAAGAAATAATGGAAACTGGCCCCAGAACAAATCACCTACATTTCCATTATTCCCTATGTGGAAATTTGCTTTCATACACTAGTATTTTGGTTTACGAGCATGTTTCTGGAACAGATTGCGCTCGTAAACCAAGGGCACTACCGTAGGGTGTTATCAATAACAGGGACGAGAGGAAGCCAGGGTGAGTGGTACGGGCATGTCCTCAGAGTGGCACCTTCCACTCAAAACTGGTGACCACCTGGAAATCTATGGCTGGCAGTCACGTGACCAACCAAAACAGAGATGGTGGGACACTGTCCGTAACGGCCTGCGGATCATTGGCCTTTGACCTGAAGATGCAGCCTATCAGGCAAAGTAGTGTTTTAGGACCTGTAGAGCGGATCCTGCATCAAGGGGAACCACTGCAAAGATTTCTAAGCTTTGAAAAACTGGAAAAAATAACCCTGCCCAAATCTGCTCATTCCTACCTGCCACTTGACATCCCCTCCGCTTTCTCCAGACTCTTCCAGCTCTGAAATGTTCTCCTCCGGCTCTAATTGTGCTTCTCGCTGGTGAAGTTCCATCAGTGAATCCTTCATGGTCATGAGGAGGTCTTCTTTCTTCTGACACAGCCGGGCAATCCGTCGTTTGATCTCTTCTGTCTCTTCACCCTATGGAACAAGAACCTTCAGGTGTGCTGTTTTTCACGAGGCCAGGGGCATAAAAAGGAGGAAGGAGCCCAAGAGCAATTGATGACGTTTAGGGAAGCACATTCGGTGTGGTTTCCAGAGGCTTTTTCTTTCATGCTGAAGTAATTCCCCAGTGCAGTAATATCTCGGATAGCAAATGCCCCTGATAACGAATTTTTCGGATAATGAATTGTTATTTTCAAGCCCCCCCCAGCCCACAGCCCCAGCGACAGCCACTTTCCCCCCGAAAGCCAGAGCCACCCTCTCAACCCAGTCTTTCCGTAGGGCCTTCCCCAGCCTGTTCTCCCTCCTCATTGACTCTTACTAGTTTTCGGTGGCAGTGGCAGCAGAGGTGTGGACTGGGCAAACCCCGTTTCAGATAACGAATTGCCTCAGAGAACAAATTAAATTTTTTTATCCGAGGGACCACTGTACTGCTGAACACCAGCGGAAAGGGCTCAGCTTTATCTGCGCTGCAACCCCCAGTGAGCCTTCTCTTATTTTTAAAGGCACTTTTCTGTCTGAAGTGGGACATACTTGGGAAATAAGTATATAAATCAGGGGTCCTCAACCTAAGGCCCCAGGGCCGGATGCGGCCCCTCAAGGTCCTGAATCCGGCCCCCAGGACCAATTGCACCCCCCCCCACCTACCCCTGCTTTGCGAGCAAGCCAGCCTCCGCAGCTGCTTCTATTGCTGAGGCAGTTCAAAGCGGTGGGCTATGTCGCTTCTCCCACTCCCCCAACTACCGCCCAGATGATCAGCATGCTGACTAGTGGGGTGTTCAGAGTGGGAGGGCTACGGCAAGGTCCTCCGCTCCCCCCCACCCACTGTGGTCCGGCCCCCAGTGGTGCCTGGGGCATGCTGGACCGGCCCGCTATTGGAAAACTTTGAGGACCCCTGATATAAATGAATAAGGAATGGATATATTTTTTTAAAAAAACAGAAGCAGCCCTAAAACGTCTCCAGAAAAAAACAGTGGACCCCCGTATAACAAACGGTTTGCATAACATAAAATCTGTACGACATAAAAAATTCCGGAGATAGAGGAAATTTGCTTAACAGAGGGGCGAATCTGTACAACATAAAAATGGTCATGATGAGGGATTACTCCGTTTTCAATGCATTCCCATGGGAAATTTGTATAAAGGAAAATTTGCTTAACAGAATTTCATTTGAAACAAAAGTTTCAGAGAGGGTAGCCATGTTAGTCTTCTCAAGAATGTCAGGCAAAAATAAAAGAAAAACAAAACAAAACGAAAGACACAAACATTCCTTTATACAAGATACCACTGTATCAGCATATTTTACCCCCATTTCTGTGAATGTATTCTCACCGAGGTGAATATTTATGCACATGCGGGTGTAATGTGATCTAATGTTGTGGTACTTATAAGGTATTAATGATGCCAATACAGCTTGGTTAGTCAAAACATTAACATGGTTGCCTAATCAGATCCTTTCCTGGCTTTGCCCTCTTTATAAGTTTAAACTGTTAAATAATGTTACTTCGTTTATTCTTCTTTAATATAGATGACACACATGCTGCTAAAGGCTTGCCGCTGTATGTTTCCAAATGCTGCAGAAAATAGATGTGGAGAGCTGACTTATATGGGAGCAGAGCTGTTGGAAGACATGGTGAATTTCCCATCTGAGCCACTGAGAGGACAGGTACTTGAGTGTTACAAACAAACAAATAAAAATAGATAATATGTGCCATGAAAAACACCCTTGTACATTATATATGCATTCAATGTGATATAGTGGATAGAATAACAGACTAGGGCTCAGAGTTGTTGTTGTTGTTGTTGTTGTTGTTGTTGTTGTTGTTGTTGTTGTTGCTGCTGCTGCTGCTGCTGCTGCTGCTGCTGCTGCTGCTGCTGCTGCTGCTGCTGTTGTGTTGACCGACTCTTCGTGACCCCATGTCCATGGAGTTTTCTTGGCAGGAGTTACTGGAGTGGCTTCCTACTCCAGGCGCCTACAGCACCTGGTATTTCCTGGTGGTCGCCCATCCAAGTGTTAGCCAGGCCCAACCCTGCTTAGTTTCCCAGACTGGATGTGCTCAGGGTATAGGGCTCAGAGACCTGAGTTCAAATCCCTGCTCAGCCATCTAAACTCATTGGGGTGGGCAGAGGGACTTCTTAAAGCACTCCTTAAATATCTAACTGTTCTCAGTCAACCCAGTATGCAGGACACGCAACAATGAGCTTAAGTTACAGGAAGGCTGATTTCAGGAAAGTCAGGAAAAACATCCTAACTTTTAGGGCAGTACAGTAATGCCTCAGATAACAAATGCAGGTATAGGGCTGCTTTGGATAATGAATTTTCCCTATGGGCTGCCTCGGATAATGAATCACAATTTCTAGGTATAGGGCTGCCTGAAATAATGGATTTTCTCTATGGGATGCCTCAAATAACAAATTTTCTCTATGGGCTGCCTCAGATAATGAATTTTCCTAGGGGCTGCCTCAGATAACGAATTTCCAGCATGCATCAGTAAAAAAGAGTTATCCCGGGCTGCATCGCATCTGTACCTTTAAAGTGCACTTTATAAAGAGTTTTCAGTAAAAAAAAAATCAGGTGTCTGTGTCTTTTTCCTAGGCTCCGGAGCAGATTAATTGGTTTCCCATTTATTCCTATGGGAAACCACGTTTCGGATAATGAAATTTTTCGGATAAGAAATTGCCTCGAGAGGTGGCATGCGCTCCCATGTTGGAGGCATTCAAGAGAAATTTAAGATGACCAGGTAGTTATCTTATGATCTGTATCACTGCGTTGAGGAGGGGGTTGGACCTGGTGGCCATATAGGCCTCTTCCAAGGGCTTGATTCTCTGATTAAGACGGAAACCTTATTAGAGTCACTGTATGTCATAGATGACTTGACAGCACTCAGCCATCTCTATTGTATGTACAAATGCACAATTAGACCTGCTTTTAAAGCATCGACAGATCTCTCAGCCAAGTGGGGATGGATAAGGGACACTTTTAGGCAGATCCACAAGAAACGTTAAAGTTATCGTATCAAAAGGTGTCTGAAATGGAAAAGAAACCTAGCCCTCAGTGGACTGCATGAAGAGCGCCAAGAAATATTAAAACTGAATGCATCTGACATGCATCTTGTACAGATGGGGCAGGAGACAGAACGAAGAGTTATGAACCTCACCTCTGTGTAGGAGGCAGCCTGAGCAGGCCAGGGGGTTCCCGGAAGCCATTCACTCGGATCACTCTTTGGGAACTGCAGCTGCTTCAGGGAATCTATTTCTTCCTCAATTTTCTCCACCTCTTTTACAATTGGCTGTGAAACAGTAGTTACCTATTAGCTCTTTCAAAGTGGATACTCACCATCACATCATTTAGGAAAGGGTCCGTGTCATCTTTCACTCTCCCTGGCGCTGGCCAATCAGGAGCTATGCAGGGACATGCATCATCCCACCTCCCTGTCTGATAGGCCAGGGCCAGGGAGAGTGAAAGATGATGCATCCGAGGCTGCTTCCTCATTGGAGTTTAGCCCCACACAACCCAAGCCAACAACCTGGGATGTTCATCCTGTGGGAACTGGACGTATATGAAACATCCCAAACTGGCAGCAAAATATTATCACTTAATCCAGGCCTACCCAAAGTCCGGCCCGGGGGCCAAATCCAGCCTGTCAGGGCATTCTGAGTGGCCCGCGGCTGGCTGGTCTTCCCCTCCTTCCCCCTCCTTCCCCCACACATTCCCCTGTGGTGGCCACGGCTCCCTGTGCTTCCTTTGGTCCCCACCTTCCTTCTTTCCTCCCTCCCTCCCTCCCTCCCTCCCTCCCTTGGTCCCCACCTTCCTTCCTGCAGGTCGGGTTGCAAGGGGTCAGTGGGTGGGGCTTGCAGTGGGGTGGCAAGGTTGGGGAGCAACCAGCCCCTGACACATTCTCAGCCACTAAATCTGACCCTCCTTACAAAAAGTTTGGGCACCCCTGACTTAATCAATGAAAAAAACCTACATAAACAGCCATTAAAGGGTCAGGGTGATGCTCAGTTCAATCAAAGTTCCATGTAATGGAGAACACTGAATTATATCGGTGCAGTACATCTGGAATGCAACCACCTCCTAAGGATGTATGGGCTTCTGAATGAACATGATGTTCAAATGAGACTTTTAAATAATGAGTCTTATGCTCAACAATATTTTGATTATCCATTGATACAGAATTCTTTGATAAGTGCTTTTTGTAGATAAGTGCATTGAGCACATGACAGCACAAAGTTAAGCAAACTGTGCTGCTTATATACCACCCCGTAGTACTTAAAGCTCTCTCTAGGTGGCTTACCATTTAATTATGGAGGCTACATATTGTGAGTGGGGTACTGAGTTAACCAACCTCGGAAGGAATGGAAGGCTAAGTGAACCATGAACCTGCTACCTGACATTGAACCCCAGGTCGTGTGCACAGTTTTGGCTGCAGTATAGATATTTAACCACTGTGCCATGAGGCTCTGCTCATTAATTCAGGAGGGAGAACATATCAGCAGAATTATATGAACAGTCTCTGGAAGTCAAGTCATGGCAACTGGATTTCTTTTTCTTGACAGAGTGAAACATTCCGCTGCTCATCCAAACAGCTACGTCCGTCTGAGGAATTTTATAGTTCACTTCGACCTCATGTCACCTTGGTCTGAAATAGGTTCATAAGATGAACAAGGGCCTGAATAGGCTCGTTAGGTGAACAATAGTTTCGATAGGCTCATTAGGTGGACAGTGGCCCACCTTTGCCACCTTCCCAAGACCCATAAAATACAAGTTGTTAGCCGTGGCCTGGCTGGTGGAGGTGTGAAGTATTCTTGATTTGTCTTGGGATTGTTGAAATGGCTGCCTGATAAGTAGCAGACAGACTGTGCCTGAGGCCCCCACCTCTGTTGAGAGAGGGGTTTTCAATGCTCACATGAATGGCTTCCCTGACCCCTCTCTCAAACCACCTTTGTCTAATATGTGTACATCCTCATCTTTGAAAGAGTGCCCTTTGTCCTTCAAATGGAGGTGTACTGCTGATTCTGGTCCTGAGCTGTTACCCCTCCTGTGTTGGGCCATCCTCCTGTTTAATGGCTGTTTCGTCTGCCTCAGACTGACAAAGCTGTTTGGATGAGCAGCCAAACATTTCAATCTCTCAAGAAAAGAAGTTCAGTTGCCATGATTCAACTCCCAGATAAAGTCACCTGGATGACTGAGAATCTTCACAGATACACAAACAGTAGTAACGTCTGAAAGACTATCATATATTGGGGGGTATTATAAGAACACAAAACTTACGGGAAGACTCCCTGGCAAAGACAATGAATGCTGGGAAAAGCGAAGGCACCAGGAAAAGTAGACTGACCGTGAAATGCATTGATTCTATATTATTATGATGTCGACGGCAGGGCTGTTAATGGCAGTACATTTTGGACAGCACTCTGGGCAGAAGACAGAGCAGGTCCAATACAGCCTAAGGCTAGAACCGAAGGGTAGAAATGCTAGAGAATCCGACTTCACTCAGGGCTTCCTCTTACCTCAAGAAGCGCATTTTGTTCCTTGGTCATCTTTTCTAGCCGCTTCAACTCTTTCAAAAGTTGTTCTGCTTTCGGGAACGCAGTGAGCGGCAGGGTTCTCCCACCAGGGAGCCCCAGGCTTTCTTTATAGGACTGGATCTCAGCGAGTGCCTTCCGCATGGGGCTGATGTGAGCCAGGATAACCTGAAACAGAAGACATGATTAATAGTAATACAGTAGGAGCACAGTATCCGAGTGGGGTCACTGCCAAACACCCCCCACTCCCAAATGGATGCTGAAAAATTGCAGAGGTATTGGATGCTATACATTGCATGGTGTCTCATACAATCATAGAGTTGGAAGAGACCTCAAGAGCCATCTAGTCCAACCCCCTGCCATGCAGGAACCCCATCACAATATTTCCGACAGATAGCCATCCAGCCTCTGCTTAAAAACCTCCAAAGAAGGAGACTCCACCACCCTCCGCGGCAGCATCTTCCACTGCCGAATAGCTCTGTCATTAAGTTCTTCCTAATGTTCAAATGGAATCTCTTTTCCTATAGTTTGAAACCATTGCCCCAAGTCCTAGTCTCTGAAGCCATGGAAAACAAACCTGTTCCCTCTTCAATATGACATCCTTTCAGATATTTAAACATAGCTATCATATCCCCCTCAGCCTTCTTTTTGAAAGGCTAAACATTCCCAGTTCCCTAAGCCGTTTCACATAAGACATTTCCTCCAGACCCTCAACCATCCTGGTTGCCCTCCTCTGCACCCACTCGAGGTTGTCAACATCCTTTTTAAACTGAGGCGCACAGAACTGGACACAGTACTCCAGGTGGGGTCTGACCAGAGCAGAATAGAGTGGGACTATCATTTCCCTTGATCTAGACACTATGGTTCTGTTGATGCAACCAAGAATTGTATTGGCTTTCCTGGCTGCCGCATCACACTGCTGACTCATGTTCAATTTGTGGTCCACCAAGACTCCCAGATCCCTTTCACAGGTACTATTCTTCAGCCAAGTATCCCCCATCCTACATCTGTGCCATTCATTCATTTTACCTAGATGTAGCACCCTACATTTCCCTCTGTTGAAATCCATTCCGTTAACTTTGGCCCAGCACTCTAATCTGTCAAGGTCCTTTTGGATTTTCATCCTATCCTCTAGGGAATTAGCAACTCCTCCCAATTTGGTATCATCTGCAAATTTAATTAGCATACTCTCTATTCCTTCATCCAAGTCATTAATAAAGATATTGAATAGCACTGGACCCAGAACAGAACCCTGGGGCACCCCACTGGTCACGTCTCTCCAAGCTGAAGAGAGGCCATTTATGATAACCCTTTGGGTGCAATCAGTCAACCAATTACAAATCCACCTAACAGTAACACTATCTCTCGCACTTTCTACTAACTTCTTAGCAAGAATACCATGGGGAACCTTATCGAAGGCCTTACTAAAGTCCAGATAAGCAATATCCAAAGCGTTCCCCTCATCCACCAGGCCTGTAGGTCTATCAAAGAAAGAGATCAAATTAGTCTGGTATGACTTGTTTTTAAGAAACCCGTGTTGACTTCTTGTAATGACAGCATTGTTTGTTAAATAATTGCAGACTGACTGTTTAATAACCTGCTCTAAGATTTTTCCAGGAATTGAAGTCAAGCTGACTGGGCGGTAGTTATTTGGGTCCTCTTTTTTCCCCTTTTTGAAGATGGGGACAACAATAGCCGTCCTCCAATCGATGGGGACTTCCCCTGTTCTCCAAGACTTCTCAAAGATTATCGCCAATGGTTCTGAAATTACTTCTGCCAGTTCTCTTAATATCCTTGGGTGTAATTCATCTGGCCCAGGAGACTTAAATTCATTTAATGTTTTCAGGTGTTCCTGTACTGGCTGAGTAGGGGTCCTCTACCAGGTACTTCTGACAAATATACACTGGAAATACTGTGACCGGGAGAGCCTTGTCACCTGCCACTCCGACAGCCTCTGGGTAAGAGCCAGAGGGGCTGCTTACAGCCTTTCCTGGGGGAGTTTGGCCTTGGGACTCCTGCTGCCATCCGGGACCAGTCCCCTTGCTGCTCTGCTGCCTGGGTGCACCACCTCCCTCCTCAACACCTACCACCTGGCTGAATGAAGAAGGGCCTTGAGGTGTGGCTTAGGGGAGGGGCATTGCTTTTGTTTTGTTTTGTTTTGTGTCTTTTCACATCCAATATAGAAGTTGGATAGATAGATAGATAGATAGATAGATAGATAGATAGATAGATAGAT
>JAHTLZ010000268.1:7567986-7602129 GCA_023846285.1 Phrynocephalus versicolor | reverse complement strand
ATAGATAGATAGATAGATAGATAGATAGATAGATAGATAGATAGATATTTGGGAGGGGGATTATTTAGTCTTTTCAGACAGTGGATAAATGAATCAGGCTGTCCCATTATAATAACTTTTTACAACTGATAGTTTAGATAGGGAAACAGAACAGCATGCATACTTTGGCATGCTCAGAGCACTTCCGAGAATGAACGGGAAAATGTGGGTCTCTAGATGTTGTTGCAGGATAACTTCTCTTGCCCTCGTGACCTTCCACACAAAGGCTGCAGCCCAGCAACCTTCAGACAGCCCCGTGGCCCTTGGTCCGAATGTAAAAAGAATGTAAGAAGGTATTGGAGTACTTTCAAAGGTTACACTGCCTTCGCAGCTGCGTTTTTTTTAAAGCTCCGAAGACTGTTAGGCTCTATTTCAAGAACGATCGCGACCTGATGATCAAACATTTCTGCCATCATCCACTTTCAAACTGCAAAAGTCCTACAGTGGAAACTGTCATGGAGTATCTGCGAAGCCACAAACAAACTAAAGCAGTCACGGCTATCCTTAAAAACAAAACAAAACAAGCAAACAAAAACAATCCCAAAATCTGTACCGAGGTGGCATCTGAGGTCAATCCAGAGGCACAAAAAAGTGTGACGAAGCCCACCCACCCAATATGCTGCCTTCATCAGTCATCTCATTGAGTCTGGAGTATAGAGTTTGAAATTTGTGTAATAAAGAAGAAAAGAAGAAAAAGAAGCAAAGTGTGCTGCTTATATTCTGCTCCATAGTGCTTAAAGCACTCTCTGGGCAATCTACAATTTAATTTTGCATGCTACACATTGTCAACCCCCACTCTCGCCCTGCAAGCTGGATACTCAGTCTACCGACCTTAAAAGTATAGAAGGCTGAGTGAACCTTGAGCCGGCTACCTGGGATTGAACCCCAGGTCATGAGTAGAGCTTTGGCTGGAGTACAGCAGTTTAACCACTGCGCCACCAGGCAGTAGATGTCATGCCAAGCGCTGTCTGCGTGAAATGTGCCGGAAAGAGGTGTGCAGATCTGTGCTTTTGGACTTCAACTCCCGGAATTTTCTGCTGCCTGAGTAATTCTGAGAGTTTATTATCTGGAAGTACAAATCAGCACACTTCTCATGGGGGAACTGCTCATGGGGTCAGAAGTACTTGTGACAGAATAGGAACTTTGTATGTCTGTATTTTGTGACATCAGAACTTATGGTCACCTGAGAGAAAGAGAAAATGAAAGAGAGAAAGAGAAAGAAAGAGAAAGAGAAAGAGAAAGAGAAAGAGAAAGAGAAAGAGAAAGAGAGAGAGAGAGAGAGATTTCATGGCAAAGCAGGGATTTGAACCCAGGTCTCCTGAACCTAAGTCCATCACTGCAGTCACTAAACCACACTAGGAAATTTAACTTATTTCCTTTAAAAGGGAGTAAGTAACTTACCTGGCAATGCTTGAGATGCTCCTTAGGAGTAAGATCCAGTGTATCTTCTGAAGGGGACAATATGGTCTTGATTTTATCTATGTCCTTCTCCATTGTTTTCACTTCAGATTCAACAGCTTCCACTTCCTGCATTTTTAAAAACATACACAATTATTTGTGCCTTTTCTGTCAAATGCCATTTACAGGAAAGACAACCCATGTTGTGGTGATAAGTCAGAGACCCACAAATCTCAACTTTTTTTCTCATCTAAAATAGCGATGCATTTGATGAAAAGGACATCAGTTGAACAGTCAGTTGTATCAATGTTGTTCATACCTCCTTGTCTTTTCTAATGTACAGCAATACCTTGGTTTAAGACTGTTTTGCAAGACAAGCAAACATTTCTTCTAAATTTTGCCTTGATCAACAAACAATGTCTTGATATACATGCACTGGAGCAGGTCACATGATCACAAGTAAGCCCATGGTGGCTCTCCCTCCCTCCCTCCCTCCCTCCCCCTGCTGGATTTAGACTGCAGTACTGTGGTTTAACCACTGTGCCACATGGCTCCTATATTATGTATTTTCTAGAGAATTCTGCCTTCTCATGATGAGCCTAAAGTAGGCAAGTCTGAGCTTCAACATATTTGCCTCCAGAGATCTGATCTAGGACGTACTTGCTTGTCTCTCTGGCAGTCCAAGGTATCCCGTAAAGCTCTCCTCCAGCACCATATTTCAAATGAATCAATTTTTAATTAAATCCTACCAACATGAACTGCGTTTGGAAACATGCATTAGATTGAACATATTAACCAAAATGGTTTCTTCTGCATTTTAGACAAAAGTAATGCATGAAATCTTTACAAGTAACATTGTGAAAGTAACATTATGTTACTTGCAAATACTTGCAAAAACATTATGTTACTTCTATGAACTTCCCTCTACCGCCATCTACACGTTTGCCAACAATTATTATTGCTGAGCTGCGACTATAAGCCAAGATCTTAAGATGCCCCAGCTGTTTTAAAATGCTGTTTTATTGTTGTTGTTGTCTATTATTGTACTGTTGTTTTATTGGTTTGTTTTATATTGTATTGCTCGTTGACTCGCTCAGCTATTTGGAAGCTGCCCAGAGTTCCGTCTCGGAAGATGGGTGGGGTAAAAATTCAATAAATAAATAAATAAATAAATAAATTTTAATATTAGAGTATTAAATCTTTGGTGCTATATTCAAGTCCTCAACAAAGTTAACTTGGCTGCTGCTGTCTAGGCCAGGCCAGGGGGACAAATGATGCTCGGACAGATAGGACCAAAATGAAACCCGTTGAAATAACCTAACAACTCTGCATTCGTTTTCGCCTTGCGACTGAGGATTTTGCAAAAAGATGTCGGAAGACAGACGACTGCTCCTGGCACGGACACGCTCCACCAAAACCTGTGTTCACGAACCTTAACTGCTCACATCAGAACATGTGGCGTTCATCTTTGTTTCCCTCTCTTTCCCTCTTTATAGACTGGACTCTATATCCAAGCCTGAATGCAAAGCCAGCCGGCAGATTCTGGGACCTGTAGTTTAAAAAGTAACTTTTGCAAGGGTTGCCTAAATGTCACCGGGATACCTGCCTAAATTCTCCCCTCTGTGGCTGCTTCCCCTTCCTCTACTGTTTCTGCTGCATTGCATCTTAGACTGTAAGCTCCCTGGGGCAGATCCTTTATATTTTAATCAATCCCCATGCAGACATCTATCTCATTTTAAAGATCAGCCCAATTGTCTTTAGACAAGCCAGACTTACATCTGCCAAGTGCTCTATGTGCGGAAGAACGTCCACGATCTTCTGTTGTAAAGCTCCGACTTGTTCGTTTACTCGATTTAGCTCCTGTACCATACTGTCTGTTTCGATTAAAGAGGAAAATTCTTCCAGCTCTGGGAACAGGGCACGGAGAAGACTCTGCTTCTGCTCCGAATCTTCCAAGGCCATCTTAGAGAGGTGGGGAAAAGTTGAAATTAAAATCTGCATTCAAAGCTTCAGAAAAAATAGCCAACCCCTGCACACGTCTTGAGGATGACACTTACAACCCCAGAAACCATAGAATCATAGAACTGTGGAGTTGGAAAGGAAGGACCTCCATAGAGTCCTGCCCCCTGTGCTTCATCCATGCAGGAAGGCCATCACTCAAGCATGGGAGAAAGGATGCTGACAAATGGGAGCAAGTTCAGAGAAGGGGAACAAGTATGATCAGGGGTCTACAATCCAAGCCCTATAAGGAAAGGCTGAAAGAGGTGGGTACGTTCAGCCTTGAGTAAATAATCATAGAATCATAGAGTTGGAAGAGACCTCGAGGGCCATCCAGTCCAACCCCCTGCCATGCAGGAACCCCCATCACAGGACTCCCGACAGATGGCCATCCAGCCTCTGCTTAAAAATATCCAAAGAAAGAGACTCCACCACCCTTTGTGGCAACATATTCCACTGCCGAACAGCTGTAAGTGTCATGAAATTCTTCCTAATGTTTAAATTGAATCTCTTTTCCTGTAGTCTGAAACCACTGCCCCGTGTCCTAGTCTCTGAAGTCATGGAAAACAAACCAGTCCCTTCTTCAATGTGACATCCTTTCAAATATTTAAACATGGCTTTCATATCCCCTCTCAGCCTAAACATTCTCAGATCCCTAAGCATCTCCTTGTAAGACATATGTTCCAGACCTTTAACCATCTTGGTCGCCCTCCCCTGGAGCTGCTCAAGGTTGTCAACATCCTTTTTTAAATTGATGAGCGCAGAACTGGACACAGTACTCCAGGTGGGGCCTGACCAGAGCAGAATAGAGTGGTACTATCACTTCCCTTGATCTAGACACGATGCTTCTGTTGATGCAACCAAGAACCGCATTGTTTTAGCCTTTCCTCAGAAGGGAGGGCCCCCAGCCCAGTAATCATATGGAAACAGTTATACCCAAAGGGACATGAGTTGCTTATATAACGGTATTCTTCACTCATTATAAATCCTTCTGGAAAACAGCTGGGAGAGTGGCAGATCAGGTCCACCCGGGGCTGGTGCCTTTCTACAAAAGAAAGCACCTAGTTCCGAGCCTAGTGCTAGCTCCTACATTGTAATGACTACAAGAAGCCCGGGGATCAGTGCAGGAAAAGAAAAAAGATCAGAATCACGATTCCCATAAGGCATTGTGATGTGTGGTGTGCCCATGTGAGCAATGTGCACATGCACATTGAGAAGCTGGTGTGTTGTTAGTTTGTGGAACTCCCTGCCACAGGAGGTGGTGATGGCATCTGGCCTGGATGCCTTCCAAAGGGGATTGGACAGATTCCTGGAGGAAAAGTCCATCCCAGATTACCAACCATGATGGAGACGTGTCATCTCCAGGTTTAAAACCGGGGTATTTCAAGGGCCAGATGCAGGGGAGTGCTATCAGGAGACAGATATCTAGTCTCATGCGCTCCCAGATGCATCTGGTGGGGCCACCGTGAGATACAGGAAGCTGGACTAGATGGGCCTTTGGCCTGATCCAGCATGGCTCTTCTTATGTTCTTAAGATCTTGACTGTTCAAGCATTATGACAATGTAACCAGTGACCTTGGGAGGTGGTGAGAGCTCCATCACTGGAGGCTTTCAAGAGAAAACTGGACACCCACCTGGTAGATCTGCTTGGGTGTGGATTCCAGGGGGAGGGGCACGATGGCCTTGTAAGCCCCTTCCAGTTCCCATTATTCTGCAGTTCTATGGTTCTGTCCCTGACACCTGGCCATTTACCTTTGGTTAAAATATATTCCGAAGAATGAAGGGGACCGCAGAACCACCACCCACCCACCCCAAATGGCAATTCATTCAAACACCAATTATTGTCAAGAAACTCCTTTTTAACATTTAAATGCAATGACTCAGAAGAGGTTTACAATGAGTCAGATTTCTGGCTTTGAAAATAAAAACCCAGGAGAGAATGCAAATAGATAAAAAGGACACAATTTGAGCATGCCAGTTGAAGCCGCTGTGAGACTGAGGAGTGGAGTTCTTAAGGTCCATGTTTTCTTTTTTCTTTTTTTAAGAGGAACCTTCTGTACGATGCTCTATCACAAGCGAATGCTCTGAATCTGGCATATTTCAAGCAAGCGTGGGTTTGACGCTTTGGCATGTGGGTTGCTTATCAGGGCCGGTCCTACCCTTAGAAGCCCTGCACAAGCTTGCTATCAGGAACCTTATTAATTGTCTATGATGATGGTGATGCACCGGGACAGGGAGAGGCAATTCATTCTCTCTCTCTCTCTCTCTCTCTCTCTCTCTCTCTCTGTGTGTGTGTGTGTGTGTGTGTGCACCCATCTCTGTCTGTGTGTCTTGCGTTGACGTAAGTGAGCAAGCAAAAACATGATGCGGAGGAATGCACACTCCTATGCACATCCCCATCTGTTTTGTTTTGGTAACAAGAGCACATGGATGCCTCTCTATCTCCCCTGAATGCATCTGCTCCACTTGGGAGTTGGGAGAACATAAGAACATAAGAAGAGCCATGCTGGATCAGGCTAAAGGCCCATGTAGTCCAGCTTCCTGTATATCACAGGGGTCCCAACAGATGCCTCTGGGACCACACGAGACTAGATATCTGTCTCCTGATACCACTCCCCTGCATCTGGGCCTTGAAGTACCCTGGTTTTAAGCCTGGAGATTACACATCTCCTGGTCACCGGCTCCCGGAGCATCAGCAGCACTGTACGTGAAGACTGTGCAAGCCCCATCATGTGTGCTTCCTGGCCTGGCCAAGCGACATAATGGAAGCCCACTTACCTGAAGAGCGCTGGCATGTTTATTCAGGCATTTGGCAGAATCCCATTTACACTCTTCGGAAAGCAGGCGGTTGGTGTTTTCAAGCCAAACTCGAGTGCTCTTCGAGAGCTCGGCGCATTCTTCCATCTTGCTCGCCGCCTTTAATACAACACACAAATGACACACTCAGGCCTGCTTAATGTTGCTGGGAGGCGTGGAGGGGAAAAACATACAGTGGACCCTTGTATAACAAACAGTTTGTATAACATAAAATTTGTACAACATAAAACATTCCGGAGATAGGGGAAATTTGCTTAACATAATTGCCTATGGGGAGAATCCGTACAACATAAAAATGGGATCATTCCATTTTCAATGCATTCCTATGGGAATTTGTATAAAGGAAAATTTGCTTAACATAATTTCATTTGGAACAAATTAATTCCTTTATACAAGGTACCACCTTACTCAGGGTTTTGCAGGGAAAGCCGTTTGTGATGCGCACACTAAAAAGATCCCTCTGATGGCAGTTTTCATTCCTGGCCTTCCAGTGGGTCAAAGCTTCGGGGGTAAGAATTCGACTCAGGAGAGTTCAGGGCAAGTGAGGATCAGCTGGATGTTTGGGGTTGGGGGGGGATGCAGGCAATATGCGAAGACTCCAACAAAGGGAAAAGAGCCACAGAGGATGCAGAGAGGCATCTGTCTGACTGGTTTTAGAAACAAAATCCTCCAAGTAGTTACAGCTGCAGAAGGCAAAAACTGTAAAACACAGCACCCTCCGTACACTTGATGGGAGGGAAAGTGCCTGAAAGTACAATCTTCGCTTGCATTTTCAGGCGCTTGCAACCCAGCTGACTGGCAGGCCCTGGAAAACCCAAGTGGTGACTCCTAAAAACGCTGCTATGATTTTACACCATCTGATTCTGCAGACAGAAGTGTGCCATAGGATTTGGGCCACTGGGATTCATAATTCTGTTCAATGGCTCTTCCAGAATAGAGACGGGCACGAAGTGCCACTTTGGTGGTTCGTTTCTCAGAGGAATTAAATGAGTTCTTTGCATCTGTCTTCACGACAGAAGACCTTGAGCGGATTCCGCTCCCTCAGCCACCCCTCTTGACTAAACAATTAAATCAAATACAGGTTAAAAAAGAGGATGTTTTAGGACTAATTGATAAATTGAAGATTAACAAGCCACCGGGCCCAGATGGCATCCACCCAAGGGTTATTAGGGAACTGAGAAATGAAATTGCAGATCTCTTAACGGTTATATGCAACTTGTCTCTTAAAATGGCCACAGTGCCGGAGGACTGGAGGATAGCAGATGTCACACCAATTTTTTAAAAAGGAAGGAGGGGGAAACCAGGAAACTACAAGCCAGTTAGCCTTACATGTGTCCCAGGGAAGATGGTGGAAAGCCTCATCCAAGAGAAAATCTTAAAACACATAGAAGAACAAACCTTGCTGAGAGAAAATCAGCATGGCTTCTGTAAGGGTAAATCTTGTCTGACAAAATCTTTTAGAATTTTTTGAAAAGGTCAACAGGCATGTAGATTTGGGTGAACCGGTGGATATAGTCTATCTGGATTTTCAAAAGGCTTTTGACACAGTCCCTCACCAAAGGCTGCTGAGAAAATTGCACAGTCAGGGGATAAGAGGGCAGGTCCTCTTATGAATTGAGAACAGGTTGAGATCCAGGAAACAAAGAGTAGGTGTCGATGGGACATTTTCACAATGGAGAGAAGTGAAAAGCGGTGTGCCCCAGGGCTCTGTCCTGGGACCGGTGCTTTTCAATCTGTTCATAAACGACCTGGAGAGAGGGATAAGCAGTGAGGTGGCCAAGTTTGCAGATGACACAAAACTTTTCCGTGTGGTAAAAACCAGAGAAGATTGTGAAGAGCTCCAGAAGGAGAAATGGCAAATGCGTTTTAATGTAGTCAAATGTAAAGTAATGCATATTGGGGCAAAAAATCCAAACTTTATCTATCAACTCATGGGCTCTGAGCTATCCGTGATGGATCAGGAAAGAGATCTTGGTGTGTTGGTGGACAGCTCCATGAAGGTGTCTCCCCAATGTGTGGCAGCAGTGAAGAAGGCCAATTCCATGCTAGGGATTATCAAAAAGGGGATTGAAAATAAAACAGCCAACATTATAATGCCATTATACAAAACAATAGTAAGGCCGCACCTGGAGTATTGTGTACAATTCTGGTCATCGCATCTCAAGAAAGACATAGTGGAACTGGAAAAGGTGCAGAAGAGAGCGACTAAAATGATTACTGGGCTGGGGCACCTCCCTTATGAAGAAAGGCTAAAACATTTGGGGCTCTCTAGTCTGGAAAAAAGGCGCTTGAGGGGGGATATGATTGAGATATACAAAATAATGCAGGGCATGAGTCAAGTGGATAGAGGGAAGCTCTTCTCCCTCTCCCAAAATACCAGAACTAGGGGACATACACTCAAATTGAGGGCTGGGAGAATAAGAACTGACAAAAGAAAATATTTTTTCACCCAGCGTGTTAGTCTGTGGAACTCCCTGCCACAAGAGGTGGTGATGGCATCTGCCCTGGATGCCTTCAAAAGGGGATTGGAAAAGATTCCTGGTGGAAAACTCCATCACAGGTTACAAACCATGATGGAGATGTATAATCTCCAGGCTTTAAACCAGGGTACTTCAAGGGCCAGATGCAGGAGAGTGGTATCAGGAGACAGATATCTAGTCTCCTGCGCTCCCAGACGCATCTGGTGGGGCCGCTGTGAGATAGAGAAAACTGGACTAGGTGGGCCTCTGGCCTGATCCATCATGGCTCTTCTTATGTTCTTATGTTCTCAGCCAAACGGGTGCTTGGAACTTCCCAGCCCCGCCTCTTTTGGCGGGCACCCACTCGGAGCCAGCATCCTAGCTTCCCTGTCTGGCCTCCATTAGACACTGCCTCCGAGTACGTGGCCTCTGGAGGAGGCAGGACTAGGGATCGCCTAGTTCTCTTTTACGAAGTGCCGAACCAGCAATTCAGCAATTTGTGCCCATCTCCATTCCAGAACCACGAGAACTATCAGCTTGGTTTTTAACTCATAAAATCAAAGTTAAGATGCCTCCTAATGCTCAATCCTGCACCTAATGGCAGAACTGGAGGAGTCAAAGCTCCAGGACAGAATCTAAAATTTTCCGGGTCAAAGCTGAGCAATGTGGAGTTATGTTTACGACTTTTGGTTCCTGTTCGAAAGCTTCCGTCCTACATACAGGGTTATGAAGCTGCAATATCCTGATTATCAGGAAAGTTCGGATGATATGATTCAATTTGATGCTGATAATAATTTCAGCCTGAAACCCGAAATGTTAAAAGGCTGGGAGAGAAATAAAGCAGACCTATGGATTATTTAATCTTCTCTTGAGCAATCTGTGGTTTAAGCAACAAACTATAGTTAAAACAAACCATGTTGTGTTGTGATACGCAAATCCACCCATGTTTTTAGCATGCCTAACAGACACGGCTCTCGCCAGCTCATTTTGTACGCTCATTTCCTCTCCTACCATGTTTAAATTTGTAGTTCTGCGCTCAGCAAGCTGCGAGACGCGCTGATACTGCTGCAGTGGAATCATCAGGCGATCCAACAGTTCTTGAGCCTGGTCAGGATCCTGCTCTGCTTTGTCTTGAACGTCTGAATCCAGTTCATTCATTTTATAATGCCAGAGATCAAGCAAGTCCCAGATTCTCTGCAAGTAACAGAGCACACGACACAATGAATGGAGTTGGTGTTTTGTTTGGAGACACTGCTGACAACCATGAAGATTGAAGTGTAAAGAGTCAGCAACAGAAAACAACACACTGATGGCATAACCTTGACAATCATAGAATCCTAGAGTTGGAAGAGACCTCAAGGGCCATCCAGTCCAACCCCCTGCCATGCAGGAACCCCCATCACAGGACTCCCGACAGATGGCCATCCAGCCTCTGCTCAAAAACCTCCAAAGAAGGAGAGTCCACCACCCTCCGTGGCAGCATATTCCACTGCCGAACAGCTCTAACCATCATGAAGTTCTTCCTAATGTTCAAACGGAATCTCTTTTCCTATAGTTTGAAACCATTGCCCTGAGTCCTAGTCTCTGAAGCCATGGAAAACAAACCTGTTCCCTCTTCAATATGACATCCTTTCAAATGTTTAAACATAGCTATCATATCCTCTCTCAGCCTTCTTTTTGAACGACCAAATATTCCCAGCTCCCTAAACCATTCCTCGTAAGACATTTCTTCCAGACCTTTAACCATCCTGGTCGCTCTCCTCAGTACCCACTAGAAGATGTGAACATCCTTTTTAAATTGAGGACCTAATACTGAGAACTACTGGCAATGTACTGTTTTTGGAACTAACAAAAGATGGAAAGAACTGACATGTTGATGCAAAACTGAATAAGAACGCTCAGTGGAAGAAATGGATAGAAAGCTTGATGCCAGTTCAGATATCATTGGAAACATACAGAGCTTGGGCCAGTGATGGTGAACCTTTTAGAGACCGAGTGCCCAAACTGCGATTCAAAACCCACACATTTTTCGCAAAGTGCCAATACAGCAATTTAATCTGAATACAGGTGGCTGTGAAGGGGCGATGTCGGGTGCCCACAGAGAGGGCTCCGAGTGCCACGTTTGGCATCCGTTGGTTTGCCAACACTGGCTTAGGCAGTGCCCACCCAAGATGCGTTGTCCTCATATGAATAGTTAGGTACTATGGACGAGCTCCAGGAAATCTAGAACTACAGAAGTGCAGGCATTCATCATGATAGTCGTTGCCAACCGATAAAGACTAAATATCAACAGAGATGCAGTTGTTTTGGAAAGTTAATGGCTCTGAATTGCACATTCAAGACCGTTCTTAAATATTTTGCACAGCCTGCAAGAAAATTAAGAATAGGGGGAGCCTAACACAAGAACACAGTGTTTCTGGGAGGTGGCATTTCATTCCCAGCCTGCGTGAGAACTGCAACTCAGCTCAGGAAAAAAAAAAAAACCAGGATGGGGTTATGATCCCTACTGGTCAGAAAGTCCTAGCTCTACTACAGTACTGATTGATTCAAGATATTTAATCAGATCAAGTTCAGCAGAACAGTAGTTGGATCCTTCTTTACTGGTCCCTGTTCCCAGCAGTACGTGGTAGTGATGCAGAAGCCCTTAATGCAGAAGCCAGCTCTCTGTCAAGGTTTGTTCTCAAAGGTGAATCGGCATATTGAATTCTGGGAGAATGACTTTGCAGAAATTGCTGAACACCGGTCGAATATTTGTCTAATAATTATAGACATCAGGTGACACTTTGCACATGCTCAGTTCTCCATATGCTGAATCACTGTCACATCAGCCAAGAGTATAAAAAGAGGCTTGAGGTACAGCATATGTCAGGGGTGCCCAAACTTTTTGTAAGGAGGGCCAGATTTGGTGGCTGAGAATGTGTCAGGGGCCGGTTGCTCCCCAACCCTGCCACCCCTCTGCAATCCCCTTTCTTTAAAAAAAACATGGGGTGAAGGAGGGGGAGGGAGGGGGAGGCCAGCCAGCCACGGGCCACTCAGAATGGCCTGACGGGCCAGATTTGGCCCCCCGGGCCAGACTTTGGGCACACCTGGCATGTGGTTGGGATATGTTGGAGAGAGCAGCACGTCATTTTGCCAGTCAGACTGGTGAATCCCTGGATTGCTGGATCACTGGACTGGACTGTATTTTTGACTACATTTATGCCTGCCAATCCTGTTATGTTTGCTGGACTTGTATATTTTGTAAATACAGATAAGTTTGGAATCACTGCTATGTCTGTATTTTTATTTTTTAGCACTGTGATCTGGCTGTTCAAGCCCACACTTTACACAGCCCTTCCACTGAGCGTTCACAACTCTACAGGGGCCCTTGCTCCAACACTGTATTTGGCATAGTGATGTAAGTGGGCACCAAACTCTTGTCAATGTTGGCCGATGAGATGATTCCAAACCCGTCTTTAAGTGAGTCAGTGTTTAATTTTTAGCTCATCACATAAAAGCGAAGGCTGTACGTACCACTCTCAAATGTTCTCTTTGGAAAAAGTGACTCAACCACCATATATTTTGCTTTTGTGTTGAATGGAACAGCCCACTACCTCTCCTCTTCGGCAGCAACATTAGCCTCAAACTATATTAAACTGAATCATCTTAAATTGCTCCAAAACTCTTACGTTTTTGCATTAAATCTTTTTGGTTTTTGTATTTTCCCATAATACCAAGTCCTGTGCTCTGCATACAAAGGTTTTCTGCAACAACCACGTCGGTGAATGTTTTTGCCAACTAAAAAAAAAAAAATCCAGAAGGCCAAAAATGCATGAATGCACAATGACTCTTGTAACCAAGCCTAATGGGAAGAAAACATTTAAAAATGCTTTGTATACCGCACCTATTTCCCAAACGGGAACTCAGGGTGGTTTACATAAGGATTAAACAATAAAACAAAAAAACAAGTGAGGTTTCATATCCTTGATCAAACTGAGCATCAGCCTAGGAAAGAGACCTTGCTGGAGGTTTTGAAGCAGAGGCTGGATGGACATATGTCGGAAATAATGTGATGGGGTTCCTGCATGGCAGGGGGTCGGACTAGATGGCCCTTAAGGTCTCTTCCAGCTCTATGATTCTATGATTCAATGAGTGAGAAAATAAAAGCTTCCGATTACCTTCTGAATTTCCTTCGCTTTTTCAATGTCCTTGCTCTTCTGTTGCAACATGTTTTCAATCGCCTGGAGGCCTTTGTTAATCTCTTCTATTTTCTTATTTGTCATGTAGTGCGGAGAATTCTTCAGGAGTTCGAGGCTGACCTACCATGGTAAAGAATAAAAATATAAAAACCGAAGAAGTCCTATGAAGGAAGAAAGAAGGAAAAAGAGAGACAAAACAACCTCCTTTTTCAGATTATCATCCAGCTCCCCACTACCGGAGCCTCACGGAGTAGTCGTGGTTAAATGCCTGTACTGCAGGTAAAACTGTGCTCATGACCTGGAGTTCAATCCCAGGTAACAGGCTCAAGGTTCACTCAGCCTTCCATCCTTCTGAGGTCAGTAAAACAAGTACCCAGCTTGCTGGGTGGTGGTGATGGTGGAATGTGTAGCCTGCATAGTTAAACTGTAAACCACCCAGAGAGTGCTTTAAGCACTATGGGGTGGTATATAAGCAGAATACTTTGCTTTGCTTTTGGTTTTTTTACTTCCCCAAAAAGCCATGACAATGCAGACAGAAGATACCATTTAAATGGCAGTTTTCAGGAATATTTTGACGTAAGAGCTGAACAACTTTTCACTTCCACCTCCGGTCCATCCCCTTCTACCTCTTCTTCCCGACTTGGATTCCTCCTCTTTACCATTTAGAGAGATTTTTGTTTTTTTAGAAACAGAAACATAAAGAGTTTTGGGAATAAGAAAAATACAGTATGAACAACCAAAGGTCTCTGCCGGATCCGACTGGCTGCTCAGACAGGTTAGTTTTCTCTATCCCAGGAAGCAGGCTCATGGCTGACTCAGCCTTCCATCCTTCTGCGGTCAGTAAAATGAGTACCCAGCTTGCTGGGGAGGTGGGGGCAATGTGTAGCCTACATACTGTAATTAAAAACTGTAAACCGCAGAGAAACTACTTGAAGTGGTACGGGGTGGTATGTAAGCCGAACACTTTGCTTTGCTTTGCTTTTACCCGGTCCATGATGGGAAGCATCTCAAACTCGGGGGGGGGGAGGAATGTCTCTGGGGAGCAAGCTTGTAGTAGGCAGTACATGGGCACCAAAACCTTTCTCTGTTGTACTCCCCAGCAAGTGGTACTCCATCTGACCATCCCTCTGAAATTACAGAGTGCACAGCACCTTATCAAGACTGGCGGCTGCTAACCTCCCATCAACTGGCCCAAACCACCTTTTGGAAAGCTGCACAATCTGGCAGACATCGGTGCATTTTTGGGCAGCAAAAAAGAGTTTCACCAAATGCCAGCAGCACCCAGGCAGTGACCTCCATTATACCTGGATACAGCGCCAGGTGGACGCGGCCTCCTTTCAACTCACGGCGCCATCAGAGGAGAAGAGAGCAACAGCAGCTCTTTCCTAATCCTGAGATCCAGCTGCACTGAGCTACTGAATCTCTGCCTTCTGAGTGCTTTCAATGAAGATCTGGCTCCACATAGGTTCCCCCTTTTTTCCTCTGCCCTCCTAATCCATTTTTCTTTCCTGCCACGTCTTTTAGACTATCGACCTAAGGATGTGCTGTACTGATTGCCTTGGGAGTTTTTGTTTGTTTGTTTGTTTGTTTGTTTTCGAGTATTTTTACTCCGCCTTTCTCCTTGGAAAAGAACCCAAGGCGGCTTACAGTAAGGAGGGATAATATACAGTCCAGTACAATGAAGACATGTTCAGGTATTTGAGAGAACAAGGAAATGAGGGCCATCTTACAGCATTAATAGACAACACTACATTAAAACACAAGGTTGTAAGTAGTTATAAACACAAAGTCTAAGTGAACCTGTAGATTCATATAAATTTGTTTCCTTTGTTTGCTGGTGGATATTAATTTGTATTCTTGGAGGCTTTCACAACCGGGATCTGATAGCTGTTCTGAGTCTTTGGGGCTGATTGGCCGTGTTCTGGCAGTTTTACTTCCTGATGTTTCAGCAGACTCTGTGGCCGGCACCTTCAGAAGGCAAGGAGCTCAGGGAACTAGGAGTTCTCTTTAGAAACTCCTAGTTCCCTGAGCATCTTGTCCTCTGAAGATGCCGGCCACAGGGTCTGGCGGAATGTCAGGAAGAAAAACTTCCAGAACACGGCCAGATAGCCCGAAAAACTCACAACAGCTGTCAGATATTTATTTATTTATTTATTTATTTATTTATTTATTTATTTATTTATTTACTTACTTACTTACTTACTTACTTACTTACTTACTTACTTACTTACTTACTTACTTACTTACTTACTTACAGTTATATAAAGGCTTCAAACAAATACATCTACAATTACAATTTGCGATAAGAATTTGAAATGAAAATCTTCATGAGAATAAGGATCCGCCATGGGGTCCTTTCAAGGACAAAGGCAGGGGAAATAAATTAAGAAATAAACACAATTGTCTTTTTTTTCTGGTGCTCTTGCTCTTTGATTCAGTAATAATTCATATAAACTAACAATCCGAAACCTTGGATTTAAATTTAAAAAACACATATATCATCAGCGGCCTTTACCTTTTCTTCCAGGTCTTGCAGTGTTTCCTTGCAATCTTCCAAGTGTGTCTCAATCTCAACGGGAACAATTGTATACATGTCAGTGTATTTCATGCACAACTTCTCCATGATCTCCTCCAGAGTTTGCTTCTGAGTATCAATGGCTTTCTCAATCTCCTGAAAGGTAGAAGGAATTAATAACGGTGGTGGTGGGTGTTTCCCGGCATTCTTTAGAGGTAGGTGGGCCGTATTCCGATGACAAAGCCTCCTTTCGCCTGCGCAGGCAAGCAGGCAAAACACCCCGAGAGATACTCAGTGTGTTTAGTCATGATCCTTTTCAATTCACGAAGAATAAATTAAACCTGATACCCTTTTCATTGTTCTGCCAGGGCTTATTGACAGACAAAATAATATCTTGAGCACATTAGAAACTGCCTCTGTAACTCAACTTTCAGTTATATATCTTCTCCTAAAAGGGAGGGGGGAATCATTCTCCCTCCCCAAAAATTCAGTCCCACAAACAATAGAACACCTCTAAAAGCAACAGAGCTGGAGTATTCCCCTTTGTGTCATTGTGCCCAAAAGATCCCAGGCGCAACAATGGGTTCCAGTCTTCCATGAAGAGTATCGTTTTTCAGAAGGTAAAAGGAACTTGCCTGTTACACCTGGAAATTTAATCAGTTCCAGCCCTCTAACAAGGGTAACTGGAAGAAGACAAATTTGGGGCCAAATTCCAGCTAGAAAAGGCATTCTATTTGCCATTGTTGGTCCTAATTCGTAGAAATGTGTCTAATATTAAAAACCTGAATTCTGTAACTCTCTCTAAATCAAAATACTACCAAGAAAGTATTAGAATCCAGAATGAAAGTGGAGCGTAGAGGACCTTTTTTTGTCTCACTGCTCCCTTAAATGCCAACTGCAACAGTGCCATGTTTCCACGCCATCAACAAGCAGATTTTGGATAAGCATTAAGAGAACTCTTTGATAACAGCAGTGTCCTTGGGAGGAAAGGGGGCTGTCTTTCGTAAGGAAGAAAATGGAAAGCCAGGCATCAAAGACACTGTGATTTTAGGTTACTGATCTGAGCAAGCAATCAGATAATCATAGGGGGGAAAAAGGTAAAGGTTCCCTCCCAGCACATGCGTGCTAGTCATGTCCGACTCTAGGGGTGGTGCTCATCTCCGTATTCAAGCCAAAGAGCCAGTCTTGTGCAAGTCTATGGCCACGTGGCCGGCATGGCTGCAAGGAAACCCTGTTTTACCTTCCCACTTTTTGTGGCGGTACCTATTTATTTATTTGCATTTACATGCTTCCAAACTGCTAGGTTGGCGGGAGCTGGGGTTATCAGCGGGAGCTCACTCCGCTGCGTGGCACCCGGGATTCGAACCGCCGAGCTGCCGACTTTGCAGCCAACAGTTTTCAGAAGCCTTAGTCCACTAAGCCACCACACGCCCTGCTTCACAGTACCTCCCAATTTAAAATTGTTAAGGGATCTGTTTGTTCGTTTATGTGCTTCGTTGTTTTTAAGAACTGAGCAGCAAACATTTTACTGGGCTGCAGAAAAAAAGAAAAGCCAGAAGTAACCTCTTAGAGCTGCAGATGTGGACAGGACCCTGAATCCAGCCCGCCTGAAGGCGACAAACTCTCAATCTCTGATTCTGCGGCCAGTTAACTAAGCCACTGAGCTATCCAGCAAGCTGGTGATACAGACACGGCTACCTCTCTTTCTCGTTTTGTTTCCCATAGACGGCAACATCTGTGTATTGTCATCTTGAGACGACTGAAGGTGAAAAGCAGTAGAAACGTTGCATCTCTTTACAAGAACTTAAAAGCATGGCATTTTTACACTACCTGGATCTCCCGTGGTAGTTGGTGGATTCTGGGAGTCTTTGTCATATATCTTTAGAAGACTTAGCCTACTAAGGGGGCGTGAGATCCAAAAATATATACATGCTTGCCAATAAGCTTATTGACACAACATATAATCAATAACTACCTTGTAATTGCAAAAAGCTATCTTGTAATTGTAAGTCTGAGAAAAGAAAGTGTGTTATGTAGCAAGAGATGCTGCGGTTTCCTGTTGATGCCCGGGCACTGTTCAGGCAGAGACAGAAACGGAAACAGGTGTGGTAAGAAACAGCTGTAAGCTTACTGAACGAAAAAGAGGAAGTGCTATGAGCTTATGAAGCCTCGGAGATGATGGGAGGTGTAGTGAATGATGGACAGATGATGGATGGTGTTGAAGGTGTGGCTGTCTGAAGAAGGGTGTGGAAGGTGTCTGAAATTGTATAAAAACCCCTGTAAAAGTGTCTTCGGGGTCTCATCTCACTGAATGAGGGAGACCCTTTACGCGTAAAGATCTTTGTTTTGCATTCTGCTTTTTGCTCAATAAACCAGCGCTGAGAATTTGTCCTCTTGTCTTAGCCTCAGATTTTTGGGAAATCTCTGACTTAGCTTCATCTCTGAATCTTTCTGACTTAGTCTATTTTGGGCCTCTGAATCTCAAGATTACAGGGGTATCTTCCAAATCAATTCAATTCAATTCAATTCACTCTGAACGATTAAGAAAACAAACAGGGACTAATGTACAGAGCTACCACATAACAGCAAGCCAGCGATGGTCTTACGAACCTCAAGTTTAGCTGCCCTTTCATCAAGTCCTCCTAAGTCTATGTTGCGGAGGAAAGACAGGGCGTCTTGCAAGGAGCTCTTCACGTCATTTATTTCCTCGTGAATCTTGGCCCGGCCTTCCTTCTCAGACTGGATGGCATCCTTTTGCTTTTGCACTTTTTCACAAAGCCTGAAAAAAAATCATATTGGGAAAAAAATGAAATGGAGATTCGGGTAGAAACTAGAAGTTGAGTAATACAGGACATCCTGGTGGTTCCTACCTGCTTTGGACTGTAACTTCTATTTCTCCCCTCCCATGAGCACTAGGCGAATTCGCACTCCCAAAACACCACCCTTTTAGAATCATAGAGCTGGAAGAAACCTTAATGGCCATCCAGTCCAACCCCCCACCATGCAAGAACCCCCATCACAGTACTCCTGACATATGGCCATCCAGCCTCTGCTTAAAAATCTCCAACGAAGGAGACTCCACCACCCTCCTTTGTGGCAGCATATTCCACTGCCATAAGAACATAAAAACATTAGAAGAGCCATGCTGCATCAGGCCAACGGCCCATCTAGTCCAACTTCCTGTATCTCACAGATGCGTTTGGGAGCACATGAGACTAGATATCTGTCTCCCGATACCACTCCCCTGCATCTGGCCCTTGATGTACCCCAGTTTTAAGCCTAGAGATTACACATCTCCATCATGGTTTGTAACCTGTGATGGACTTTTCCTCCAGGAATCTGTCCAATCCCCTTTTGAAGGCATCCAGGCCAGATGCCATCACCACCTCCTGTGGCAGGGAGTTCCACAGACTAACAACACACTGGGTCAAAAAATATTGTCTTTTGTCTGTTCTTACTCTCCCAGCCCTCAAATGGAGTGGATGTCCCCTAGTTCTGTTATTTTGTGAGAGGGAGAAGAGCTTCCCTCTATCCACTTTACCCATGCCCTGCATTATTTTGTACGTCTCAATCATATCCCCTCTCAGGTGCCTTTTTCCAGACTAAAGAGGCCCAAATGTTTTAGCCTTTCCCCAGCCCAGTAATCATTTTAGTCACTCTCTTTTGCACCTTTCCAGTTCCACTCTGTCTTTCATGTCAGCTCTAACTGTCATGAAGTTCTTCCTAATGTTCAAATGGAATCTCTTTTCCTGTAGTTTGAAACCATTGCCCCGAGTCCTAGTCTCTGAAGCCATAGAAAACAAACCTGTTTCCCTCTTCAATATGACATCCTTTCAAATATTTAAACATAGCTATCATATGCTCTCTCAGCCTTCTTTTTGAAAGACTAAATATTCCCAGCTCCCTAAACCATTCCTCGTAAGACATTTCTTCCAGACCTTTAACCATCCCCTCTCAGCCTTCTTTTTGAAAGAGAAGGGAGGGGTGAGAACCTTTTAGGGTTTTTTTAGGTTTCTGGTAAAAGACGGCAGGGCTGGACCACCCAACAGCTTGGCAGTTCGATTCCCAAGTGCCACACAGTGGAGTGAGCTCCCACTGTTAACCCCAGTTCCTGCCAGCCTAGCAGTTCAAAAGCATGTCAATGCAAGTACAGAAGGACCCCAGTATCCGCTGGGGATTCTCATGGATAATGAAAACCATGGATAAGAGAGAATGGTGACAGGAGGTTGCTTTATGGCTGCTGTTTTACGACAGTAGCTTGCTTTACAGCTGCTGTTTGTGACATTAGCTTGCTTTGTGACTGCTGAATTATGTATTTATTTTTTCCTCTGCCAATCGTGGATGACTGTATCAGTGGATAATGAATCAGTGGATACGGGGGTCCTACTGTAGATAAATAGGTACCACTGTACAAAGTGGGAGGATAAACCATGTTCTGTGTGCAGAAATGTATTCAGCCATGCGGCTACAAGGCCGCAGACGTGCACAGCACTGGCTCTTTGGCTTAAAAACAGAGATGAGCAGCACCCCTAGAGGCGGACATGACTAGCTCACATATGCAGGGGGGAACCTTTACCTTTACACCTTTCTTAGGTAGCCATATGGCAACATTTCAAAGCAATTACAGTGGACCCTTGTATAACAAACAGCTTGTATAACATAAATCTGTACAACATAAAAAATTCCGGAGTTAGGGGAAATTTGCTTAACATAATCGCCTATGGGGAAAATCTGTACAACATAAAAATGGGATTACTCCATTTCCAATGCATTCCTATGGGAATTTGTATAAAGGAAAATTTGCTTAACATAATTTCATTTGGAATGAATTAATTCCTTTATACAAGGTAACAGCGTATTTAAAAAAAAATAAACTCTCAAGGCATCTGGGGAGCAGAACAGAACGTGGGAAGAATCATTTGGAAACTAACTCCACTGGCTGTGCAGACCCCGCATAACCTGGTAAATGTTACTTTAGCTAATGGGTAAGCTTCCAGGACATGCCCCAGATGCGTCTCTGCTCCATGGCGCCACCCACCGGCTGAGCCATGCCACATCACCCTGTTAATTAGCTGCAATTAGCTGCGGCGCGTTATGCGAATCTTAAGCAAACGCCGACAGGATTATGACGATTGATCAGTAAATTAGTTGCTTACTCATTTATTCGCTCTTGCATGGCCTGGATTTCACATACAACAGGGCAGCTTTCTCTCTTCCCAGGAGGGGACATGGGGACCGTCAGAATGGTCCTTAAGCGATGAAGGATTAAGCACAGGAACTGTTTCTCAGCTTCTACACTTTCGCCATAGTGGCTCGTGCACTCTAGCCATTCTTGCAGTTCCTCTTCGGTGGCTTTTTCCAGTTCTTTGGAGCTCTCAGGAAGTTCTTCCTGGAGGTTGTCTAGAATGATCGTTTCTCGTTCCATCTAATGGGAAAGATGACCGTCAGAGTGGGAAAGTGAGCCAGGAGAGATAGGGAGAAAATCCTGACCAAGGAACGCCACAAGCCAACACACTTATTTATACTGTAGTAGAAAGTCCCACGTAATAATAATAATAATAATAATAATAATAATAATAATAATAATAATAATAATTAATTAATTAATTAATTAATTAATTAATTAATTAAGAAGAAGAAGAAGAAGAAGAAGAAGAAGAAGAAGAAGAAGAATTTGCTTTCTCTGTGTTCAGCAATATTACTATTCATCATCATCATCATCATCATCATCATCACACAGCAGACAAGCTAACTACGCTGGATTTTGTATTACAAATCACTAGTTGAACTCTTCCCAATCGTTTAGGACTAAGTGATGTATCGGCGAATTATGCGAGCAGATCCCAGTAAGGCAGCTTTCTGCAGCTGACTGATGGTGACTTTGTCAACTCCAATTTCTTCTAAATACTTGCTTAGCTCTTTAGGCACCGCACCCAGCGTGCCGATTACCACTGGGACCACCTGTACCGGTTTACGCCAGAGACTCTGAAGTTCAATTTTCAGATCCTGATATTATTATTATTATTATTATTATTATTATTATTATTATTATTATTATTATTATTATTATTATTATTATTATTTGTTGCTGTTATTGTTGCTGTTGGGCCTGCTTACAACATTCACAATAAATGGTAAAATATGCAAGCATAACAAAAAAAAATCACAATTAACACAAGATAAATTATACAACATAACAAGACAATCATGGGTAGAAAAGCACAGCATGTGGCAAGAATGACTTCTGAGTCACCCTTTGCAAGACTGTTCTTTTCAAAACATTCATTCTACATGCAGAAGAGTACAGTATAATCATAAGGATTTTGCATTGCCTGCCCCCCTCAAATACATACATACAGTGCCTGCAACAAGATGTTGCAGCGTGAAGTGCTTCACCACACTGTCTCTGTCTCTCTTCAGTCTACATTATAGAAATCAAGCAGCTTTGCTTTCTCTTTGCTCCGCAAAAAATAAACTTCTCTGTTCCCCCACCAGCCCAAGGCAGTTGAGTAGACAACCCACAGGAAGAACCTATTAATTAATTAATTTTTACACACACACACACACACACACACACACGCACACACACACAAGTGGATGGAGAGTGGTGGTGGAAAGCATAGCAAAGAATCAGATCTTTCTGTTTATTTTTTGCTTGCTTTCTTTTTAAAACTGCAGGCTTACAGGCAACTATGCTAAAAACAAGTGTTGTGAAATATTAAAACACCTATCAGAAATTGCACAGTTTCACAGTTACCTGGGCATCTGATCCAATCAAAGATATGACCCAGATACGTCCAGGTAAGTGATAGCCCGTCAGAATGCTTGTGCATGCCAGCTACACCATTTGGGGTGTCACTGCGCAGATTCTGACCCATCTATAGCGTTCAGAAGACTATCTGTCTGTCTGCTTCCGGTGCATCATTTTTTGCAGGACCTCAAGCGCAGAAGGAGCTGATTCTCTGCCTCCTTTCTGACAGCACATGATGCTTTTGTGTACATGGCATGCATTTTACGACTGAGTTGCCCTCCCACTAAATTTCAGATAAGTTCACATGAAAATGGATATACAGATAATGAACCTTGAACTGCCTGCCATGGGGCTTGTTGGGGGGGGGGGGTTTCCCCCCAGATTCCAGTACCAACTGGCAATGATTTCTGGGTGGTTTTGGGAGTCATAGCTCAAGTAATTTTCCAAACTTTGTTCCAGATCACTCACTTCTTCATTGATGGATTTCCATTCTTGGTTCAGTTCTTCACACTTGCCATCCCATTCTTTTGCTGTATTGAGTAAGCAAAGCCATTTTAACCACAGTGTTGACACCATGACCACCATCAGCTCTCGGTCATTTTCTTTGCACATCAAGCTCAGGGAGCCGGCGTCTTCTCTCAGCTTCATCAGATCCTCTTCCGTTGAAACCAGTTGGGAAACCAACATCTTTAAGGTAAGAATAAATAAATAAATAGAGAAATAAACATTCATTCATTTTAGAGTATTTTTACACCGCCTTTCTCCTAGGAAAAGGACCCAAGATGACTTACAGTAAACACTCCAGTACAAAAGACATAAGGAGCACGCACAGTGGATCAGCAGACTAAGGTGCTGAAATGGTCGGCTGCAAAGTTGGCAGCTCGGTGGTTCGAATCCCGGGTGCCACGCAGCCGAGTGAGCTCCTGCTGTTAACCCCCATTCCTGCCAACCTAGCAGTTCAAAAGCATGTAAATGCAAGTAGATAAATATTTACCGCCATAAAAAAACAGGAAGGTGAAACAGTGTTTCCTTGCAGCCATGCCGGCCACATCGCCACAGACTTGCACAACACTGGCTCTTCGGCTTGAATACAGAGATGAGCACCGCCCCTAGAGTCGGACATGACTAGCACGCATGTGTGTGGGGAACCTTTACGTTTACCTTACATCTAAGACATGTTCAAGTTTGAGAATGGGGAATTGAGGGGCATCTTACAACATTAAAAGACAACATTAAAGATACAAGAGAATGCGAGCAGTTCAAGAGAGAGTAAAAAATCCATGTAAAAGTTATGAGAGATGGAAACTATAAAGACAATTTAATCTTGCAACGGCATGGGGTGTCTACTCAAAACGTATCACAGATATAGGATGGTGTCTTATTGTTCTGTACATAATTTTAAAACTTACGTCCCTATTTAGGTCCCATGGTGGGACCTTCCAAGTGACTTATTCAAAAACTCACTTGCTGATGTTTAAACCCAGAAATTCTGCCATTATACCTAGCATGATTACAGTTACTACCAACTGCTGCCATTAAGATGCTGGCCAGCAGTACAAAATCTAGCAACATAATTTGTGATCTGTGGTGACCTGTCAGAAAAAAGTAGCTTCACACAGAATTTGGCAGGTCTCCCAGGTAATGTTTTGATTACAGGTTGGATAAGTTCCTTGAATGAACCAAGTTCAGTGTATTTTGAAGTAATTCTCGATTAATGTAGTCTAAAAGAATGTCAGGAAAAAAAACTTCCAGAACACAGCCAAACAGCCCCAAAAAATTCACAGCAGCTATTTAGTGTATTTTAATATACACTAATTGTATAGTATTGTGGCTGTATTACAGTGCACGAATAAAAAGTCAGAAATCAATACTGTAAAAGCAGAAAACTGCAGTATTTCGGACACCTAATGCGCAACAAGAAATACCATCTGATGCATGTTATTCTTCAGGTAGCGTGGCCCGGGGTGTAGAAGAACATTCTGGCTTAAGAACTTAAGCCAATGGTCCACAGTGAGCACAGCGGCTCTGTTTAGAATAGCCTTAGATAGAAACCAGCTCAGGCTACTGATCGCCAACATTCTACGAGGACTTGGCACTTGGAGCAGCAGCCGCAGGATTTGGGCCACTGTGTTTAAAGCAGGCCTGTAGAGATCTGAGTAGATTCAGACCACATCAGTTCTCCATGTATGTCATATACCAATTCCACCCTACTTCTACATCCTTCTGTGAATTTAAAAAGAGCACTACATGAAAATTCACACATTTCCATACAGATCATCAAAATATGCATTTTTGTACTCATCCCTCTCAGCTTTATGAATCAGAAAGTGCCTTGCAAAAAAGCTGGAGAACAGGTTCATCTCAAGGCCAATTGTCTTCTAATCCTCTTGCTAGTCCAAATGCTAATCTGATCCATTTTCTTCAGTCACTAGTGCAGACACGTCCAAAATTCGGCCCTCCAGATGTTTTGGAACACAACTCCCACAGTCCTTTGCCATTGGAAATACAGGCTTGGAATTCTGGGAGTTGTGGTCCAAAACATGAGGAGGGCCGAAGTTCGGACATGCCTGCACTAGTTTAAAGTCATTTGAACACGGTAAAAATAAATACAGAATCATTACCGTTCTTATTCCTTCTTCTTACCTTGCTTTGTTCTGATTGTTCTAAGGCTTGTTTGTAAGATACGGGAATATGGCGCCAAGATTTCCAAAGCACCTTTTCCACATCGTTAAGGTTAGCGCCTATAACGTCTTTAGAGCGTTTGAAACTGCGGAATTTTTCCAGGCATCTAGGGGTGGAACAGGATTGAACAGAGAAGCTAAAATACACACCATTTTGCCAGTTAGACGATCATTCATCAATTAAGAAGACAGGAAGTTTTGCTAAGGATTACTACTTATTGATTGACTAGCCAGACTCGTTTAGTGTAACTCCATTATTTATTTAAAATATTTTTATCCCACCTTTCTCCTTAAAAGGAGCCAAGGCAGCCCACACCACTAAAAGTCAATATTTAAAAGCTAAAAAATTGTGGTTGCTTAACTTTATATCTATCTATCTATCTATCTATCTATCTATCTATCTATCTATCTATCTATCTATCTATCTATCTATCTACCTAGGTAGGTAGGTAGGTAGGTAGGTAGATAGATAGAGAGACAGATAGAGAGATAGATAGAGAGATAGAGAGATACAGTGGTACCTTGTATAAAGGAATTAATTCGTTCCAAATGAAATTATGTTAAGCAAATTTTCCTTTATACAAATTCCCATAGGAATGCATTGAAAGCAGAGTAATCCCATTTTTATGTTGTACGGATTTTCCCCATAGGCAATTATGTTAAGCAAATTTCCCCTATCTCTGGAATTTTTTATGTTGTACAAATTTCTGTTATACAAGCTGTCTGTTATACAAGGTACCACTGTATAAAGTTAAACAATCTCTGTATAAAATGGTATATAAAATCAATACCAAAAACATATTTCAAAGCAACAAAGCACAACAATTCAGTCACTAAGGAAAAACGTGCCTAAAGAGAAAAATCGTTTAGCTGTTGTGAGTTTTTCAGGCTGTTTGGCCGTGTTCTCAAAGTTTTTCTGGAAACGCTCAGAGGAAAAAAGAGCACACCTCCTATGTTCCTTAACATTTCTACTACACTGCAGGGACTCAAATACCATAGTAGCCTTCCTCAGGACAAAAAGGACCTTTGTCACCCCACAAGGAAGAAAAACTGGAAGTGTTCTGGAACATGGCCAAGCAGCCCGAAAAACACACAACTGCTATCCAATCCCGGCTATGAAAAGCCTTCAAGAACACACAGAAAGATCTTTGCCAGCTTTCAGAAGGACAGTAAAGATGGGGCCAGTCTGGCCTCCCGTGGGAGAGAGTTCCACAGTCTGGGAGCAGCAACAGAGAAGGCCCTCTCCCCTGTCCTCAGGAAGCACTCCTGTGAGGGTGGTGGGACCAGAGAGAAAGGCCTCCCCTGATGATCTTAGTGCTTGATCAGGGCCATAGAGGAAGATACTGTCCTTTGGGCTGACAATGTTATCCACTGCACCCTATTATTTTTACTTGAGTTTCCTCATCCACCTCCGACAAAAGTTCTAAGATTTCCTGTTTGTTATTTATTTACTAGATTTATACCCCACCCATCTGGCCATTCTGTTTCCTGTTGATCCTTTTTGAACGGAGAAGCCTTTGGGGGCTTTGGAATAGGAAGGAGACCCCCTTTAATGCCTGAAAATGGCCACTGCGAGTCCCATCAACAACCCCAGTCCATCTTAGAATCCTGCTCTGAACTGCCGAACAGAAAATGTTGACTTACTTCTTGACGTCAGATCTCCTCTTTTCCTCCTTTTTCCTTACAGACAGGCTCAGAGCAACAAGTTTATCCAGCGTTTTTTCCATTTGCAGTCTGGCTCTTGGCATCATTTTCTTTTCCAAGGCAGAGGTCAAGGCTTCCACTTCAGCTTTTGCGGCCTCTAATTCCTCTGCTTTCTGTCCTGGGAGGAAGCTAAATTCATCTTGCAGTTCATCCCAGCTGAGCAGAGATGTGGAGAGAGAGGCTTCCAGCTGAAAGAGGAGATCAAAAGCCTTCTGGACAGCTTCACTGTAATGCCGAACCGTCTCAGAGACCTCATCTATGGCACGCTGCACAAAGGAACAAGAATTTTAAAAATAATACTTATCCACAATGCTTCATCACAGCCCGAACTGAAAAATATCAACCTTTTCTCTGCCCTGGACCCACTGCAATCTCTGGCTGAAATCCCATCTTTTTGGACAATATGAGCTTATATCAGTGGTTCTCAGCCTGTGGGTCCCCAGATGTTCCTGGACTGCAACTCCCAGAAGACTCCACCACTCACTGTGCTGGAAGGGATTTCTGGGAGTTGCAGTCCAGGAACATCTGGGGACCCACAGGTTGAGAACCACTGGCTTATATTAAGAAGAAAGTCAGTGATGGCTAGAGAAATCGCCTTTCCTGAACGACTTGTCTCGTTCTCTAATCAAATACATATACACTACACTGTTATAGCACTTAGAGCTGAACTGGGACAACTCTGTAGTGTAGACACACTCTTTTCTCCAGAAGTGTTCTGCTTATATCACTTCAAGTAGTCTCTGGGCTGTTTACAGTTTAATTACAGTATGCAGGCTACATATTGCCCCTCCCCCAACAAGCTGGGTACCCTTGGAAGGATGGAAGGCTGAGTCAACCATGAGCCTGCTACCTGGGATTGAACCCCAGGTCGTGAGCACAGTTTTACCTGCAGTACAGGCATTTAACCACTGCACCACAGAGCTTGGTTTAGTCTCGCTGCTATTTCCAACCAATCTTAGACTATGTTTTCAAAAACTACCACTTCCAGAACCCTTCTGACACCATGACCAGTAGCTTTGTTGGCTAGAGGATTATAATATGTCAAGTCCAAAAAAGTAACCTGCCCCAAGCCTGAACCTGAACTTTCTATAGATCTTGCCCTCAAACCAAGTACTAATCCCAACTATGCCAATGGTTCCTATCTTTGAGTCCACAGATGTTCTTGGACTACAACTCCCAGAAACCCTGGCCAGCACAGCTAGTGGTGAAGGCTTCTGGGAATTTTTGCTGAAGGACATCTGCAGAGCCAAGGTTGGGAACTGCTGGTTATGTAAATCAGGCATGTCCACACTTCAGCGTTCCAGGTGTGTTGAACCACAACTCCCACAGTCCTTTGCCACTGGAAATACAGGATTGGAATTCTGGGAGTTGTGGTCCAAAACATCAGGAGGGCTGAAGTTTGGACATGCCTGATGTAAACCAATGGGGTTTACACAATCACTTTACATAACCACTCAGCAATTGATTCAAGGCACCTTCTCTAGCTGGGATAAGTACTTGGTTTGAGGGCAAGATTTATAGAAAGTGCAAGAAGGTCAGGCTTTGGACAAGTTAACGTTTTTTGGACTGAACATATCAGAATGCTCTAGCCAACAAGGCTACTGGTCATGATATCTGATGGGTTCTGGAAATGGTACAACCTCAGGTACAAGGTGAGAAACACATCTGGGACAACTTACCACATGAGTAGCAATGTTAACTTTCAGCTGTTTCCTCAGGCTTTGCAGCTCCCTGAATTTTGTCCCCAAGGTGTCGGGGAAGGAGGTTTTTTCATTCCGAGTTCCTCTCTTTTTATTTATCACATCCTCAGCTGCACAACATTCTGCATCCACAGCATCTTCAAGCACTTGGCAATACATCTTCTCGCAGGGAGTAAGCTGAATGTCTAAGTCAAGCAGGAAAGGCTGTTGGAGCTCAGACTGAATTTGCTTTAAGGCTCGTAAACTATCGTCCAGCTTGCTTTGAAAAATGGGCTCACGTCCCCGTTTTTCTGGAACAGCAGACATTTTAGATTGGATCGTTTGGGTCAAACCGTCTATTTTGGCCTCCAGGGTCTTGATTTCCTGAATCTTGGCTTCTTTGAGAGAAGCATCAAGAGCATCGTCACTTTGATCCAACAGCCTGAGCGCCTCTTGAGTTAAACGGCGGGCAAGTTGCGCCCTCCAGTGCAACCTCTTTTCCGACACCAGGATAGTTTCAGAGGTCGAGTCCGGACAATCTTGCAGAGCCTTCCAATCTTTCTGTAGGTCAGATACAACAGCCTCTGCTCCGCTGAGAGCAGTTTGGTGCCTGGTACATTCTGTAGAAAGTTTTCCAACCCGTTTAACCCTCTGCTCAATTTGATTCTGCAACTTGCAAAACTGGCTTTGGAGTTCGTCCAGCTGTGATGCGTCCCATTTCAGAGCCAGGCATTCCCAAACCTCCTTGTATTTGCCCAAGTGTGACAAACCGGAACGGATGGCACCCAATTTTTCTCTCAATTTCTCCTCAGCATCTCGATCGGCGGGCGAGCGTGGCTTCGGATCGACGTTCAGCTCGCCGCCCTGAAGGCTATCGAGATCCCGCCGCAATGACGTCGTCTTTTCGGTGAATTCCTCACAGATTTCTATCTTGTTTTGTACGGCACGGGCCGTCATCTGGGTGAGCCTTCGGACTCTCTCGGCCCGGCTGCTGAGGCTTCTGAAACAGTCGTTTAGAAACACCTCCTCAAACACATTCAACCCCTGAGGCGCATCTTTTTCAGCTGCATCTAAGAGGCCTTCCACTTCTCGGGTCTCCTCAGGAATCTTTTCTAAAATGGCCTGCCAGTGGTGGAGCTCAGACTTCGGGCTGGCCTCCCCCGCCTCTAGGCCGGACAAACTCTCCATTTTTCGGAGCTGCTTTCCGTTTTCTTCCAGGTCCGCAAAAAGCTTCTGCCTCTTCTCCAGCTGAGACTCGAGGCGTTGTGCCTCCTGAACCAACTGCGGAACAAGGCGTTGGTAGCTGGTTTGTAACTCCCGGGCGAGGTGGCTGAGGGCCACTGCTTCACTGGATGGCAACTGGGGCGCCAGACGCTGGGCCTCATCAGCCAACCGTTCAAGGTTGGGCTCTTTCTCCTTAGCAGCGCCGATCAACGCCTGGTAGTTTTTGATTTGCGACCTCAGCTCGTCAGGGAAAAAGGTTTCTTTCTCCTCCAGGCTGAGCGTCGAAACCTTGACCCACAACAGGCCTTCTTGGATCTTCTCTGTAATTTCAAGCACCTGGGGATGGTCCCCACCTTTCCAGACATCTCCCTTCGGGGTCAGCCTCTCCAGTTCCTCGACCTGGCTCTGCAAATCGCCGAGCGTGCTTTCCAAGGCTTCCTTTTCAGAATCGCACCAGATCCTTTTCATCCGCATCTCAGCACCTCTTTGTAACAGAGAAACCCCGTGTTTTAGAGCCTGTAGCTCTGTGGCCATCAGGGCTGGGTGGACACGATCTTCTCCCCCGGGGTTCTCTTGCCCTGTTTGCAAACGGCGCTGCTGTTGTAGCAGACATTGGAAGCTCTGCACTTTATCCATGAAGCGCTGGAATTCGTCGGCTTCCGCTGTCACCTGGAGCCGCTTCCTCTGAAGCGCCTCTTCCGTTTGCTTCCACCACTTCTCCACTTGATCCACTTGGCTTTGCGTCAACTCCCTGTCCATCCTCGTTAGATGTCGAGACAGGTTTCCTTGTTCCATTTTCAGATTGTTTAAAAAGGCTTTCTCTTTTTGCATGGAAGCCAAACACTTCTCAATATTCCCCTGGAGAACTTTGTTTTCCACGGGTCCCTTTCTGGGGGGGGGGGGGGGGGGGGGGAAACATTTAAATGCATCTAATGTTCATTCCGTATTTGCTTTTCTCCGTATACATCAGGTACATTTATTTATTTATTTTATTTTTATTTATTTATATAGCTTGTATGCCGCCCACTACCCAAAGGTCTCTGGGCGGCTCACAATCAAAGTAAACAATTCAGACAATTAAAACATCAAAGTGCAATAAATTAAAACAATAAAACATTTAAATACAAAAATACAATATATTAAAAAACTACACTAAAATCGCCATCAGGACCCAGAATAATCAGTTAAAAAACTTCTGGAACAGGAATGTTTTTATCTGGTGCCAGAATGTCATCAATGTTGGCGCCAGGCGGGTCTCGCTTGGGTGGGCATTCCATAATCTGGGGGCAGCTGCCGAAAAGGCCCTGTTCCTACAAGCCATCCCTTTGGTACATGGCTAGTGAAAAAACAAACTATTCAACACAACATCTACATCAAGGAAGGATTGGATTTTAAGGTCCTTCCTTCCTTCTGGTGCTCTTCTGGGGCCAACATGCAGCTTTATCCAAGGCTACACATAGCCTATTCAGCGATACATGCCCTGGGCGGTCTCAGCAGGCCACTCTCCTGGAAGGCACAGTGAGGGTTTGAGCTTCTAGTAAAGAAGGACACTTACGGTGGCTCGGGCTTACAGGTTCTGCATGGGCGCCCCATCAGAAGGCGTTCTGCCTCCTCCCGTGGGCACCTCATCAGAAGCACTGCCACCGGCTTCCTTGCCTCGCCACCTCCCATGAGTGGGTGCCTGCTGGAGGAGTTAAGGCATGGGATTCGGGGTAACTGTTCATCCGATCCATCGAACCACGCCGAACCACAGTTAAGTGCCCATCTTTAACTCCTCTCTGTGCAGTGAGGAACTCCAACCCACTGAGCAACACAAGCATAGGAACTAGACATGGGCACGAAACAAACAATTTTTCATTTCCGTTTCCGTTTTTTTGTTTGGTTACGTAACGAAACGACGCACGAATTTTGTCTCTAAAATGAAACGAAACGAACAGAAACACCGGAAATTTTGTCGTGCGTTTCGTTTCCGTTACTGCAATATGAGTGAATTGCTTAAAATCCTTTTAAAAAATCACAAAAAATGAAATAAATGGTAACGAAATGGTAACAAAACAAACGAAAATGAAAACAAATTTTTTGCAAAAATTCGCAAAAACAGAAACGAACCGAAACGGACCCTCCAAACGACAAACAAAATGCCATTTTTTTTATTCGTGCCCATCTCTAATAGGAACCATAGGCCTTATATCTAGGGCAGTACTATCAACAAAGATTGATAACCAGTCTGCACAGTTTTTAAGGCAGGTCATAGAATCAAAGACTCATAGAGTCGGAAGAGACCTCAAGGGCCATCCAGTCCAACCCCCTGCCATGCAGGAGCCCCCATCACTGTAATCCTAACAGATGGCCATCCAGCCTCTGCTTAAAAACCTCCAAACAAGGAGACCCCACCACCTTCCATGGCAGCATATTCCATTGCCGGACAGCTCTAACCACCAGGAAGTTCTTCCTAATGTTTAAATGGAATCTCTTTTCCTATAGTTGAAAACAGTGGATGGGAAGACAGACTCTGTACTGTCAAGCTGCGATCCTTCCCCTAATATGCTTAGGCAACTACAGTATATCTGTTACCCATCCCTCTTTACAGCGGTGGGTCCCCAAACTGAGATAGCTCAAGCACTTCTCCTTTGCTCTCACCCAAGAGGCAAAAAAGGGGGGAGGCGGAATCTCATACTTCTACATTTAAATCATTTAATGACCTATTGCCCCAATATATTCTTGCTCAGTGACATTCAGTTTCACACCTCTAAGTGCCTTGGAGTCAAAATAACTATGCAGTGTACCTGGCCTCTCTCTTTATTTTTGAACGCTCCAATACCTCTTTCATTCCCTGTCTTGGTACAGGTAAAAGTTCCTATGTTATTCTGTTTCATTCCTGTTCCTTATGCAGGGCTCAGCCAAGACATTTTGCTGCCTAACGCAAAAGATACCAAGGCATGCTCTCCGAACTTGATGCCCAGAAGAGGAAGGGGCAGGCAATCAAAATTAACATGGGCCTTGCCAAGGAGCCTGGCCCATGCTAGGCTCTAAGGCATTCACAACGTCAACAGACGACAAAACAGAACAACGGCGTTTATACACGACCCCTAAGCTCCGCCGCAAATGGCTCCCAGCTCTGGAGCTTAAAAATGTTTTCCCACCAGCTCCGGAGCTAACAGAAAATTAAGTGCGACCACGCCCCCATAAGTGCGACCCAGCGCACCTTTCAAGTACCTCCTCTTTGATGGTGAAAAATTCCTTTATGCGGATCTGCCCGGCTCTCCTCCCTTCTTTTTGTTGTTGCTTTTTGCCTCCCGCCCCTTTAAGAGGAACCAGGAAGTGACTGGAGGCTCAACTTCCACCGGCAGGGCACCGGGAGGTAAGCCGGTATTCTTTTGTTCCTTTTTTTCCTCCCTCCCCTCACGCAGACAGGAGAAGGAAATGCGGAGGGGTGGGGACGCACAAACAGCAACGAACCCCCAAGATCTCTGGTCCGAATTTAAGGGACCAGCGGATCTTAGGGGTCGTGTGAAAAGGCCCCAAGTGAAAAAGTTCATAGGCAAGAGCAGCAAGGGAGTCCCTGTTGCTCCCTCCCTCTGCTGCCTGAGGCACCTGCACCACTCTGTCTAGACCAGTGGTTCTCAACCGGTGGGTCCCCAGATGTTCCTGGACTGCAACTCCCAGAAGCCTCCACCACTCGCTGTGCTGGAAGGAGTTTCTGGGAGTTCCAGTCCAGGAACATCTGGGGACCCACAGGTTGAGAACCACTGGTCTAGACTCTAAGGCAGGCATGTCCAAACTTTGGCCCTCTTGACGTTTAGGACCACAACTCCCAGAATTCCAAGCCTGTACTGCCAATGGCAAAGGACTGTGGGAGTTGTGGTCCAAAATATCTGGAGGGCCGAAGTTTGGACATGCCTGCTCTAAGGGAAGAGCTGGCTCTCCCCCACCATCTCATCATTTTAAAAGAATATGCCATGGATTGAATCTGTGATCCATGAGCTGCTTGCTCCCTTTCCTGATGAGTTGATGATCTCAGAGAGGGTGATTTAAAAAAAAAACACCAAGAGAGGGAAAGAATTAATAGCTGTTAAATGATTGTCAAATTTGTGTGTATCTCTCTTGCTGTTTATGGATGTTTACTATTACTATTTTATTTCTTACACTTTATTTTTACTGTTATACATTGTTTTTGTCAAATTTAGCTTGAATTGCCCAGAGTAGTGCCTTGAAACTAATTGGGTGGGATAAAAGCTGATTAAACAAACAAAAACAAAACTAGAGCCTGTTCCGTTCTCCAGCTAACATAAAAACCCTGACTCTAGTACTCACACTTTTGTGCTTTCTTTTTCTGCTGACAAACGTTTCATTGAAGACTTGATGGCCGCGAGGGATTCTTGGTAACTGTTAACTAAATGCAATTGCTTCTGTTTGGCTTGTTTAACTGACATCAAATCTTGAAGCAGTTGGTCCCAGTTAGTCCAAGCCCTCCTGGTTGAACCCGTTCTTTGGGCAGCCTCCAGAGCTTCTTCTTGCCACCGGGGCAAAGCTTGGGCTTTCTGCATTTCCAGCTGAGCACATAACTTCTATAATTAAAAAACAGACAGATATTTTAGATAGATAGATAAGATAGAGAGACAGACAGACAGACAGACAGACAGACAGACAGACAGATAGATAGATAGATAGATAGATAGATAGATAGATAGATAGATAGA
>JAHTLZ010000268.1:7525255-7566486 GCA_023846285.1 Phrynocephalus versicolor | reverse complement strand
GGCCGTGAGGGAAGGAGGGAGGAAGCAGGAAGGAGGCAGAAGGGGAGAGAGGGTATTTGTACACGACCCCTAAACTCCATGCCGCAAATGGCTGCCAGCTCCGGAGCTTACAATTGTTTCCCCACCAGCTCCGGAGTTTGCAGGAAATTAAGTGCGACCACGCCCACCTAAGCGCGTCCCAGCGCACTTTTCATGTACCTGCTCTTGGAGAGTGAAAATCCCCAGATCTGGATGTAATCTGGTGAGTGCCGGGCTCTCCTCGCTTCTGTTTGGGTTTTTTTGCCTCCCGCCCATTTAAGAGAAGGAATCAGGACGACGAAGGAACTTGGGGAGGCCTGGACCGGCAAACGGAGGTGAGCCTGCATTCTTTTGTCCCCTTTTTTCTCCCTCCCCTCACACAAACAGGATCAAGGAAGTGCGGAGGGGTGGGGACGCAGGAAGAGCAACGAACCCCCAAGATCTCTGGTCCGAATTTAAGTGGCCAGTGGATCTTAGGGGTCGTGTGAAAAGGCCCAGAGAGAGAGAGAGAGAGAGAGAGAGAGAGAGAGAGAGAGAGAGAGACTGTTCCGCTGCTGCTGCTGCTGAGGCTCTGGGCAAACGTCCCTGGCCCATGCCGCCGCCACTGCCACCACCACCCTCACCACCGCCACCAGCCCCTCGCTGCTGCCACCATCATCAGCCTTGAACGGCAGTGCTAGAAAAAACGCGATGGAGCATCCCATCTTGTCGCTACCAAGAAGGCACAGTGGGGAATAAAAAACTTCCAACCTCTGGCTCTACAGCCAGAGACCTAAACCACTGAGCTCTCCAGGCCTTCTTCTATGTCTAAGGAGCTGAAGAGTTTCCATTTTTTGATTCCATAACCCAACAATTGGTTACAAGACCGACCTGTAAACGGCTAAGAAGACGTTCCTGGAAACGCTGGAAGGAGGCTGCCGAGGATTCTCCAGCAAAAGAGGCCTCCTCAGAGGAAAGCCTCGGGGACCGGTGGAGCCTGCCCAGTTCATTCAGAAGCGAGTTTAAGTCCAGTGCCTCTTGCAGAAGAAGTGCTGCGGCATCGGGTGACTCGTTTCGTGCCTTCCACAGGTCCGAACGTGAATTGAGACTTATCTCTTGCTTCTGCATCTTTGGTTCATGCAGCACTGCTCCTCTATCATCTACTCTTTCTCCAGCTTGCTGCTTCTGAAGCTGAAGATGTTCTTGGTGCCTGAACGGTTTCCAAAGAATCAACACCAGTTTAAAAACTCACAGTTTAAAATAGTAACAAAAGGGGATTGGGGGGGGGGGGGAGGAAAAAGTAGGGGACATAGTGTTCACTGTTTTTTTTGGACCTTAACTCTCAGAATTCTCCAAGAATTTCCCAGGCACAGTTCTGGGAAGTACAGGAGTGGTTGACCAACAGGTGGCCTTGGGCCCTCCTAGGCATGGCAGATGCTGAGAGTCACAGTCTCATTGGCTTTTAAGTTCTATAAAGGGCACCTCTCAAGGAACTGTGACTCCCAGAAAAAAACTACAACTCCCAGCTAGCAGCTACTCAGACTAGAAACTTGCCATGGATACCTGTGATAAACAACCAGAAAGATGATATGTAGACTTACATTTCTGGGCGGCACTTCCCAGAATTCTACTTTCATAGAATCATAGAATACAGTGGTCCCCCACCCATTCACGGTTCATATATTGCGGGACCGCAGTATATGAAAAAAGTCCCCTGGGGTAAGGAGAAAAGGCCTGTTTCGGGCCTCCCATAGTTACCCCGGGACTGGCGCTGCGAGGGCCTTCCCGGGCCTTCTGGAGGCCCCAAAATGGCTTCCCTGTGAACCTGAAGTAAACTGGACGTGACTTCCAGTTAGCCGAAAATCATTTCTGAGGCCAAGGCCTTTTCTAGGCCTGTTGGAGGCCTTAGAAATGATTTCAGGCGACCTGGAAGTCACTTCCGGTTCACAAGGAGGCCCCTTTGGCCCGGGAAGGCCCTTGCAGGCTTGTTAAGGGCAGCACCATTCTAGGGGTAAGTATAAGGGCCCCCCAGCTAGGTCCCCCAAGCTCGGCCAGACTTGCATATGCATATCGCAAATTTTCAATTATCGCGGGTCGGATCGGGCCCCTAACCCCCGCGATAGGCAGGGGGTCACTGTAGTGACGTTGGAAAGAACGTACAAGGTTATCAAATCCAACCCCTTTTGGAATTCCTGGAAAATTCTGGTGGTTGCAGCCTCTCAAAACTGAAAAAACAAACAAACACCCCAGGAGCCTCGTGACGCAGTGGTTAAATGCCTGTACTGCAGGTAAAACTGTGCTCACGACCTGGGTTCAATCCCAGGTAGCAGGCTCAAGGTTCACTCAGCCTTCCATCCTTCCGAGGTCGGTTAAATGAGTACCCAGCTTGCTGGGGGGGGGGGGGCAATGTGTAGCCTGCATGCTGTTATTAAAATTGTAAACCGCCCAGAGACTACTTGTAGTAGTATGGGGCGGTATATAAGCAGAACTTTGCTTTAAGATCCAAACTATACAGGATTAGTTTGGGAACCTTAGCTAGATATTAAGAGGAGCTGCAAATTCATTTGCATTTATTTAACATACTACTGTCTGCACCACAGATAGCCAAAGACCACAAGGCATGTTGCTGCCAAATGCCAATCTTGTAAGGTAGATGAGGGTGGAGGACAGTTAGTATCTTCTCTAAGGTGCTCCACTGCTCGGCAACTGACCGAGCCTTTTCAAATACAGTGGACCCTTGTATAACAAATGGTTTGTATAACATAAGATCTGTACTGTACTACAACATAAAAATTCTGGAGATAGAGGAAATTTGCTTAACAGAATCACCTATGGGGTGAATCCGTACAACATAAAATTGTCGCGATTAGGGATTACTCCGTTTTCAATGCATTCCTATGGGAAATTTGTATAAAGGAAATTTTGCTTAACCGAATTTCATTTGGAACAAATTAATTCCTTTATACAAGGTACCACTGTACTCCCTTGTTCTTGCTTTTAGCCACAGTCTGAACTGGTACAGCCATGGGATTCTTACATGGTTGAGAACCAGACCTAAAAGTAAATGTATGGTTTATAGGGCAGTTTTCCCAACAAGGCATCTTCCAGACTTCCATCACGCCCAACCTCTGAGCCAAGTGGCCTTGCTGCCAGATGGGTGGTCCAGTAACCCCCCGCCTATCGCAGGGGTTAGGGACCCACCCGACCCGCGATGACTGAAAATCCACGATATGCGGATGCGGGTCGGGTGGGGCCTATGGGGGGGGTGGGCGATCAGATCCCCCTGCCGCCGGCAACGTGCACCGGTCTGAGAAGTTTTGGGGTGGCGTGCGCCGGCGGCGTTGTGGGATACATTTCAATGGAGATACGATCCCCCCCCCACCGCCCGCCCGTGCAGCCCCGAGGCTTCTCAGAAGAGTGTGGGCCAGCTGCGTGGGGCAATGCGATGATCCCCCACCGCCCACCCGCACAGCCCCGAGGCTTCTCGGAGGAGTGCTGGCTGGCGACATGGGGTGATGCAATCACCCCCCGCCACCCGCACCGCCCTGAGACTTCTCGCCCGAGCCGTCTCTATTGAAATACATTGAGCCAATACATTTCAATGGAGATACGATTGCCCCCCCTCCCCGCTGCCTGCCCATGCAGCCCCGAGGCTTCTCAGAGGAGTGGCTGGTGGCGTGGGGCGATGCAATCACCCCCGCTGCCCACCCGCACGGCCCCAAGGCATCTCGCAGGAGCGCAGGCGCTGCGTGGGGTGATGTGATCGCCTCCCTGTGCAGGCCAGCAGCGATGGGGGATTGGATCCGGGGCTTGGGGAAGGGGGGGAGGTTATAGAAGCCTGGGCTTTTAAACCTTCCCCCCCTTCCCTACACCCGGGGCTCCAGCTCATTGGCACTGGGGTGGGGAAATAAAGGTTTTTCTCCCCTACCCCAGTGCTAATCAGCTGGAGCCAGGGCAGGTACAGTACTGCAATCCTGCGATATAGTGAGACCGCAGTACCTGAACTGCGAAATGGCGGGGGGTGATTGTATAAAAATCCAATAAATAAATAAATAAATAAATAAATAAATAAATAAATAAATAAATAAATAAATAAATAAATAGTTCAAACACCACACAGCATTATTTGGGGGGAAAGCTGCTTTTGAGAAAGATAGCATAGAGGGGCCTTTGACAGCAGGTGATCTTGTACAGTCTGTGTAACCTACTTCAGATTATCAGCAGCCAGACAAATGGTGTTTTCCCACTGATCTCGGAGATCAGAAATCAGCGGCTGAATTGCTGGGTTTTTGCTCCCACTGGTGCTCTTCAAGTGTTCCCAAAGAGCTGTGATATCTTGTAGCTTGCAATCACCCTCGTCCTTCAGCAACACAATTTCCTGGATTACAAAAAGAAAATGCATAATAATAATTGAATTCACCAGCTTTGGTCTGTCTTGTAAAAAAAGTAAGATACCACAGTACAAAGTCTGACTGTTCGGAGATACATTTGATGGCATCAACTCAACTAAGATTGATAAAAAGTTAAATAATACAGCAGGACACTAATGGGAGAAGCCAAACTGGACTCGTAAAATGAGAACCAACATTGTGAGACTCCAGAATTGATAAAATATAAAACTTCAAGAGACTCAATTAAGACGACAGGACTACATCTCCCCTTATATGAGTCTACCTGGGTGTTAAGATTATCAAGGGAGACCTTTCTCCCAGTCCCACCATACACACTGGTGTGTGTGGTATATATAGGAGACAGCCTTCTCTGTTGCTGCTCCCAGACTCTGGAACTCCCTCCCACTGGAGGCCAGGCTGGCCCCATCTTTGCTGTCCTTCCACAAGCAGGGTTTCCCTGTAGTGAATGGCTGCCTGCCTGATGGGTTCTTTTAAATGGATCACCGTGCCTTGCTGCTTTGAAATGTACTTTTAATATTTACTTTATTTTCCAGTTTAAATATAATATTTGTTTAACTCCTCTTTACTATTTGACTATCTGGAAATCGAGTCATGGCTACTGGACTTCTTTTTTGAGAGACAGAAACGTTTTGCTGCTCATCCAAACAGCCAAATGTTTCTATCTCTCAAAAAAGAAGTCCAGCTGCCATGACTCAACTTCCAGATAAACTCACCTGGATGACTGAGAATCTTCACAGACATACTATCTGAATAATAGCTAAAATGAAGCTTTGAATAGGGTGTATCCAGGGATGGGCAATTCATTTCGGAACTGGTAGGAAATGACCCAGGCAAGCCCAGGTGGTGTTCGGAAGCCTCCGACACACAAGCAGCCAATCACTTACCTTGTTCTGCGCCCACACGGAGCTGAGCTCCAACAAGGAAGCAGGCTCCGGTGTCTTCTTTGCTTCTCCATGGTGCTGACCAATCAGGAGCTGTGCAGGGACAGGCATCATTCCCACCTCCCTGTCTGATTGGCCCGCACCATGAAGAAGCAAAAATGAGGTCGGAGCCTGCTTCCTTGTTGGAGCTCAGCTCTGTGTGGGTGCAGAACAAGGTAAGCGATTGGCTGTTTGTGTGTCGGAGGCTTTCGAACACCACCTGGGCTTGCGCAGGTCGTTTCCTACTGGTTCCAAAATGAATTGCCCATCCCTAGGTCTATCTGCAGAACCCTGGCACCATTCCTTCTGCAGCAGGAGAGAAAACCCATAAGGCAAGAAGAGTGCCGACCCAGTTCATGAATGCTCTTTTCCTGGTGATTTATATACAAGGGAGGCAGTTTGAGTACAGCGGACAGGAAGCTGGCACCAGAATGACATCTCCAGGGGGACGCTCATCCCACCCCATCCCACAAAGTGTGGGGTGTGTTTTGGTACCTTTAATTGGCACACCACTTCTTCCAGTGGCATCTCGGATTCTTCAGAGCTCAGCTGTCGAACTGACTCCTTCAGACAGTGCACCCAGCCGAACATGCTCCGTATATAATCTTCTAAGTTCTTTTCTTCCGCAAGAAGCACCTGGGAAGCTCCAAGGCTCTTGCGTCTGCGGCTGAGCAGTGTCTTGTACCGACTGACGACCCGAGCAGATTCAAGGACCACTTCGTCGCTGGTAAATCCCGAACTCCTCAAAGAATTTGTCAGCCAAGCTAAAGAATCAAAGGATTCTCTGGAAAATTATAAGAACAGTTACAAAAGAGTGTTTTCTTTCGCAATAGAGTGACCCCCACGCCATTTCACAGTTCAGGTATTGTGGTCCCGCTACATTGCAGGACCGCAATGCCTGCTCTGTGGGGGGGGGGTCGCTCTGTGCCCCCCCCCGCACCTCGGAGAAGCCCCCGGGGTGCATGGGAGGGCGACGGGGGAGGATCCGGTCACTCCGCGCCGCCCTCCCACGCACCCCGGAGAAGCCTCTGGGCCGCATGGGCGGGCGGGCGATCCGGTCGCTCTGCGCCACCCGCCCTCCCCGCACCTTGGAGAAGCCTCCGGGGTGCATGAGAGGGCGACAGGGGGATCCGGTCACTCCGCGCGGCCCTCCCACGCACCCTGGAGAAGCCTCGAGTCCGTACGGGTGGGTGGCGGCGGGCGATCCGGTAGCTCCGCGCGGCCCTCCCATGCACCCCGGAGAAGCCTCGGGGCCGCGTAGACAGGCGGTGGCGGCAGACGGTAAGATCCCCCTGCCGCCGCGGCGCACAGCGCAATCGCCCCCCGCCCCCGCCCCCACCCCACCTGCTTCCACATATTGCGGATTTTCATGTATCGCCGGTGGGGTGGGTCCCTAACCCCCGCAATTGGCAGGGGGTTACTGTATAAACAAACCCGGCTCAGTAATAAGTGTCAAAGTCTGCATGTGGTTAAATTCCTCCATTATAGGATTAAAGCCAAGGAAGGCAGCATGTTGCCCATGGGTGACCCCTGACCTGTCCCATAAGGATATAACAAATATTTGCAAATAATTTTCACCCATGATGGGGGGAAATGCACAGAGACACTGTGCTAAAAAATTGACATCAACTACACTCACATTTGTTACTGGTATACAGGAGTCAAAAGATTAACAAATTTTGTCAACATTAATAAAACAAGAACAAAAAAAACAAATTACAAGGTTTCTGTGCAAAATGCTTTTTTTGGAATGATGGTTTTTCTGGTAAAACATTTTGTACAAAAAAATAAAAAAAAAAGTTGGGTTTTGGCTTTGCTTAAAGCATGGACCATCATTTGCCTGGAAGCCTCCAAGCAATTTCAAAGAACATTAAAAACACAAGAACAACCTTGCTGGAACAGGCCACAGCCCATCCAGTCCAGCATTCTGTCTCACAAAGTGGCTCACCATTTGTTTCAGGGTATTCCCAAGCAGATGTTTTCACCTGCTTATGATTTCCCACAAATGGCATCCAGAGATATCCTGCCTATCTCTCCAACCCGGAGGTTGTCCTTAGGTATCCACAATGATAGCCATTGATACCCTTGTTCCCCATGAACTTGTCCAATCCTTTCTTAAAGCTGTCAAGGCTGAGAACTGTCACCACTTCTTCTGGCAGGGAGTTCCATAGAACAGTGATCCTCTGTTTGAGATCTAGCACCCAAACGTTTCATGGAGTGCCCCCTAGTTCTAGTTTTGTGTGACAGGGAAAACAGCTTTTCCTTATCTATATTGTCCACACCACGTATGATTTCATAAACTTCAATCAGGTCACCTTTAGCCGCTGTCATTCAAGAGTGAAGAGGCCCAGCCGTTGCAGCCTTAGATGGGAAGGAAGGTGCTCCAGTCCCCTAATCATTCTGGTGGCCCTACTCTGCACTTTTTCAATTTCCATAATACTGTATCCTTCTGGGGGTTTGGTGAACAGAACTGTACACAGTACACCAGATGGAGCCTCCCCATCTCTAGATACATGATTTACTTTTATATTGCAATTTTAGGGCAGATAAATTAGGAAAAGAGTTAATCTGAACAGAGATAGTCTCTATCTCTGTTGATGCGCCTAACTGTGACAGATTCATGCTGGTTTCACTGGAACCGCAGCAGAACATTGAGAGCACAGACAGGAGGGTACTGGCCAAAAGAGGATACCTTTGCTTCAGTAGGAGTTGATACAAGTGTTCATGTCCCGATGTATCCGACGGACTCTCTTGAAGTTCTTGAAAGCTGAGCCATTCCTGCAAGCCACCCAACTCATCTTCGAGCCTTGTTAAAAAAAAGAGAGAGAGAGAGAGTTGGCACACTTTTTTTTTGTGGGAGATTATGTGTCATCAGATATTTTTATTATTTTGTTTAACAGAAACAGAAAGTTAAGGAAAAGAAATTCAGCTTAATGCCCAAATGAGGATGTGGCTTCTTTTTGGTTTTAATGGCATGACGGCCTATTGATCCTGATCCAACAAGGGCACCTCTTAATTTTTTAAGGAAATGAACATTGTCAAAAGCAAATGCGAGGACCTTTCCTTGGACAAGAGTTCTGTGAGAAAGTTGTCAAGACACACACACACGGGTCCCGCTTCTCTCACAGGTATCAAACTAACCTCGCCAGTATTTATGCCACAGAACTATAGCAGCCTGATACCATTTTTAATGTCCAGGATCCATCCTACGCATTTCCTGCAAGTTGTACTTTGATGATGCAGCTAAAATCCTCTGCCAGAAAGCTCTGTTGCCTCCAGTGAACTTCTGCAGAGAATTCTTAAAGGTAAAGGCAAAGGTCCCCCCACACACGTGCTAGTCGTGTCCGACTCTAGGGGAGGTGCTCATCCCCGTTTCCAAGCCAAACAGCCAGTGTTGTGCAAGTCTGTGGCCATGTGGCTGGCATGGCTGAATGCATTTTTACACATGGAACACTGTTTTTACCTTCCCACTTTTTACGGCGGTACCTATTTACCTACTTTAATTTACATGCTTTCGAACCGCTAGGTTGGCATGAGCTGGGGTTAACAGCGGGAGCTCGCTCCTCTGCATGGCACCTGGGATTCAAACCACTGAACTACCGACTTTGCAGCTGAAATTTCAGTGCTCTAGCCCACTGAGCCACCACGCCCCTTAGTCCCTCAACCAACGATAGATCCTTGCTTTCAAGATGAAAGTAAATTTACATGAATCTGGAATTTATTTTATGACTGGTTAAATTACAAATATAAAAAAGGAAATGAATTATAAGCATACAACAAAGACATACAGTAACTAAAGACTGAAATATGGATGGTACAATCCTCCAATGATATATATTCTTCGAGTGGACCTTCGTGAAGCCACACAGCACCCGCCTGCCTCCCCTCGGACCGCCACGCCCTGACTGGTACGTCCATTACCTGTCATCCTGGCAGTCAAGAGGAACTGAGGCGTTTAGGCGGGAACACCCACGCACATGCGCAGGGTGCGGGGGCGGAGACTAACAAACTTTCCTATTGCTAGGGAAGTTCCAACCTCTGGCGCAGGGGCGCCTGGGAAACCCATCTTGTGTGGCTTCACGAAGGTCCACTCGAAGAACCACCTTTACAGGTAAGTGACTGGTTCTTCTCCATTGTGGCCTTCGTGAAGCCACACAGATGGGTGATTCTGGCAGGAGGGAAGTCACGCTGTCACAAAGGAAAGCACTGCCCTCCCGAAGGAAGTGGCCGACCTCATGTGGGCATCCACCCTGTAGTGGGTCACGAAAGTCTCTGACCTGGACCATGTGGCCGCCTGGCCGATGTCATCCAGGGGGACACCTTTAAGGAATGCCGCTGAGAAGGCCATAGCTCTGGTGGAATGAGCCCTAATAGCCGAAGGAAGAGGCCTCTTAGCCAAGTCATAGGCCAGTTTAATAGTTTGTACAACCTAACGAGCAAATCGTTGTGGGGTGACAGGGCGACCCTGAGCAGTTGGATCATGGCAGACAAACAGCTTTTGTGAGCTCCTAAGAGCTTCAGTTCTAGAAATGTAGAAGGCCAGGGCTCTTCTAACGTCCAAGGTATGCATGTCCCTCTCAATCCGAGTTGTTGAATTCGGGAAGAAAGCCGGAAGGATGATAGGCTGAGATATATGGAATGAAGACACTACCTGTGGAAGAAAGGTAATGTCCGGGTAGGCCACCACCCGGTCTGGGTAGAATTGTAAGTAAGGTGGATCACACCGAAGGGCACAGAGCTCACTCGCCCTACGGGCTGAGGCAATAGCCACGAGGAAAGCAGCTTTCAAAGTGAGCAGTCTAAGGTCTACGGTGGCCATGAGCTCAAAGGGAGGCCGTTGCAAAGCTTTGAGTACCAGAAAGAGGGACCACTGAGGAGGAATAGGCTTCCTGTCTGGGAAAGTGTTCTTAAGTCCCCTAAGGAAAAGCTTTAAGTGAGGATGTCTGAAAAAAGATGACGCTGCAGATGACGGTGGTTGATGAGCGACAATCGCGGAGAGATGAACTCGTATCGAAGACAAGGTAAGGCCAGACCTTTTGAGATGCAGCAGGTACTGAAGAGTCCAAGTAAGAGGGGGGTTGATAGGGTCAAACCCCTTGTCTGCCGCATAAAAGGAGAACCTCCTCCACTTGTAATGATACAGTTTGGTAGTGGAGGGTTTACGGCACGACGAAATGATGGAGTCTATCAGTTCATTATCCTCCATGCGGTCAACTGTAGGCGTGGGAGGTCCGGGTGAAGAACCTGGCCTTGGTTCTGAGACAGAAGGTCTGGAAATGGAGTCAGACGCAGGTAACTGGAGGACATCCGAAGGAGGGACGCAAACCAAGGCTGTCTGGGCCACCAAGGAGCTATCAGGATCAGATCGGGGTTCTCCTGAAAGATTTTCACTACGACCTTGTGTAGCAAGGGTATCGGAGGAAATGCATAGAGAAGGCCGTCCTGCCAAGGAAGGAGGAGAGCATCTCCCCGAGAGCCCCAACCCTTTCCTGCTCTGGAACAGTATGTTTGGCATTTCCTGTTGTTGAAGGAGGCAAACAGGTCTATTTGAGGGTGACCCCACTTGTTGCAGAGGAAACGGAAGGTCGATGGGTGCAGCTCCCATACATGATTTGACTGTTGGCGGCGACTGAGCTCGTCCGCATCGATGTTTTCTTCTCCCGGCAGGTGCATGGCTATTGGATGAATGTTGTGAGAAATGCACCAGTCCCAAAAGTGAATGGTGAGGTTCAGCAGGTGTGTTGAATGAGTTCTACCCTGTTTGTTGATGTAGTAAATGGCGGTTGTGTTGTCGGTCACCGCCAGTACTACATTGCCGGAGAGGTGTCGGAGGAGCGCCCGAAACGCCTTGAATATGGCCAAGAGCTCCAGCTCGTTGATGTGGAGCTATTGCTCCTGAGGAGTCCACGTATCGCTGATCTGGAAAGAGAGACAAACAGCACCCCAGCCGGTGTTGCTGGCATCGGTTGTCACCTGCACCATTGGAAATGGGTCGCTGAAGGGTCGGCCAGAGAGGACGTTACAACAGTTGGAGCACCAGTCCAGACAGGGAGGTAAGTCCAGAGAAATAAGTAGTTGTTTGGATGGGGGATCCTGTAAGGGATCGAACTGTTGAAGGAACCAGGCCTGAAGAGGTCTGAGTCGCAACCTCGCGTGTACCAGGACAGAGGTCATGGATGTCATGAAGCCTAACAGTCTTTGAACCTCTATAGCCTGGATGCATCGCTGAGAGTGGAAGCATTACAACAGTTGAAGAGTTTCTGCGATTCTGTCTCGAGGTGGGAACGCCATGCCTCGGGTGGAGTGCAGGATTGCTCCTATAAAAAGTACTACTGGGGAGGGTTCGAGATGCGACTTCTTGTGATTGCCCTGAAGGCCCAAGGTTTCTAGAGTAGCAAGGACGGTGGCAATTACGGTCGGGCCTTTTCTTGCAAGTCTGCGACAACTAGCCAGTCGTCGAGATAGGGGAAGAAAACTACGCCCAAAGTGCGGAGGTGGGCCACTACCGGTGCCATGCATTTGGTGAAGACCCTGGGGGCCATTGCCAAACCAAATGGGAGGGCGGAATATCGATAGATGTCTTCTCCTACAACGAAGCGAAGCAGATGACGGTGCGCCGGATGGATTGATATGTGGAAGTACACATCTCGTAGATCCACAACCCCAAACCAATCCCCTCTGCAGAGGAGCTGGATGATTTTTTCTAAGGTGATCATTCTGAATATTTTGTAAATTAAGAACTTGTTCAGAAAGCCTAAATCCAGAATGGGTCTCAGTCCGCCATCCTTCTTTGGGACAGTAAAATAACGTGAGTAGAGTCCCGTTGGAGAGAGGGCTCTGGGTACTCTTTGGATGGCACCTTTTTGAAAGAAGGAAGAAACTTCTAACAGGCAACTGGAAGGAGGGGTGCGAACGAAATTCCCCAATGGGGGGTGGGATTGCAACTCCAGAAGGTAACCTTGGTGAATAACAGAAAGAACCCAGCAGTCCGATGTTATTTCTCGCCAGGCCGGTGGAAAGGGGCTGAGACGTATACAGTGGTACCTTGTATAAAGGAATTAATTCGTTCCAACTGAAATTATGTTAAGCAAAATTTCCTTTATTCAAATTCCCATAGGAATGCATTGAAAATGGAGTGATCCCATTTTTATGTTGTACGGATTCTCCCCATAGGCAATTATGTTAAGCAAATTTCCCCTATCTCCAGAATTTTTATGTTGTACAGATTTTATGTTATACAAGCTGTTTGTTATACAAGGGTCCACTGTACTTGAATTGTCAATAGTCGTCTCTGGATCTCCTCTCTCTGGGTTTGGTGGTAGAGGTGGTGGACTTTGATTTCTTGGACTTGCTGGCGAACCCGGAGTAGGCCGAGGGACGAGATGGACGATCTCGTTGCTGCTGTTTGGCTGAAGACTGGGCGGACGGAGGCCAGAATCGTCTCCTGGTTTGAAAACGAAAGGACTGCTTCTGCCGTAGAGGTATGACATTCAACTTTTTAGCCGTGTCCTGCTTTTTGTGTCGATCTTCCATCAGATCGTCAGTGGTGGTATTAAACAGGCCGGAACCCTCAACTGGCAAAGTCTCTATTTGGGCCTTATGGTCATCTGAGAGGCCCGTAGTACGCAGCCAGGAGTGCCTCCTCAAAACGATGGACGTGTTCAGCACTTTTGAAGCACAGTGAAAAGAGATGCCTCCGACGAATCCGACAGGAGTAGGTGTTGATAGCCCAGTCGACTGGCCATAGAAGTCTTAACAGCCAATGCCGAACCCGAAAATTCGGTTTCGTCCAAAATACTGGGCGAAGCCGAAGGGAGAGTTGAAACCGGTTTGGACGGAGCTGTAGCCACTGAAGACGATTTTGAGGTCTTATGCGGCTTAGAAGATTTCGAAACGGTCGGATTTGAAGATGACTCAGGCTTCGAAGAAATGCCCTGGAGGACCGGGATCTTTTTCGGTTTCTCCACCTGCCCCGAAGACTCCGACTTACGGGGAACATCCGAGGTCTTCTGCTCCATCGGCTGCTGTTGCAGGGAGTGTTTTAAGAGATAAGTAGCTAGATGGTTGCGGCAGCTTTTGAGAGCTTGCAAGCTAAATCCCTTACAGATAGTGCAGGCCTCGAGACGGTGGTGTTCCCCGAGGCAAAAAAGGCACTGATCGTGACCGTCGGTGTGAGGGATTTTCGCTCGGCAAGCGGAACAACGTTCAAACGGTTGAGAGAAAGACATGAGTCGGAAGCCAAGCCAGTCGAAAAACCAGAAAAAAATCGATCGGAGACTAACGATAAAAGAACCTCCAGCCGTGGCGATTAAGAGGAACTGAGACGTTTAGGCAGGAACACCCATGCACTTGCGCAGGGGGCGGGGGCGGAGACTAACAAACTTTCCTATTACTAGGGAAGTCCGACCTCCGGCACAGGGGCGCCTGGGAAACCCATCTGTGTGGCTTCACGAAGGCCACGATGGAGAAGTGTATGTATATTACATGAGATATTAATGTAAATTTAAAAAATGAAAACGTATAAACAAACGACAGATCCTAGGATTGCACAGGATGGAGCGATGGTACCTAAAATGAAATCACACTGATGTAACTGCCATATGGAGACACTTCTAGCAAGAGGGATATTATTCTTTAGGACTGCAAGCCCTGGCTTGGTTCGGTTTGGTATCTTGGGACGACAGCAATGTACAGAATCCCCTCCGCTAACATGGTTTACTGTGGGATTCTGGGCGCTTTAGTGTAGAAAGTCACTTTCCTGAGTCACAATCCTGAATACCGGGAGAAGAGAGTCATGTGACAATGGTAGTCAAGTAGACATTTTAGAGTAGGCCAAAACCCTGCTTGTGGTGGGTTTTTTTTTTTTTGGAAGAAACCTGGTCTGGTTGCAGCAGGAAACAGGAAGATGGCTTATAAGAGTCTTTGGTCTCAACTAACAGGGCTTCACTATGGATTTTTAAACTAGGCCATTTCCAATGGGTTCAAAAGAAGTGAATTCCTTTTAAGAGACATTCAGTGCATGTGAGGCTTTTTTTTGCACCCTACTGCTGTTAACCAATCAGGCACTGGTCACATCCCCGGTCACATGACTCACATCTGAGGAGACAGGCAACGGGCACCATGTTAATTAGCTACATCTTGCTCCTGTGGCTTAGGTACAGTGGTCCCCCTCCTTTTCGCGGTTCATATATTGCGGTCCCACTATATTGTGGGGCTGCAGTATATGACCCCCCCCCCGGAGTAAGGGGGGAAGGCCTGTTTCAGGCCTCCTGTACTTACTCCAGAACTGGGGCTGCCCCAAACAGACCTGCGAGGGCCTTCCCAGGCGTTCTGGAGGCCCCAAAAGGGCCTCTCTGCAAAGCAGAAGAGACTTCTGGGTTGCCAAAAATAATTTCTGAGGCCTCCGAGGGCCTTTTTAGCCCTGTTGGAGGCCTCAGAAATAATTTTTGGCAACCCGGGAGTCACTTCCAGTTCTCAGGGAGGCCCTTTTGGTGCCTCCAGAAGGTCTAGGAAGGCCTTCACGGGCCCATTCAGGGTAGTACCAGGCTGGGAGTAAGTACAAGAGCCCCCAGTTAGGTCCCCCAGACCCAACCTGGCCTGCATCCGCATATCGTGGATTTTCAATCATCATGGGTCAGGTCGGATCCCTAACCCCCGCAATAGGTGGTGGTGGCGGGGTGTCACTGTATTTCAGTTTACTCTGGAGCAAAATCCCAACAAGATTCTGGCCCTTACGTTTAAACCAAGTCACATTATTAAACTAAATTGTTCATATTAAAACAACTGTGAAACATATGTTCGTTTTAAATTTCGAAGCACGCCGCAGCAAAAAGAAAAAAAAAATACAGCATTTTATCAGTTGAGAGTCTCTTCGTCAGCCATTGGTTACTAAATAAATTAGGTCTTTTGTCTGTCAGCTGAAGGAGAACAGGGAGGCAGAGAGCCTGGTTTCTTGTGGAACGGAATTCCACATTCTGAAGGGAGGAGCTACCAAGAAAGCCATCCTCTTGTATCTTTACCAAACACGTCTGTGATGGTGGAAAGCAAAAGCAAAAGTCCTCCACCCAAAATTTTAAGACCACGGCAAGCTGATACGTTATATTTATAATGTCCTTCAGATAGTGTGGACTCGAACTGTGTGGGGCTCTATGAGTCATATTTGAAAGGATGTCACATTGAAGAAGGGACTGGTTTGTTTTCCATGGCTTCAGAAACCAGAACATGAGGCAATGGTCTCAAACTGCAGGAAAAGAGATTCCATTTGAACATTAAAAAGAACTTCATGACGGTTAGAGCTGTTCGGCAGTGGAATATGCTGCCACGGAGGGTGGTGGAGTCTCCTTCTTTGGAGGTTTTTAAGCAGAGGCTGGATGGCCATCTGTCGGGAGTCGTGTGATGGGGGTTCCTGCATGGCAGGGGGTTGGACTAGATGGCCCTTGAGGTCTCTTCCAACTCTATGATTCTATGGTTCTATGACCTGCACTTTCATTTGGGTCTGGGAAAATTTTCACTTCTTACCGAGCAAATTTCTCCAAAACGATGCACATCTCCTTTTCTCGTGCCTGACATTTGTTCGTCAACCTCTGTAATCCAGCCTCGTGTTCCCTCACCCAGCTGCTCAACTGGCTGCCGGTCGCTTTGGGCAAGCAGCCTTTCACTTGACTGAGGAGAACTTTCACTTCACGGATATCATTGTCTTTGCCTTCAAAGGTTAGGAAGCTCTGGACAAAAGCGGGGAGGGGAGAGACAAGAACAACCACAACAAATATCAGTAATGTCCTTTGTTCTGTTGGCCGGTACAAAAGTTAGACACCGAATCTCCTACACATTGATTTTCATGTGTGCCTTTATCGCTCACTGATTACAGCAGCAAGTGATGATGTGAGACTGGATTATTGCAATTCAGGATAGGCACGAACAACTGGTTCGACGATTCATGCCAGCATCTAAATGGGCACCCAATGAGGAAGTGGAGCTGGGAACCACCAAACACCTGCTTGGCTGCTAAAAGAACCTGCACAAACCACCAAAGCAGTGGTTCGTGCCCACCCCTACTGCAGATTCATCAGCTCTTCTCAGCATCCCGTGTCCACACAAACTATGTCATCTGAACAAAACTCTTACAGTCAACAGGGATCAAAAACGCTGGCACATCATGATGATGAGAAATCCAGAAATTTAATTGCAGTGGTGCCTTGTATAAAGGAGTTAATTCATTCCCAATGAAATTCTGTTAAGCAAATTTTCCTTTATACAAATTTCCCACAGGCATGCATTGAAAATAGAGTAAGCCCTAATCGTGACCTTTTTTAAGTTGTATGGATTCACCCCATAGACGATTCTCTGTTAAGCAATTTTCCCCTATCTCCAGAATTTTTTATGTTGTACAGATTTTATGTTATATAAACTGTTTGTTATACAACGGTCCACTGTACTTCAAACCAATTGCCACATAAAAGGCTGCTGACCACATCTCTACATGGTTTGTGTCTTCATAATCAAATATTCACGGGTATGAGTAATTCTGCCTTGCCTATCTCCACATATGAAATAGGACTGGAGCAGGTGGGGATTTTGATAAAATGCAACAGGAAAGTGGCTCATTTACAAAAAAAGGCAGATTTCCAGACCAAATGTTCACATTTCTCCTAAACTGGCCCTTCTAAAAGATGGGCATTTCAGTCACAATGAAGGCAGAATCACAACAGATTTGCTATCCCTGAAGGAGACTATAAATCATGATCTTGACATCTCACCTTCTCCCAGCCAATATTTGCAAAAGAAGGTAATATGCCTGTGGAACTCTACATTGGGTGTATTAGTCCATTTAAACATCCCCAGCCTCAGAAGAAACTGTGTGTTTAGCATTCCACTGAGTTCCTCTTCTAGCATATTATTTATTTATTGGTCAAAAACTTAGGCTCACATAAGCTCATGGACTCTATTGTGCAATTGAGATGCACCTTGGCACCATGCCATTTAGCCTCAGTTAGAAGCAGGAAGTTACATAAATCTTACATGAACACCTGTGAGATTCTGGTCATTATTATATCTGTGAATATTCTCAGTCATCCAGGTGAGTTTATCTGGAAGTTGAGTCATGGCAACTGGACTTCTTTTCTTGAGAGATTGAAACATTTCGCTGTTCGTCCAAACAGCTTCGTCAGCCTGAGGAAAGCTAGTTGTGAGTCCTCCATTTTATAGTTCACTTTGACCTCATGCCACCCTGGTCTGAAATAGGCTCATAAGATGGACAATGGCCTGAACAGGCTCGTTAGGTGGACAATAGTCTCAATAGGCCCATTAGGTGGACAATGGCCTAAGTTGCCTGAAAGTCCACCTTTAACTTTCCCAACACCAATTAAGGATGGGTCGCTAGCTATGGCGTTGCTGGTGGAGGTGTGAAGTATTTTTGATTTGTCTGGGGATTGTTGAACTAGCTTCCCTCAGACTGACAAAGCTGTTTGGATGAACAGTGAATCATTTCAATCTCTCAAGAAGAGAAGTCCAGTTGCCATGACTCCATTTCCAGGTCACTATTATATATATCTTGTATGTATGTGTGCGTGTGTTGTGTCATTACAGTCGTGACCGACTCTTCGTGAGTCCATGTCCATGGAGTTTTCTTGGCAGGAATACTGGAGTGGTTTGCCATTTCCTACTCCAGGCGCCTACGGCACCTGGTCTTCCCTGGTGGTCTCCCATCCAAGTACTAACCAGGGCAGACCCTGCTTAGCTTCCCAAATCAGGTGAGATCGGATGTGCTTAGGACACCTAGGCAGCTCATATATCTTGTATACTTTTATATATCTTGCATTTTCTCCAGTGAGCTCAAGGATGTACATAAATGGCCTTCCCCTGCTCAATTTTATGCTCACAAAAATGACAACACCCGTGCGAGGTAGTCCAGGCTGAAAGAGAGGACCCAAGGTGGCATACGGTTGGTTCAAGATTACTTTCTGATAAGGGATAACTTCACTGCATTAAAAATTCCTTGAAATGCAAGCACGGCGGCAATGGAAGATGCCGTTTGTTGTCAGGGCAGACGGAAAACGGTGTCTCCTTCTTCAGAACCCTTAAAGATGCCAGGCAAAGCCGCTGCCTTACCCTCAGTCGCTGAATCTTATCTTCAAGTATCTCTTTTGTTTCCGAGGGGTCAAAACATTGTTCCAGAGACAGCTGAGTAGTGCTGAACCAGTCCTCGAAATCCTTGCATTGGTCTGTCAAAAGATAATATTTTAGAATATTTCATGATTCATCTTTGGATTTAATGAAAGCAATTTAAGATCATGAGAGGTTACGGGCACATACACAGCTGCCATAGTGCTGGCAAATATACCGTATTTTTTCTGTGCATACCGCACTATTTTTTTCTAAAATCATGATGGCAAAAATAAAGGAGCCTGGTATACATGGGAGTAAGCCTTTTAGAGTGGGTGGAGGAGAACCCAAATTCACCTTGCTTTCCCCCTCTGTGGTTTGTTTTTTGCATGATTGGCTCCATCTTTCCTTGAGTTCTCCACCCCCACCACCCCTGCTGTTTTCTTTCATTTCCCCATTCTAAACACTCCGCTCTACTTTAGGGAGTTTGTTTTTTGCACGATCTGGCTCCCTTGGGCTTGAGGAACCCATTAAGAAATGCACTCTGGAAAGAAAAGAAAAAAAGCCATGCCTTTTAAAAGGCATTTCTTAATGGGCTGCTCAACAAAGCCCAACGGAGCTTTGCAAAAACCAAACCCACCAAAGCAGAGAGGAGTGTTCAGAATAGGGGGAAATTAAAGGTAACAGTGGGGGTGGTGGGGGTGGAGGAGACCTCATGAAGGATTTATTAATTTTATTTATTTGGGGGGTCTGAGGGGTGAGGGGTTGTCTAATAAAAGGTGGCATCTTATAGACGGAAAAATACAGGCACAGTAAATCCCCAACTATGGCAGGGGTTAGGGCCCTGACCCAACCCACAATAATTGAAAATGTGCACTATGCAGATGCTGTCTCAGGTCGGGACTGGGCAGGACTGGGCAGGCTCTCTGGGGCCTCTTGTACTTACCCCAGGCCTGGCACTGCCCCAAATGGGCCTACAAGGGGCTTTCAAGTCTCCCAAAAACCCCAAAAGTGCTTTCTAGTGATCTGGAGGTCATTTCCGGTTTACCGAAAGTCACTTCCGGTTTGCGGGGAAGCACTTTTGGGGCCTCCGACGGGCCCAGGAAGGCCTTTCCTCCTTACCCCAGGGGGGCTTTTTTTCATATACTACGGACCTGTGATATACCGGGTCTGCAGTATATGAACCGCAAAAGGGTGGGGGACAACTGTATAGTGGAACGTAGCGTTGCTATGACTGCTAGCCCCTACCTCAAACCCTACCAGGCCTACTAAGGGCCTCCTCAGTGGTGGCTCCCAAGCTTGCTTGCTTTATTTATTTATTCTATTTATATACCACCTGTCTGACAGGAAGCCACTCTGGGCAGTTGGAACACACTGCCCCGAGGACCTAAGTTGGTCTATTTCCTCTTCTCCTTTTGTCGTCAAGTGAAAAACTTCCTCTTCAAGCAAACTTTTAAGCAATAAGTCAAAATTTATAGATTGCTCTATTTAGGAAACTTAGACATTGTAAAATGTTGCTTTCGTTGTCCTTTAATCTTGGCCTATGTTTAATTTAATACAGTATATTGGTTTTTTAATGGTATTTTAAACTTGTTATTGTATGGCTTGGCGTGAGCCACTTTGGGTCTCCTGTGGGGGAGAAAAGCAGCAAACAGACAGACAGACAGATAATCTTAGAACTGCAGAACTGGAGAGAGATCCTGTGGATCATCGATTCCAGCTTTTGTAAGGGAGGCACAGTAAGGAATCGAACTCCCAAACTCTGCCTTTAAACAACTTTCAGTTACAACTGTTGGTTTCAAAGAAAATAGGAACACTGCCTCAAACTTCCCAAGAACTGCTTAAGAACAAGAGTGGGATTTGAAGTACAGTAACCTCCCCATCTTTTGCAGGGGGTACTAGGGACCAACCCGACCTGAGATCATTGAAAATCTGCGATATGCGGATGCAGGTCAGGTCCGGCCTGGGGGGGGGGGCCCACTTTAAACATTGCGCGTGGATTCCCCCCCCGGGGGGGGGGTGCAGGGGAGTGGCGCACAATGTTTAAAAAAGACTTTCCACCACGGAGCCAAGTGCTTGGCTCCGTGGCTGAAAGCCTTTTAAACAGCGGTCCTCAAAGTTTTCAAACAGCGGGCCGGTCCACCACCACCCAGACACCACTGGGGGCCGGATCACAGTCCAAAAGCAGCTGCGGAGGTTGGCTTGCTCACAAAACAGGGGGTAGGTGGGGGTTGCAATTGGTCCCAGGGGCCGGATTCAGAACCTTGGGGGGCCACATCCGGCCCCGGGGCCTTAGGTTGAGGACCCCTGCTTTTAAACATCGTGCACCGCTTCCCAGCATCTGGCGGGGGGAGAAGAAGCGTGTGATGCCTCCACAGAGGCAAGCCCCATGCTCCAGCGGATTGGCGTGGGGTGGGAGAGGAAAAAACTTTTGTCTCCCCACCCCAGCACCAATCCGCTGGAGCCCAGGGCTTGGGGAAGGCAGGGAGGTTTAAAAAGCCCGGCTTTTAAAACCTACCCCCCTTAAGCTCTTCCAGGGTACTGCAGTCCTGCAATCTTGCGGGACCCCAGTACAGTGGTACCTTGTATAAAGGAATTAATTCATTCCAAATGAAATCCTGTTAAGCAAATTTTCCTTTATACAAATTCCCATAGGAATGCATTGAAAACAGAGTAATCCCATTTTTATGTTGTATGGATTTTCCCCATAGGCAATTATGTTAAGCAAATTTCCCCTATCTCCGGAATTTTTTATGTTGTACAAATTTTATGTTATACAATCTGTTTGTTATACAAGGGTCCACTGTATATGAACTGCGAAAGGTCACAGGACCACTGTAGTATCTGGAGGTTGAGGAGATAACAATGTTTATTTACCTGTCACAGCAAAAACAATAAACGCTTATGCCAAATAAAATACATTTGACTTTAAGGTGCCACAAGTTAGTAGAATCCAGTTATGTTCTCCACCTCACAGAACTGCCACAGAACTGCAATGAGAAAAGGATCGTCCTCTACAATCTTAAAATCAACTCTGAGGAATTATGGGGAGAACTACCAGAGTAAATTTCTAGGGGAGGGGGAAAGGAAGAGGAAAAGTCATGTTTGCATGAGCAGATTTCTGCTTGCACCACACTGAGTTCCACTTACAATTCAAGAGAGCAGTGAAGTGGTCCTGAAAGATTTGCTTCTTCGAATTAAACAAGTCTGTGACGCTCTTCAGCTGCTCTTTTAGTTCAACCACCTCGGGGTTCAAAAAACCTGTACCTTTCTGAAGAGACTCCACGTGGTGTTTTTGTTGTAGAATCTTCTGATGCAGTTCCTGAGAAAGAAAGAAAGAAAGAAAGAAAGATGTTACTATCAACCTTTGAATAAGAATAAAAATTTGATATTTTCAGAGCAGTGAGTGAAGTAGCATTTGCTCAAAAGAGTTTTCTAAAACTGGTTTCATACCCACATTCAGGGACTAAATCTAACTGCCAGTCCCAACAACACAAGATTAAGACCTATTAGAGACGGCTTTGGGTGCTAGATCTCAAACAAATAAGAAAAACTAGTTTTTCACCCAGAGGATCACTGGTCTCTGGGACTCCCTGCCAAAAAAAGTGGTGACAGCTGTCAGCCTTGACAGCTTTAAGAAAGGAATGGACAAGTTCATGGAGAACAAGGGTATCAGTGGCTATGGATGCCTAAGGACAACCTCCAGGTTGGAAAGAGAGGCAGGCTATCTCTCAATGCCATTTGCGGGGAATCGTAAGCAGTTGAAGACATCTGCTTGGGAATACCCTGAAGCAAATGGTGAGCCGCTGTGTGAGACAGAATGTTGGACTGGATGGGCTGTGGCCTGTTCCAGCAAGGTTGTTCTTGTGTTCTTATGAACATGTGGCACCACATCTGCCACATTTTCCTTTCTTCCACCTTCCCAGCCTATGACCCACTCACCAGCTGGCTCACGTTCCTCTCCTCCCCCTCCTCCTGTTTGGCCAGATCTCAGCAGGAGATCAGGCTGGCTTCTCTGACCGGTTGAACGCCCAAGGAGGCAGAGCAGGGTGCCCATGTACCTGCCAGGGACTGGACAAACAGCAAAGGAAAATGACAGAAGCACGCGCCAACTGGTGAGTGGGGGATCCAGCTGGAAAAGTGAGGAACCGGAGCAAGCGGCATCAGCAGCACTACATGTACAAAACAGCAAGAAACTCCAAGGGGTTCCTGCCCATCTCTAAAACCTATTTTTATATGGATTACCATGCACAATTATATTGACTGAATTCATAAGAACACCAGTGCTTTCCATGTTAGTTTCCACCCCTGATAATGGATTTGTTTTTCTTTTTGTGTGCTCCTTGTTGCTTTAATGTTACCTTTTAATATTCTAAGATGGCCTCTTCTAATTCCCTGTTCTTAACTTGAATATGTCTGAAACGTTCTGGGCTGTATATTGTCCCTCATTATTGCAAGCCACCTTGGGTCCTTTTGCAAGGAGAAAGGTGGGGTAAAAATGTTCAAAATAAATAATAAATGAAATAAAATATTAAATGAATACGACTAATTAAAGCAACACTTATGTGAGTCCCCAAGGGTGTCCTCATTGGGTCTAACATTTGGCTTTAAGTCTATGAATACAAGAAAACAGTAACCATAACTCAGTGGCTTAGTTCTTCTTGAAAGTGGCTAGACTCATTGAACTCTTCCAGCTCTGCAGGTCAAAGGTTATTATACAAAGGTTATAACTCAGACTGGTGCTGATATAATTATTGGCGGGCACTGATGCAATTCTTTACCCACCCTAAGACCCTTTCTAGTAGATAGGAAGGGCATTTAATAAACTAACAACAAATGTGTGATTCAGACCGGTAAGGATTGTACAGTACTGTTGTGTTTTGATCGGATTGCATGACAGTGATTCATATCAACTCATTCCTTTCAAGCTTTGAGTTAAAATCACATCTGCACTGAAACTGATTGTAGGCACTGCGAAGCAAGGTTCCACTCTACGTCAGAATTTCTACTATATCTGAAAATCCTGCTCAAGGGTTCATCTGATTTAATGTCACACATGCCCAAGTTAGTACAAGCCGTGTGCACCTCTCTGCACCTGTCATACATGTAAATTGCTAGCAAATTTATTATTGCTAACTGTTATAACCTAACATTATTGTTGGTCTTGGTTCTAAACTTCCTCATTGACCCAATTCCCACTGAGTAGACCGAATCAAATTTTTAACTGAGCAAGCACCCTGAAACTGGTGAGCCTTAGTTCAGTCAGGAGATGCTTCGGTTCAAATGGTATCAATGGGTCTACTCTGAAGTAGGAGTAAATCTGTATCAACACACGCTGATCCATTTCCGGGCGCAATTCAAAGTGGATGTTCTTTATTTCTTTATTTCTTTATTTCTTTGACTTTTATACCACCCATCAAGCCCTAGGGCTACTCCGGGCGGTTTACAACATAGAAGAGTGTAACAACATAGCAAAGTGACCCATTTTAAAAAACCAAAATACTGTACAACATAATATTCCTTTATTCGCTACAGAGAGCTTCGTTTCCTGCACCAGCAGGGTAGTTAAACTCTAAGGACCTTTGGCGTCCTTTCCACCCGACAGTTCTATGCCTTCAGAACACAACCCGAGGGACAATCACAGAGAATCCCACGGGTATGAAAGGAAGGCACAGAAGACAGGGCAACGGCGTGCCTTTGTGTGTTTCGAGTACCTCCAATTTAGTAAAGATTTCCAAGGTGTCCGAAGGAGACAACGCTTTCAGGAGCGATTCTGTCATTCCAATCTGCGTCTTGGCCAGGTCAAAGTCTCCCCTGAGCTCAGCTGTACTGCCATTGAGTTCAGCAGGGATCCCCTTGTTTGGTAAGTGCTTTCTTATTGTTTCCATTTTGTTCAAAAGAGAAGATTTGATGACCTAAAAGTGAGAAATACAGAAACAAGGTTAAGAGTCCTCCTGGCCTCTTTTTTCTCTTGCTAGATAACTTTACAAAAGGAAGTTGAAGGGTATGTTTCAGGATTTGTTCCTATCTGTCTTCTGTCTGAATTTTTTAAAAAAAGAACCCCTTCTGCTTTAAAAGACTTTCCACATGTTACTCTTCAGTGTGTATACACCTAAAATTCTTGAAAGGCAACAAGGGTTGTTAACAGGAGACACAGACCTGATGCTGCAAGGGCTGGTGTGTGTCTAAAAGTCTCTACCAACCACCATCTTAGTTAGCGAAAATTGCTGTGTGATGTAACGATCACAATGCCACGAGATCCCTCAATGATCTTGAAACAGGCCCTGAGATAAAACATGATATCCTGTAACGTAGTGAGTATCTTAAGCAGGGGTGGGTTGTTTCAAGTTTGTTCCATACCGCCATTCCCCTCCACTTGGGTTTAAGCGCCAGATGTAATACTTCTGTCAAATGCTGGTGCATTTCTGTAGTAGACCACCAAACTAAGCAACCTAGATAACAGAGGTTGTAGTATTTGGGGCAGACCCGATCTCTCGGTTGCCCCGTTCTCAGCCAGGGGAGAATCAGGTGGGTGGCAACTTCATCACCGGCCCGATCTTCCCCTGGATGACATCCACCCACTGAAGGAAAAGCACCGTGGCTGCTGAGCTGTCAAAATCACAGCCTACAGCCAAGTGTCTGTGAAGATTCTCAGTCACTCAGATGAGTTTATCTGCAAGTTGAGTCATGGCAACTGGGCTCCTTTTTCTTGAGAGATAGAAACATTTCACTGCTTATCCAAACAGCTTCATCAGTCTATAGCCAAGTGATTTTGATGGTTGGGCTGCTAGTTGAATGAGGGGTTTTCCCACTCACCCAGCAAAGGACAAATGCCTTGAATAACTATTACAGTAGGACACCAGTATCCACTGGGGATTGGTACCAAGCCCTCCCATGGATAATGAAAACTGTGGATAAGAGAGAACGCCAAAATCTTCCCCAAAATGGCTGTTTTGTGATAGCAACTTGCTTTACAGCTGCTGTTTTGCGACAGTAGCTTGCTTTACAGCTGCTGTTTATGACAGTAGCTTGCTTTACGGCGGCTGTTTTATGACAGTAGCTTGCTTTACAGCTGCTCTTTGTGACAGTAGCTTGCTTTGCGGCTGCTGAATTGTTTATTTATTTTTCCTCTGTCAACAGTGGATAACTGAATCAGTGGATACTGGGGTCCTACTGTAATTACAAGTTTTCCTTATTTAAAAAAAACCACCTTTTTTGTAATTGGGAATTTTCCTATACTGGTGGATTTCCTTTTGCAATTCAAGTTATTCGTAATTCAAGGCATTATTGTACTTTATTGCTTATGGAACATAGAAACAATGTTGATTAATAAAGCTTATAGGAATAAACAGACAAACTGACAATGCCTGGAATTATTGCAACAGGGAAAAGATGCCTTACAATGCATATGGGTTTTAATATGATTGAAATGGTTTCTACACAAGCACAGGTGGGAAAGTTTTCATCTTTTCTACACTGTTGTCAGAGTTTAGAGAGGTTGTTGTTGTTTCGTTTTGCTTTGAGACCGTAACTCTCCCGGTTCAATCTCCATTATGGAGGTTCGGGGTAGTAGTGGTGGTTTATAATTAAATATGTAAATAACAATACTAATAATGCAATTAAAAACACTACCCAGTGTGGTGTAGTGGACAGAGGGACAGAATAGGACTCTGGTGAACAGGCTTTGAATCCCCACCTGGCCATGGAAACTCACTGGGTGGGGGCTAGAACTGGTAAAGGTAAAGGTCCCCCCCTCAATTGCATGTTAGTCCTGTCCGACTCTAGGGGGCGGCACTTATCTCCATTTCCAAGCCGAACAGCCAGTGTTGTGCAAGTCCGTGGCCACATGGCCGGCATGGCTGAACGCATTTCTGCGAATGGAACACTGATTACCTTCCCGCTTTTTTATGGCAGTACCTATTTATCTACTTGTATTTCCATGCTTTCGAACTGCTAGGTTGGCAGGAGCTGGGGTTAACATTGGGAGCTCACTCCGCTGCTTGGCACCCAGGATTCAAACCACCTAGCTGTCGATCTGTATCAAAGTACTGTATCAGTATCTGACTGATACTTTGCAGCCGACAGTTTTCAGTGCTCTAGCCCACAATCTCACCAATCTGGAAACCCCTGCTAGAGTCATTACATATCAGTTCCAATGTGACAGCATGTAGCAACAAATAATTTTTAAAAGCAGCTTTTCTGACCTCTGACTGATGCTCACATGTGAAAGGCACCTTACACTCTTTGTATGAATGCACAGTGCTTTATTCTATTGTATTTTTCCCTAATGCAAGTAGTTTGGAGAAGCCTGTTTATGGTTGATAAAAACAGGAACAAACAACACCCAGACAACAGATAAGCTTTACCTGTAATTCGAGTGGGGGTTCGCTGCCGTTCAGGAGATTTTGTATTTCATCTACTTTTGTATCAAATTCCTCCAATTTTTTCCCTTGGAACTCTAACCCAGCCTATGAAGAAAGGGGCAGAAATTGCATCACACACCAAATACACTGGATTTCATTTCACCTGGCAAAATTCATGGGAAGCACAGATTCCCTTAATTCTATATAGCAGGCATGTTAAACCAGTCTATTACAAGGTGTGAAGGTTAAGGTTCAGAGCCAGGGTGTCCGAAAAAAGTCTATAAGGAGCTGGGACATTGCTAAGGCTTTTGCCCAACTGGGTATGGCATGACTCACTGATCTAATTCACACCATGCCATAGGTAAACCTAACTGATCGTACCTGGTGCACCACGAAGCCACGGGCTTCCCACGGAAAAGGACATGTGTTTCATAGCAGGTCCATCTTCAAGAACAGACTCAGTGCTCTATTGTACTTAAATAGTCCCTTTCTCCATTATTCAGTTAGTTGGATACCTCAGTGAGTAGGGTATCCTGCTGCAAACCCAGAGGCTGGGAGTTCAATTCCCCAATGCAGAGCCAGCCTGTGTGGCTTTGGGTAAGCTGCACAGTCCCAGCAGAAGATAATGAGTACAATCTACCGTGGAAACCTTGAAAAGGGTATGTCTGTGAAGATTCTCAGTCATCCAGATGAGTTTATCTGGAAGCTGAGACATGGCACCTGGACTTCTTTTATTGAGAGACTGAAACATTTCACTGCTCATCCAAAAAGTTTTGTCAGTCTGAGGAAAGCTAGTTGCAAGTCCGCCATTTTATGGTTCACTTTGACCTCATGCCACCCTGGTCTGAAATAGGCTGATAAGATGAACAATGGCCTGAATAGGCTTGTTAGGTGGACCATAGTCTCAATAGGCCATTAGGTGGTCAATGGCCTAAGGTGCTGAAACCCATAAAGCACGGGTCGTTAGCTATGGCCTTGGTGGTGAAGTAGTTTTGATTTGACTGTGAATTGTTCAAATAGTCTCAATAGGCTCATTAGGTGGACAGTGGTCCACCTTTACAACTTTCCCAACACCCATAAACTATATTAGCTGTGACCTTGCTGGTGGAGGTGTGAAGTAGTTTTTATTTGACTGGGGATTGTTGAAATTACTGCCTGAAAAGTAGCAGATAGACTGTGCCTGAGGCGCCTACCTCTGTTGAGAGAGGGGTTTTCAATGCTCACATGAATGGCTTCCCTGACTCCTCTCTCAAACTACCTGTCTTCTCTGTCTAATATGTGTACATCCTCATCTTTGAATGAGTGCCCTTTGTCCTTCAAGTGACAAAAGGTGGCAATGACATAGAACTGACATGACATCACATGAATCTTTTTCCTCCATATTTTCTGCATTGCTGTGGTCGTTACATGGTGTTTATTCATAGAATCCAAATATTCCTAATATAATGCAAGCTTTGTGGGAGTTTTAGAGGGGATATAAATATCCTAGTGAAGCATGCAAAACCACAGTCATACCACCAATGGCTATTGCTACAACCTGCACCTGCACAATTGAACACTTGGAATTGTTTGTTAAATGGGTGGTCAACTTCACATTTCCCTTTTCTTACTCTACATGAAGAATGGGACATAAACCTTTTAAAATTATAACAATACTATCAAAAGTAAATGCTGCACTCATTTGGCTAGGGGAATTTCAACAGTTTCCACAACTAAATCAAAATTCTAGTAATTACATGGCTACAGATGTTTCTAAAACTAACCTCATGCACAAATAATTTATTGGCAGTAAGCCTTGATTAATAGTCTAATATCTGTTTTGCAAAGTCTAAATCCCAGGTTCTGGAACCCTGTAACTCCCAGTAGGGTTGGGAAAAATTCCTGGCTCAGACACTAGGGCAGTGCTATTAGTGCAGTGATTCTCAACCTGTAGGTCCCCAGATATTCCTGGACTGCAATTCCCAGAAGTCTTCATCACTAGCTGAGCTGGCCAGGATTTCTGGGAGTTGCAGTCCAGGAACATCTGGGGACCCACAGGTTGAGAACCACTGAGTTACTGTAGAAAACATGGAGCCAGAATGCCTCATGACATTTTCCTAAACTATAAGTCCAATTTACAGCCTAAAGAGACAAAAGTGAAAAAAAAAAACTAGAAACACAACAGTCAAGTTTACTTCCACTATATCCTGTATGGTTGCTCACTAGTTTTACCCTCACACAGAAAGATCTTTCTAAAATCTGCACTGAACTGTGGACCGGCTGTTTCAATTCTTATGTACCGGAGTCAGAAATCGTGTTAGGGTTAGATGTACACATCATGCCTTTCTTCAACCTGCTGACAACCTGAATATCCCCCTTCATGTGCATCCAATCAACTGACAACTTGTACAAATCACTTCTGACTCTTGGCATTATCATCATCATCAGTCGCCATCAGTCGCCCACAAAGAAAGAAGAGCTCATTTAAGTCCAAGAGGACACCGGCATGGTTAACAAGTGGAGTTAGAGAGGCTCTAAAGCGCAAGGAGAGGTCCTTCCGTAAATGGAAATCCTCCCCAAATGAGGAAAATAAAAAGGAACACAAACTCTGGCAAAAGAAATGTAAGAAGATAAGAGAGGCAAAGAAAGATGTTGAGGACCGCATGGCTAGCAATATAAAGGGTAATAATAAAAGCTTCTTTAAATATGTTAGAAGTAGAAAACCTGCCAGAGAACCAGTTGGCCCTCTGGATGGTGAGGGAGGAAAAGGGGAGATTCAGGAGGACTTGGAAATTGCAGAGAAATTAAATGAGTTCTTTGCATCTGTCTTCACGAGAGAAGACCTTGAGCAGATTCCGCTGCCTGAACCGCCCCTCTTGACTAAAGAATTAGATCAAATACAGGTTAAAAGAGAGGATGTTTTAGGACTAATTGATAAATTGAAGATTAACAAGTCACCGGGACCAGATGGCATCCACCCAAGGGTTATTAGGGAACTGAGAAATGAAATTGCAGATCTCTTAACAGTTATATGCAACTTATCTCTTAAAACGGCCACAGTGCCGGAGGACTGGAGGATAGCAGATGTCACACCAATTTTTAAAAAAGGAAGGAGGGGGGATCCGGGAAACTACAGGCCGGTTAGCCTTACATCTGTCCCAGGGAAGATGGTGGAAAGCCTCATCCAAGAGAAAATCTTAAAACAGATAGAAGAACAAACCTTGCTGAGAGAAAATCAGCATGGCTTCTGTAACGGTAAATCTTGTCTGACAAATCTTTTAGAATTTTTTGAAAAGGTCAACAAGCATGTGGATTTGGGTGAACCGGTGGATATAGTCTATCTGGATTTTCAAAAGGCTTTTGACACAGTCCCTCACCAAAGGCTGCTGAGAAAATGGCACAGGGGATAAGAGGGCAGGTCCTCTTATGGATTGAGAACTGGTTGAGATCCAGGAAACAAAGAGTAGGTGTCTATGGGACATTTTCACAATGGAGAGAAGTGAGAAGCGGTGTGTCCCAGGGATCTCTCCTGGGACCGGTGCTTTTCAAGCTGTTCATAAATGACCTAGAGACAGGGATAAACACTGAGGTGGCCAAGTTTGCAGATGACACAAAACTTTTCCGTGTGGTAAAAACTAGAGAAGATTGTGAAGAGCTCCAGAAGGATCTCTCCAAACTGGGGGAATGGGCTGAGAAATGGCAAGTGTGATTTAATGTAGCCAAATGTAAAGTAATGCATATTGGGGCAAAAAATCCAAACTTTATCTATCAACTCATGGGCTCTGAGTTATCCGTGACGGATCAGGAAAGAGATCTTGGTGTGCTGGTGGACAGCTCCATGAAGGTGTCTCCCCAATGTGCGGCAGCGGTGAAGAAGGCCAATTCCATGCTAGGGATTATCAAAAAGGGGATTGAAAATAAAACAGCCAACATTATAGTGCCATTGTACAAAACGACTGTAATGCTGCACCTGGAATATTGTGTACAATTCTGGTCACCGCATCTCAAGAAAGACATAGTGGAACTGGAAAAGGTGCAGAAGAGAGAGACTAAAATGATTACTGGGCTGGGGCACCTCCCTTATGAGGAAAGGCTAAAACATTTGGGGCTCTTTAGTCTGGAAAAAAGGTGCCTGAGGGGGGATATGATTGAGACGTACAAAATAATGCAGGGCATGAGTAAAGTGGGATAAAGGGAAGCTCTTCTCCCCCTCCCAAAATACCAGAACTAGGGGACATACACTCAAATTTCACCCAGCGTGTTGTTGGTCTATGGAACTCCCTGCCACAGGAGGTGGTGATGGCACCTGGCCTGGATGCCTTCAAAATGGGATTGGACAGATTCCTGGAGGAAAAATCCATCACAGGTTACAAACCATGATGGAAATGTGCCCTCTCCAGGCTTAAAACCAGGGTACTTCAAGGGCCAGATGCAGGGGAGTGGTATCAGGAGACAGATATCTAGTCTCATGCGCTCCCAGACGCATCTGGTGGGGCCACTGTGAGATACAGGAAGCTGGACTAGATGGGCCTTTGGCCTGATCCGGCATGGCTCTTCTTATGTTCTTATGTTCTTAAGTCAACCCTTTTCAGTTTTCTAGGTAGAGAGGACTTGCCCATTCCCTTCTTCTGTGGACACCCTAGGAGTATGCAGCTTGCCCAAAGCTACATGGGCTGGCTCTGCTCACAGGAGACATAGAAGGGAGTTACAGTATTTTTTCTGTATATAAGACTATATTTTTGTCTAAAAGCGTTAGACTGAAAATTGAGGGTTGACTTATACAAGTAAGCCGAGGAGAAAGATGTGAGGTTGCAACAAAGTAATGTCGGGTTGGGAAAGTGAGGTTTGTCTTATACAAGGGGGTGTCTTATAGACAGGAAAATATGCTAAACTCCTAACCTCTGGTTCTGCAGCCAGATCCCCCAGTCCACTGACCCAGTGGTTTAGGTACTTAATTTTCTGTGCTTAAAAAATGGCACAGAAAATTATTTTTCCATCTATTAGATGACCCCATCTATAAGACGACCCCCCCCTTTTCCAGCTCAAAAGTACCATTTCACAACCATGCGGTTCTCACCTCTGTTTACGTCCATGTATAAGACTACCCTCAATTTTTAGACTGACAACTTTAGACAAAAATATAGTCTTATACATGGAAAAATAATCCAACACATTACATTTGCTAAGGCAAAAAAGTTCTCTAACAGGAAAATGTAGCAAATTTGTGGGAGCCGTCTCTCGTTGCTGCATCTGCTTATTTATTAAAATATATGCATAGCAAGTGGAGGAAATCTAAGGACATTGTTTTGAAGGAATCCCTATGCTGCAGAGGCTACAATAAGACAAGCTCGAGTCTGATGAATGAGGGTCAAGTGAAACAAAACAAACAATCGGCACAAAAGCGTTTCTACAAACACAGGTGTTTTTTAGAGCATCACTCTCGTCAAACCAAGCAATGATGAAGTATCTCATTTATGGACTCAACATTGCACAGAGGTAGAGGAGGGGCTATAGGACCAAACAATGAGCTGGAGACGGTTTGAGGGTTAAAGGGCATTTTCTTTGAGAGCCAATAAGAGAGAAGGAAAAAGGAAGGACAAAAAAATAGTTAAGAGACACTGTGGGAAGGTCCAAAACCAAAGGAACTGGGTTGGTGGTGGTGGTTTTGAAATTGCAGTTACAGCATAAGTGAACTACATCAATCCCATACTGTTAAGGAGCAGTCAACTATATTTATTTACAGTTTCTCTCCACCTTACCTCCAACTCCTCCAATTCCTGCTCCGTCAGGGCACCTTCCTCTAAGCTTTTCAGCTGCGCGCTGGACCACTCATCCACAGAACCGGATAAGTTAAGCAGACTGTCCCATAACGCCAGAGCTCTTTCCAAATTATCGCAATAGGTTTCAGTCCGTTCATTGATCTAGCCGAGAGAAAGATTTGCAGGGCAGAAAAGGCAAGAAAGTTCAAAACCTGAACCAAAAAAATCCACAGCCCAGCCTTTGTAATCACGCAACTTCATCCATAAAAGACAGGGTGAAATGAAGCCAGCGACATAAACAAGGAGGGGGAGGGGTTAATCCCACATGCCGGTTGGATGGAGACCGTTTCTTACCAAATTAACTGCTTTCAATATTCCCCCGTCAAAGGCCAACGCCAGCTCTGCAGCGTTCCAAAGACAGGTTTTAGCAAGGTGGCGTTCGCTCATTTGGACACAAATGTCTCCCCCAAAATGTGTCCTGACTAGTCTCAACCAGCGAGCAAATGCTCACGTCGATTCAAAGGCCTTGTGTCGACCTCATAAAATAAGTAAGAGTAAGACGGAAGAGGTTCCTGGAGGGCTCAGCTATCCTCGAACACCACGAACCAATATCGCTCCTCTAGATTTCCGCAAATTGATGTTGATGGCAACATCAAGTCAGAAAAACCATACAGATCTGCTAATCTCACACCCCAGGGGTTACACCCTTTTAGAGCTCTGTTTTGACTCAGGCTTGCATTGTTCTTCTTTGCAAATTCTTGCACGGCCCGCCACGTTCAATTTATTCGAAATATTACTCGGAAGCCAGAATCCATTACGAGAAGGCCAAACAGATCGCAGCACCCCAATCTTTTTACTTTTTACGTACATCCAGCCATCTGTCCACGATAGCGTTAGCCTCGTTCTCAAACGGCGGCTCCGCCAAGCTTTTCATTTTGTTCAGCTGGGACTGAAGATTTTTGCAGATCTGGTTTATTCTGTCGACATCTTCAGAGCGGCTGTTAAATTCCTCTCGCACCTTATTAACCTGCAGATTGCAGAAAAGTAAGGAGAGGCATTTGTAAGTGTGTTAACTTTGCACTGGGAGATCAATTCTAAAGGGAAAGAAACCCCTTTCTGTCTGTCCGTCCATCTGTCTGTCTCAGTCCAGGTAATGTCACCACAGTGCCTTGTATTTTTATTTTAAAATGTGCATTTCTTTCCAAAGCAAAACCACAGTGTCTTTAGAAGAGGCAAATTGCATTGCGAGGTTTTGCAATTAGAAGAAAAGTTAATGACTTGCTGGGGCTTTGTGTGTATGTGTGTGTGTGTGTGTGTGTGTGTGTAGCTGAGGCATGCATAAATTATTTTATTTTTCAAAAAGATTTTCCTCTTTCTCTGTTCTGTCTCCCCCCACTGCTGCCTTTTTACCCCAGTAAAATGTGTTCATTCATGTAGAACAGCCACATCCCAAAACTTAAATTATTAATGGTCTCCAAATTTGCTTCCTGGTCTTTTCAGTAAATTATTTCAGAAGCCTCATGCATGTGGAATTTCTTTCAGATATTTCATGATTGTTCTTTTTCATTATTATTTTCATAAGTACAAAGCAGACATTTTGGCATCAATGAGCGTTCGTCCAAGATCTTATTTATAGGCACTTGTACTATTTTTATTATTATAATAGCTCCTGCCTTCTCAGCAATGGTTTTTTTTTTTTAAATTGCCATGAATTGTGATCCAAAGCGATGGTTTCATATCAAATATCTCAGTGTTTTTTTAAATCAAGAAAGCAATATATTGATATTGTATTTGATAAAATATTATCGTGGTTAAATTCTTATCCTCCCTTCCCCCACGCTTTCTGCATCTCTTTAGGGAATTTGGCAATAAAACACAGCAGTGGTCAGAGTTCTGTAGATTTTTAAAAAACATGCGTTACTGATCTGAATTATTTAGTTATTTATTTTATCTGAAAGTATTTGTACCCTGCCTTTCTCCTTTAAAAGGACCTGCGGCAGGTTATGCCACTAAAAACAACGCGGAAAGCTAAAAATAATGAGGATGCAATTAGTAAAATGGACCAGATAATTGCCAGTTAAAAAATCAACACCAGAAACACATTCAAAGCAACAGGACACAGCAATCTATCTGAAAACTAATCTTAAGAGAGGCCGTCATGGAGCGAGGCCTGAAGAGAAAGTCCTTCACCTGCTGGTGGAAGGACAGCAAAGACGGGGCCAGCCTGGTTTCCAGTGGGAGGGAGTTCCAGAGTCTGGGAACAGCGGCAGAGAAGGTCGTCTCCTGTGTTCCCACCAAGACACCTGTGAAAATGGCGGGCCATAAAGGGAGTAGCAGTCCACGAGATAGTTTGGACTCAAGCTGCTCGTTCTCTCATTTCAGAGAAACAATTTGTACACGACCCCTAAACTCCGCCGCAAATGGCTGCCAGCTCCAGAGCTTACAATTCTTTCCCCAGCAGCTCCGGGATTTGCAGGAAATTAAGTGCGACCACACCCACCTAAGCGCGACCCAGCACACTTTTCATGTACCTGCTCTTGGAGGGTGAAAATCCCCAGGTCCGGATGTAATCTGGTGAGTGCCGGGCTCTCCTCGCTTCTGTTTGGTTTTTTTTTTGCCTCCCTCCCATTTAAGAGAAGGAATCAGGACAACGGGGTGGCTTGGACCGGCAGACGGAGGTGAGCCTGCATTCTTTTGTCCCTTTTTTTCTCCCTCCACTCACGCAGACAGGAGCAAGGAAGTGCGGAGGGGTGGGGACGCAGGAAGAGCAACGAACCCCCAAGATCTCTGGTCCGAATTTAAGTGGCCAGCAGATCTTAGGGGTCGTGTGAAAAGGCCCAAAGAAATGGCATGTTGGAAAATGCACAGCAGAAAGATTCACCACTACGCCTGTTCAGACACATCCCTTCCCCAAACGACATCTTTCTTTTGTTTTCCTCTTTATCTGTCGGCTTCACTAAATTCAAAAGCTGCCATGGAAGCAGAACACCTGTTTGCAGAGGTCCCTAAAACATTCGATCCATTGATAGGGCCATAAGCAATAAGACAACAACCATATGGTTTCCCATGACATGTCGGATTCTGGCTGAACAAAACTGCAGTTTGGTTAGTTAGGCAGAAGCTTTGACTGACGGAGCTGAATCGCCACATTTCTAAGGCAAGATGGGAGCACGTTTAATTCCTAACTCCATCGGGCCGGATCGAATGTTTACAAACAGCACGTGGGAACCACAAGCACACTGACCTCCAGCGTTTGCGAAAATGGGACAAAATCCCTTAATGAGGTCTTTGTTTCCCTGGCAGACAATGAAGTCTGTTTTCTGCTCAATAAAGCCTTATGATGGGTAAGTAGGGCAAAGGTCTCAGAAACAACAGATGATACAGAATTTGACCGCTCCGTCATCTGATAGGGGAAAATAACTCTGAAATTCTGCAGGTTTTTTTTTTAAGAATCCGGCTCCTTTTCCCACACAGAGATATTAAGGCACTGAGAGGCAAATCAAACAGAGTCTGAAATCCTGTTGCTTAACCTAGGGAAGATGAACTAAGGGCGCTTTTACACGACCCCTAAGATCCGATGGCCCCTTAAATTCGGACCAGAGATCTTAGGGGTTTGTCGCTCTTCGTGCGTCTCCACCCCTCCGTACTTCCTGGCTGCTAGCTGCGTGAGGGGAGGGAGGGAAAAAAGGGACAAAAGAATAAAGCCTTACCTCCCGGTGCTGGTGTAAGCTGTCGGGGGAGCCCCGGTCACTTCCTGGTTCCTCTTAAAGGGGTGGGAGGCAAAAAACAAAAACAAAAAGAAGCGAGGAGAGCCCAGCACATCCGCATCAAATATTTTTCACCTCCCAAGAGCAGGTACAAGAAAAGTGCGCTGGGTCGCGCTTAGGTGGGCGGGGTCGCACTTAATTGTCTGCAAACTCCGGAGCTGGTGGGAAAACATTTTTAAGCTCCAGAGCTTGCAGCCATTTGCGGCGGAGTTTAGGGGTCGTGTATAAACGCCCTAAATCAGTAAGTTGCACTACTGTAGGCTCGCTAAATCACTGGGGATCAGGAAGTGCCCATCTCAAATCAGGAAGCAATAGAAGATGCTTAGACTCATACCAAAGACAAGGAGGGAGGTGTGAGCCTAAGGCTTTATAGAAAATAACAGGGAGGAGTTGGCAATTGGACATAAAGCAAGTAGATCTTTTCCCAGCAAACTGGTTCTGCAGCCTAACTGGTGGCCCCAGGCCTTAGAGATCAGTAGGTAGGGCTTGAAAAAGAGTGTTAGTTAAGATAAACAACGCCGATTGCTTCTACAGTAGGACCCCGGTATTCGCTGGGGATCGGTTCCAGGCCATCCCATGGATAACGAAAACCGTGGATAAGCTAGGACACCACCACCACCACCACCACCACCACCACCACCCCAAAAAACCTGCTGGTTTTTGACAGTAGCTTGCTTTACAGCTGCTGTTTGTGACAGTTTGCTGGCTGCTGATTTATTTATTTATTTATTTCCTCTGCCAACTATGGGTAACTAAATTTGCAGCTGCTGAATTATTTATTTACAGTACTTCTTTCCTCTGCGAACCATGGGTAACTGAATCAGTGGTCAATGAATCAGTGGATACATGGGTCCTGCTGTACTTGAAATTTGTGTTGGTTTTGCCTCAAGTATAACATTTGGAAAGGCTTGTATCTAAAGTTGTCAGTCTGCAGGAAGACAGGGGCGAGTGACTGAATGCCGAAACAGCTTGTTTACAGAACAGATGGAGCCTTGGTTTTTCTCACTAGGGTTATATATAAGATTGTGTGTGTCCTACTTGGATGTATAGCTTAGGTCAATGTTATGTCTTCAGGCCATCAGAAAAGGCCAACAAAAACACCTTCACTTTGAGCTCTCAATACATCACACAAGGATACGCTCAACAAAATGCTTACATAATGTTAAATTTTGCCAATGACGTCAAAGCCTAGAGTGGTTTTTGTTTATAGTTTGCACAATTTACTGCACTGCTTGTAACAGAAAAGCATAAACTGTGCTGACTCTCTTTCCGGGAGCCAAGGAGATTCGGGTGGCCTGCTCACTGGCCTACAAAATATCTCTCAAACTTAAAGTTGCCCTCTACACCCTCCAGCTGAGAGGACTACAAGCTCTTTTGTCTACCTGCCCGCTCACTTGAGATAACAGGAGTTATAGTCCAACACAAGACAGAACCAGCTTGGGGGAAAAATCAACTCCAGGGCCTCCTTTCTTTATCAGGAGAGCCTGGAACGTGTTCCATTAACAAAAGAGCAAAAAGAACAATACCCAAATTTTTCAGAATGCTGTACAGTAGGACTCCGGTATCCGCTGGGGATTGGTTCCAGGCCTTCCCGTGGATAATGAAAACCGTGGATAAGAGAGATTGCCTGCCCGCCCACCCCCAAACTGCTGTTTCCTGACAGTAGCTTGCTTTATGACAGCTGTTTTGAGACAGTAGCGTGCTTTATGGCTGCTTTTTGTGACAGTACCTTGCTTTACAAATGCTATTTGTGACAATAGTTTGCTTTACAGCTGCGGTTTGTGACAATAGCTTGCTTTGTGGCTGCTGAATTAATTTTTTTCCCTCTGGCAACCGTGGATGACTGAATCAGTGGATAATGAATCAGTGAATACAGGAGTCCTACTGTACTTCCAAGGCCAGCACCAATGGGTCAGCGTGGTCAATTCAACCAAGAACCACAGAAGCTGATTCTTGTACAGGAAAAAAAATTCTGAAAAACTTGCCTTGGCGATTATCCTCTGCAGGTTTTCTTTCCCCATGTAAGAGACTTGCTGCGACAGGGTATGTTCCTGCTTCAGTATAATACCTGCCAGGCAGTTTTTACAGCTGTGATATTGCTTCAAGAGCTCCATTACTCGAGTGCAGTGTTCCAGCCTATTGAATAGAAACAAAGGCCCAATTGTTAACACATTTACAGGACTGCCCAGGCCTGGAGGAACTTGTTTTTAATATGGCTGTAAATACAGCAAGTACATCAAAAAGTGTTCTGCTCATATACCGCCCCATAGCACTTCATCAAGCACTCTCTGGGCGGTTTACAATTTAATTATGCAGGCTACACATTTAATTATGCAGTCCTCAGCTTGCTGGGGGAGGCAAGGATGGAAGGCTGAGTCAGAAGGATGGAAGGATGGAAGGCTGAGTCGACCATGAGCCGGCTACCTGGGATTACCCCAGGTCGTGAGCACAGTTTTAGCAGCAGTTACAGGCATTTAACCACTGTGCCATTTACAGGCATTTAACCACTTAAGCAATCTGCTTTCTAGCACAAAACCAGTGCATCCATTCATCTTCGTGTAATCTGGGTTTTTGTGGAAAGAAAAAGGAATTACAAAAAGGAACAGCAGGTCAATAACTCCCAGGGTTAAACCACAAATGATCCTCAATGCATGAATGCATTTACATCCTGGGCTGGGTAAAGTGAGAACACACACATACTGTGTGTGTGTGTGTGTGTGTGTACCCCCATAAATTCTAGCTCATATAACCAATCATTAAAAATGTGGGGGATTAGAGTCCAGCAATATCTACAAGACTCTTTAAAAATCAAAATAACAGCTATAAGGAAGGGTCATGATACACGATAAGGCGGGTTAACTCTGCTTCCTCAGCAGCAGCCCCTACATAAAAAGACCACTTGGTCTTGAAAGTAAGGGTGCAGCTACGTTAGTAAAAATGTGGAAAAATGTTCTGGGGTTGAGATAGGCTGATCCCCGACCCCCTAGATAATGCAAAAGTAAATCCAAATCAGTTTTCTCTCCCAATCTGTAGTTTTTGCTTCCACTGCTGGGAATGGTCCTTTTTTAAAAAAAAAGATCCATTTGCATCAATTCAAACAACATGACCACTTGAAAGCAAAGCAGAAGAGCTGCAGTAGCAGTCCACAATTATAGGAACAGCAAGCAAAACCACTCTCTATTGGCAAGACATTTTTTTTTAAAAAAAGTTTAAGAATGGTAAAGCAAAGCCTCTTTCAGCTGGCAAGACTTCTTTTAAAAACATAACAGCTTTGTGCCAGTGCTATTGCACTTCACCTCCATTAAAAAAGGCAATGGGAGGAAGAAACAAAAATAGGAAACCCTTATTTACAGGTTATTTGCTTCCTTGTAACTGAACTTCCTATAGAGCTACAATAGAGCTGCAAACAAGCTGTAAACAAGGCTTTCCTCCTCTCTTCCTGTGCTGCTGGGGAATGTGTACAAACCCAGGGAAACCAGAATTCCCTGGTGCAACTAAGTAGTCACACTCTAACTCCCGGCGTAGCTCAACATTATATATCTTACATGGAAATGTCTGAAAAATTTAGGGAGGTTTAAACCAGGGCACGCTTGCATAAGAGTGCCGCCTTGGCTTCCTACATTTCAGAGACAGAATGCTTGGTCTCCTTCCATAAGCATTCTGTCGATCTCAACTGCTGCTTGAGTTCTTCTCGTGGATCCTTTGTGACCATTTCATTCAAGGAGCGCATATCCACAGCAAGGCGATCCAGCTTCTGCCTCAGTTCACTCAGTGACTTCAGCCTGCAATGAATGGAAAGGAAAGAGCTAGGAGACAAGTTTCTTTTTATTATTGTGATTGCTTTGATGTTTTATTTTCTTGATGAGGAATACAGGCAGTGTTAGCAGGGACAGAGAAGTGGCACAAAAATAATAAGAAACATTCTGACCAATGTCTCTGAATACTTATGATGCCAAGATAGGGGATAGAAGTGTTTAATCAATTCGGGGTGTGCATGACTGTGAAATGATTCAAATGTGCCAATACAGTATTTGCTTTTCCTCTTTACATAACTTTGCTCACGGGAACAACAATGAAGCACCAGACAGACTCTCACTGAACACACCTAGATGATGCTGCAAAACAACATTTTTGAGGAGATTTCTGGTCAGTGGCACAGAACTATCAAACTATCAAGAAATCCTTCAATCATGCAAAAATTTCCATGCAACCCTTGAGTTCTTGGGTGTAAATATGTTAGAAAAACATGACCCCCCCCCCAATAAATCCAGTTACACAAAATTACAAGCTCTGAGATATTCCAAGAGTGGTAATCATTCCTCCAAAAGAGACACATATTAAAATAATAATAAGTTTAATTTGTCATACGGTTTCAAGAGGAATAACCTCCTTTCTCTCTCTGAAAGAATGGATTACAGTCCATGGACTGAACTTTGTTAGTCTTCAAGGAGCCATGAGACATTGTTGTCTTTGCCGTAACAGAAAAACACAGTAGGCCTCTCTAAAACATAGCGGGCTTTTTTTTTCTTTCTTTTTTTTTGCTCTATAAGATGTACTCTCTCCCCCCCACCCTCCAAAAAAGTAAGGGGACATGTTTGTGCATCTTATAGAGCGAACAGCATAGTCCCTGCTACATATATATCACAACTTTTCATTTAGAGAAAAGTTACCTGCATGGAGCCTTTCCCGTCCTCTGCTGCAGCCTGGATTCCACAGTTCAAATCACCTCGTTTGCTGCCTGGATTCCCCAGTACCAGTCCGCTTGTTTGCAACCATCCCCTTTTGCAGCCTGGATTCCCCAGTACCAACCACCTCCTTTGCAACCCTTCCCTTTTGCAGATTTGATTCCACAGTCCCAATCACCTCATTTGCAAACCTCCCCTTTGGCAGATTGGATTCCATAGTCCCAATCACCTCATTTGCAAACCTCCCC
>JAHTLZ010000268.1:7502984-7524755 GCA_023846285.1 Phrynocephalus versicolor | reverse complement strand
TTCGATCTCTCAAGAAAAGAAGTCCAGTCGCCCTGAATCAACTTCCAAAAAATCTTTGGTTCTTCACCTGACACCATTTGCCTCCAAAAATTATGCTACTCGCACAGCCACTAAAGAGGATTTAGGAAATGACAACAAACGCTTTTAAGAGAGAACAGACTTTTTAAAAGGTGACTTGTCTCTTTCTCTTGCTTTCTCGGACAATGAGAGAAAACAACAAACCTACAATGGCCCAGGAATCTCCAGAAAGCATCACTTCCAGATTTCGGCACCCTCTAAATCTTTGTACCTTGGAGGAAAACCCAAGCAGTCCTACTCCAGCTATGGCTCTCCTAAAATGTTTCACTTCAAATAATTAGAGAAAGTCACTCTGAAGTGTGGAATGATCCTTCGGATGAGGCCAGTATGCAAAAAATGCACATTTTAGTACGCCCCCCCTTTTAATTCACAAGGAGAAAACACTTTGGAAGACAGTGAGACAAAGCAAGGCAGGGATGAGCACAAATTCCACCTCACTGCAAATAATCCAATAATGCTTGATCAACTTTTATCTCTTCCTGCTTTCATGTTCTAGATCAAAAGGTACCTCTCTTTTAAGCTCTCCAAAGGCAAGGCTCCTTCTCTTCCGTTCTTCTCTGCATCATGGCTGCCATTCTGAAGTTTCTTTTCTTGTTCCAAACTTACAAGAGAAATATCTTTAGGGTCCTGGGGTGGAGAAATCCAAAGCCCGTGTCAACCATTAAAAACAAACAGCAACATATGTGTACAGTAGGACCCCTGTATCGACTGATTCATTAACCACTGATTCATTTATCCACGGTTGGCAGATAATAATGAATAAATAATTCAGCCACTGCAAAGCTAGTTACTGTCACAAACAGCCGCCATAAAGCAAGCTACTGTCGCAAAAAGCAGCCATAAAGCAAGCGACTGTCACAAAACAACAGTTTTGTTATCTCTTATCCACAGTTTTTGTTATCCATGGGAACACCTGGAACCGATTCCCAAAAGATACCAGGGTCCTACTGTAATCAAATTAGAGGAATTTTCATTAGGGAGATGCACCAGTGGGTTTCCAAGCAGAATAAAGGTGGTGCCATCTTGTTAGTTGCCCCAGGCAGCAAAATGTTTTTGGATCAGCACTGCCAAAGGTTCACGCGGGATAGATCTGTCTTACCTTCTTGGTGGGAAGCCCGTCATGTTGATTCAAAGAAGATGTCTTCTCTCCATTTGCTAAAGCAAGCGGCAAACCTCTGGATTGTGAAAGAAATAACATCGTTGGGCACGTGCCAAGATTTCAAACAGAAGTTGGCAATAAGTAGACCTGCTATCTATTACGAATGTTGCATGAAGTTTTTCAAACTTCAGGTTGTTAGAAGGGATGGCCCGCCTCCATTTCTCAAATTAAAAGTCGACGCAAGTTTTGTTCTTGTCTTCCACAATCGTTTCTATTCTCTGGCCCTATTATAGTGGTACCTTGTATAAAGGAATTAATTCGTTCCAAATGAAGTTATGTGAAGCAATTTTTCCTTTATACAAATTTCCCATAGGAATGCATTGAAAACGGAGTGATCCCATTTTTATGTTGTACGGATTTTCCCCATAGGAGATTCTGTTGATCAAATTTCCCCTATCTCCGGAATTTTTTTACGTTGTACAGATTTTATGTGATACAAGCTGTTTGTTACACGAGGGTCCATTGTAAATGCGATGTGCAGCCTGGTGATTGCCATTACAGTATTATTTTGTCCAACAATGTTCAAAATCTCCTTAGTTAGGTACTTCTACTGATGTAACACAATTAGTGAAAACTTCTGGCAGCAAACCCTCACAATTTAAGTTAATTACCCCAAACTTCTCCCACATTCTTTTCTGTATTACCTCTTCTGAGCTCTAGGGCTAATGGGTAGTAGAAATGCACAGAGCAGGGGCAGACAAAGCTTACCAAAGGGCTTCCCCCCCACCCCGCCCCATCCCAGCATCGGCCAGTTGCTGATTGTGGGATTCCATAAAATAAACAGAATTACTGAAACCAGTTTTACGGACTCTTCATTGATCCAGTGCAAGCTTTGTCTGGGCATTCCCAAATCTAAGTACAGTGGACCCTCGTATAACAAACGGTTTGTATAACATAAAATCTGTACAAAATAAAAAATTCCAGATAGGGGAAATTTGCTTAACAGAATCGCCTATGAGGCAAATCCATACAACATTAAATTGGTCCCGATTAGGGATTACTCCGTTTTCAATGCATTCCTATGGGAAATTTGCATAAAGGAAAAATTGCTTAACAGAATTTCATTGGGAACAAATCAATTCCTTTATACAAGGTACCACTGTATCCTCATATGCAAGCAAGCAACAATCCTCTAAATAAATTGTTCTTTATTCTCTGTCAGAGATTAGAAAAGTTACTTATTTTGGACAACAGAACACCAGTGCTGTATGGGCAGGAGGGTTTGGTAAGTTATGCTCCAAAAACAAACAAATATTTTCCCATTCCTGCTCTTACACGCACCAGCCCTATTCAGGAATTCACTCAACACCAGTGGTTCTCAACCTTCCATACCCCCATTATTCTTGGATTGCCACTCCCAGAAGCTGCAGTCCAAGAACAGCTGGATTGCCCGAGGTTGGGAATAGGCATGAGGCTTTCGTTTCGGAATGGGTCCTGTTCTGAAATGAATCATGGCAGCACAGCTGCTGTTTGGAACTTGGACCCGCCCTCCGAAGCAATCAGGAGCTGTGCAGAGGCATGCATCATCCCGCTCCCCTGTCTGATTGGCCAGCACCAGGGAGAAAGGAACGATGACACGTTGGAGGCTGCTTCCTGGTTGGAGGTTAGCCCCGTGCGAGATAAGGCAAGGTAAGTCAATGGGTGATTTCGTTTCGGGGGAGGGGGGTGTCCAAGTTCCGAACGGCACCTGTGCTGCCATGATTCGTTTCAGAACCAGACCCATTACGAAATGAAAGGCCCATGCCTAGATGGGAAGCATAGCTTTATGAGACAATGATGGTTTAGAATAGGTATATAAGCAGAACACAACAACAACAACAACAACAACTATTATTATTATTATTATTATTATTATTATTATTATTATTATTATTATTATTACTGTAGTTGACAAAGTCACCATCAGTGAGATGCAGAAAGCCACGTTACTGGGATCTGCTCGCATAATTTGCCGATACATCACTGAGTCCTAAACGCTTGGGAAGCGTTCGACTAGTGATTGGTAATACAAAATCCAGAGTAGATAGCTGTGTGGTTAATAAATAACAACAACAACAGCAGCAGCAGTAGCAGCAGCAGCAGCAGCAGCAGCAGCAGCAACAACAACAACAACAACAACAATAAATAGTATAAACCCCACTTTAGAACTCCTGCAATCATTTAAACAAAACTTCATTGGAAAAAAATTACAGTAAGTCTAAAAAAAGATGGAGTGAGGAAGAGAGGAGGAATATCTAACATGATATGGATTGATTCAATTAAGAAACTCCCAGCCTTAAGGTTGCTAGACCCGAGCGGGGTAGCTAACTAAGGGCCATTAATTTGTATGGTTGGTATAAGCTGGGATGACTTATTTATTATCATTATTTATTTTGAATGATTTTACCCCGCCTTTCTCCTTGGAAAAAGACCCAAGGTGGCATACAATAATGAGGGACCATCTACACCCCAGACTGGATGGCACACAACACGCACACATGAAACAATACCACCTTGCCCAACGAAAATACGAACCCTCTCTTAGCAGAATGGTCCTGACTGGTTTTAGTCACCAGCGCATAATAAACAGCCGTGGCACATTTCTGAAGCTCTTCTTTCTTCTGTTCGTATTCTTCAATGGGCATTCCGGCTTCCATCTGACTTTCTTCCTTGGTCATCTTCTCACTCATTGCTTTTATAGCTTTTAAGCAGGTATTCAGCTCCCCTAAGGTGCCCTGGTGGGAAAATACAGCCTAGGAGGGTACAGGAAGACAAAAATGTCCATGTTGGTTACATGCAATGACACCTAACAGAAGGATTCTTGGCAAAATAAATCTGCATTCTCTCTGTGACGTTCTCCATGGAAGCAGTTGATGATGTTCGTGGACTACAACTCCAAAAAAACCTGGCCACTTCAGCTAGAACTACAAGTCCCAGGCTTCTGGAGACCTAAATTTGGGGACCAGGGCCTATAGCAGGGAGAGTGAACCTTCTGGAGACCGAGTGCCCAAACGGCAATTCAAAACCCACTAATTTTTCACAAAGTGCCAATACATCAATTTAACCTGAATACAGGTGGCTGTGAAGGGGCGATGTCGGGTGCCCCCAGAAAGGGCTCCGAGTGCCACCTTTGGCACCCGTGCCATAGGTTTGCCAACACGATAGTAATGTTTAAGCCAAACCCACATAAACCCAGGTCTCTGATGTGGCATGGCCCAATCTATAACCATGTCAAAATGGACAGAGAATAGAGCTTTGTGAAAATCTTTTGCTTTCCTTCTGTAAACACAAGTTTCATATGCATGAAAGTATGCACTTAATAGCAGTCAACGTTTATAAATGAAGGGAAACTTAACAGACTGCTTACAGCTTACCGAGCACAAGTGACTCAGCTCAAGAACTCTCCTGTTCTTAAAGAAAATGCTTTTATTAGCTTGGCACAGATGATTATTAGTCATGAAGATTATGATGGGGATTATGACAATGGTTCTGACCACAGCACATATATAGATGCTGCTTTTTATCCACATTTTTTGAAAACATGCTGTTCAGGTGTTAAGGTAGCCTCTTATCTAAGGTCATCAACCACAGCACAATGGTACAGTAGGAACCCCCGCCCCTTATCCACTGATTCATTAACCACTGATTCAGCTATTCACAGTTAGCAGAGGAAAAAAATAAAGCAAATAATTCAGCAGCCACAAAACAAGCTGCTGACACAAACACCAGCTGTAAATCTACTATCACAAAATGTCAGGGTTTTTGTGGGTGGTGGTCTCTCTTATCCACAGGTTTCATTATCCACAGGAAGGCCTGGAACCAATCCCCAGCGGATACAGAGGTCCTACTGGACCTCAAATTACGATTGCCCCTGATTACAAAAAATTCGAGTTACAAAGGGAAATCTGCAGGTATGGGGAAAATTAAATTTATGAATATTTAATCCTGTTGGGTTTTTTTAGTTACAAAAACTTTCCCCCATCCTTGTGCACAGGAAATGAAAGCCTCCATTCCACTCGCAAAATGAGTCCCTTCCATTTCCAATTGTGATACTGGCATCTTGTGTACCTCCCCCCACTACAGTACTGCAATTGTGAGCAAGCAGAATGGAATTTATAGTTGGACACAGAGAAACGAGGCTTCTGCTTTCAATGACGTGTAGGAAATACCCGTTATGGAGCCATTCTGGAAATATTTGGCATTGTTTTGGGGGCTTTATGCAGCTTTTTTGTGGATTTCTCAAGCAGTTGAAAGGTAGGGAGTTGAGCTTCATCGTTTGCATGCATGTTACTGTACTTTTTGCATTCTCGGGGGAGGGGCGGTTTCCCACTTGGAACAGATTAATTGGTTTCCCATGCATTTCTATGAGAAACTGCATTTTGAGATACAAAGATTTCGAGTTAAGGAAATCCCATTGGAACTTATTGATTTTGGAACTGGAGGCATTGCTCTACATCATTCCTGTTTATTGTGTCTCTGAACAGCTTTGTATGTCATTCAGTCCCGTGACTCTCAAGGATCAGGGATCCAACTCTAAAATTCTCCAGGAGCCACACCTGGTGGTCCAAATGAAACTGAAAGTGGTCAGTAGGTCATAAGAACATCAGAAGGGCCATGCTGCATCTAGCCAAGGGCCCCTCTAGTCCACCTTCATGTATCTCACAGCGGCCCTGCAAGGAAACTGGTACCTTATCTAAGGTATGTGGAATATAGTCACAACAATTATCTTAGAGCAGAGAGGTACAGCTACCATTGGTCAATTACATTTATTTATTTATTTATTTATTATTTGTTATATTAATATACCGCCCATCTTCCGGACGGAACTCTGGGCGGTTTACAATAAAATATGATAGCAATAAAAATAAAAATAACATTGAAGAAAACAAGAAAACAAAAGTAAAGGAGGAGGGGCCCTCCACAAGAGGCGACGCGGGCAGCAACAGAGGAAAAAAATAAAATAAAATAAAAATTAAATAAAATTAAAAATAAAAATAAAAATAAAAATAAAAATAATTTTAAAAAATTAAGTAGTAAGGTTGCCATATGCCTCTCTAAAAAGGAAGATTTTCAGAGCCTTTTTAAAGGCAGGCAGGGACATCACATGAGATCTGGAAGCTTCTTGGAAGAAGACGGGGAGAAGAGGCAGAAGCCATGATTTTGCTTAGGATCGTTTTGAGCAATGTTGCTAGCTTCAGTTAGGTAGTTAGGACTAATTTAGATTGGTCAGAATGACTCAGTGTAACCAGTTGGAGAGAATCACTTAGATTTTTATTGTTTTTTAGGGAAATAAGTCTATATCCGGGGTCTGTTAGATTTTTTTTTTATCTTTCTTTGGACCTTTTCACAAATATAACTTTCATTTGTAACTTAGCATAGAAATAAAGCTCTATTATAGTTTTGCCTCACTTGGATCATTTTAAGAAGCCAACGGTACCTATTGCTTTTGAGAGTTTTTGTTTATTTTGGGAAAGTTTTGCTCAAGAGAGAGCAACTTCTCTGACTGAAGTCTAAACTGCTTCCCTCGGCCTATACAAACAAAATAGGTTTTGGTGAAGGCCCCACCAGATGCCTCTGGGAGCACACAAGGCAACTAGATACCTAGCTCCTGATATCACTCCCCCGAGTCTGTTATTTTGAGTTACCCTCCTTTTTAAACCTGGGTATAACAGGTATCCCCATCCTGGCTTATAACCTGTGATGGACTTTTCCTCCAGAAATCTGTCCAATCCATTTTTAAAGGCATCCATGCCACTTCCAGTTTTAGAAATATGTTTCTAGTTCTTGAAAGTGAGTTCTTTGCCAAAACTAAGTGTAAAACTGGACACATGGTTTTTGAGGCAAATTGTGCCAATTCTCCCTTTTTTTAAGGAAATACTACCAACAAACTGTTGGAATCTTTTGCAATCTTGCATACTGCCTTTAGCTGTTTTCATTGAGGGGAGACCTTTATGCGTTGGAGTGACTGTCAATCTATTGTCAAGTTTTTATACTTGGACAAAGTTATAAAAGCATAAATAAAATATTGAAATATACCTTACTCAAAAGAGTACAGCAACTCAGAGTTTGTGTGTGGGTAAAACACATACAGCTGTTCGGGTTTGAGGAAAAAACTCTGAGGCTGCAGCAGCATTGGGCAGGTGCTTTTGATTGTGGCTGCAGTTTGTATAAATGTAGCACAGAGGGATCGCAATTAAAGCCAGTCACACTGTTGCTGCGCAAGGTTAGTTGAGTTTTTGCTGGTCTATTTATTTATTTATTTATTTATTTATTGGATTTATATCCCGCCCATCTTCCCATAGGGAACTCTGGGCGGCTAACAACGATAAAAACAAGAAGTAAAGCACCGGATGACAGAAAAACAAGATGGCGGCACGCCCGGGCGAAGGTAATGTTATCAGTCATGTTTTTATGTATAATGTTTTTTGCTGAAGACAAGCTATCGAAGTCGAATGTCTAAATATAAAATTATTTTTCTAATACAAGCTGTCTGCAAAGTTTTTTGGTATCCTGAAAAGCATTGGGTTTCTGCTGGGTCTCAGGTCTGTTCTCCCGTATGCAATGTTTTATTAAGACAGCTGCTACCGCACTTCAAACAGCAACTGCTTTTTGTTTTGAATCCCCTTCTGCCCTCCCCCGGTGACGTGGTTACTGAAGCGATTCAGCATTCCACACTTGAGCGTTTTCTCATGAACCGGTTTCCCCGTCCGCACTTTGCTAAACCGCTTTTTGTTCCGATTTTGTCCGCCATTTTCCCATCATCTGCTTCTATTTCAGATTTTTTTTTTTAAGGTAACGTCATGCCGTTGTTCTTCCATTCTAAGTAATGTAGCTAATTTTCCGCTTTTTCGACGGCAGGATAAGGCATAGAGTGGGGGAAACCCGGAAAAAAAACGGTGCATGGTGTCCCCAGTTTCAGCCAAATCGCTTCAAAAAGCGGACTAGAAATTGGTTTTAAAAAACACCACCCCTGGTGGCGGTCACAAGGAAAACCAACACAGTGACCAAAAAGGGGCGTGGCCAAGGGCCTCTGTGGAAAAGGCTATTGGAAATGCGGTAGGTGATTTTTAAGGCGATTTGAGTTTAAGCAAAAGGTGATTCAAAACCTAAGTGCGGTAGGGCTAATGTTATAGTCTATCAGGGTTTGTGAGGGGGACCTTTGTGCATATACACTCCTAATTTTTCCAACATCTAAGAACATAAGAACATAAGAAGAGCCATGCTGGATCAGGCCAAAGGCCCATCTAGTCCAGCTTCCTGTATCTCACAGCGGGCCGACCAAATGCCTCTGGGAGCGCATGAGACTAGATATCTGTCTCCTGATCCCACTCCCTTGCATCTGGCCCTTGAAGTACCCCGGTTTTAAGCCTAGAGATTACACATCTCCCTAATGGTTTGTAACCTGTGATGGACTTTTCCTCCAGGAATCTGTCCAATCCCCTTTTGAAGGCATCCAGGCCAGATGCCATCACCACATCCTGTGGCAGGGAGTTCCATAGACTAACAACGTGCTGGGTGAAAAAATATTTTCTTTTGTCTGTTCTTACTCTCCCAGCCCTCAACTTGAGTGTATGTCCCCATCAAATGTTCCTTCTCTGCCTCTGAATTCAACTAGAGACCCAGTTCTCTGCCATGAGGGTCCGTTTCCCTCCCGTAAGTCTGTTCGAGGCCTAGAGCTGAAAGTAGTTCCTGCTTATCAGTTTACTGTTTGATTTGTTCACGATTGTAAGTAAAGAAAATGGTTTCTGCTCTTCCTACAACCCACGTCTGAGAGTCAGTTATTGATAATTGCTAGTTAGCAAGAAAGAAAGAAAAGGGGTAAACTAATGTGAAGCTATTCTGCTCTGTGAACCAAACATTTCCACTGCATAAGCAAAGGAATTTAACCAGGAATTCAAAGCTCTGCGACACAAATGTTTACAAATATTTCCTTCCTAGAGCCCTAAATTGTCTTTGGAAGCCTGCCTGCACAACCTATGATGCGTGAGGCCAATTCTCGCTTCATAATATCAACCCAACCATGAGAAGTTGAAGAGAAGATGACTTCTACTTGCAAAGTACCTCATGTTCTTCAATAAGTCCCTTGGTTTCCCCGGCACTGAGCAGTTTCTTCTCTTTATTAATTTGCTTGTTGAGTTTTGAAAACAACTTATTTATTTTTCCTCTTTCGACTTCCATCTTTAACTGAATATAGGATAGGATTTCTTGGCGAACCGCCTGCAAGATAGGTGGGGTAAAACATCAATCACTGAAGAGTAAATTGACAACGTACCTGGGCCAAGAATCCAAACACAAACAAAGAGCCTTTTCACACGGCCCCTAAACTCCGCCGCAAATGGCTGCCAGCTCCGGAGCTTAAAATTGTTTCCCCACCAGCTCCGGAGTTTACAGAAAATTAAAGTGCGACCACGCCCACCTAAACGCATCCCAGCACTTTTCAGGTACCTGCTCTCCGGAGGTGAAAAATCCCTGATGCGGATCTAACGTAGAGAGTGCCGGGCTCTCCTGGCTTCTGTTTGTTGTTTTTTTGCCCCCCCCCCGCCCCTTTAAGAGATCTGAATGCTGCCGGGAACAGAGCGAGACCGGCAGAACGAGGTAAGCCAGCATTCTTTTCTTTCTTTTTTTCTCCCTCCCCTCACACAGCCAGCAGCCAGGAGTGCGGAGGGGGTGGGAACACATAAACAGCGACAAACCCCCAAGATCTCTGGTCCGAATTTAAGTGGCCAGCGGATCTTAGGGGTCGTGTGAAAAGGCTCAAAAGCAATTGATTTATTTTGTATATTTGTTTTTATTTCTGTGCTGTCTTTCTTCCAGTAGAGAAAACTAAAGTAGCTCACAACTTATAAAAAAAACCCCAGTCAGAGAGCCTACAAAACCTGAAAACTTCATGGGATCAGAGACATGCCCCCTTCATGGACTAGCTACATATGTGGAAGGGGCTCAGGGGGTTGGACCTGATGGTCTTATAGGTCCCTTCCAAGTCTATGGTTCTATGTTTTAAGAAAGCGAACCTGTACCAACTGACCATTTGAAGCCCAGCAGAGCTTCAGGATAAAGGATGCTCTGATACAGTACACCCCTGTTCATCAGGGGAGTTAGGTGCCTAACCCACCCACGATAAAGGAAAATCCGTGAAATGCCGACACCTCAGCAAACAGCTGGGGCTGCTCCCACTGCTGTGCACTCCCCAAAAGTGGCTTTTAGCCCCTTCCTGACACCTCAGCAAAAAAGATCAGGGGCTCCTGCCGCCAGGAGGAGCCCATGGACAGCTTGCTGAGGTGTCAGGAGGGCGTTAAAAGCCTCTCTTTGGAAGCATGCTTCTCTCAAGAAAAAAATCTGCAATATACTGGGACAGTAATATATGAACCACGATGTGGTGGGGGTCTACTATATCACTTCAAGTATTATGGATCTATCCGGAAGGAACCTGGAATCGGTAACTTAGGGAACCACTTCAAATTTGCTCTAATGGGCTCAGAATTCATGGCATACCGTCAAATTAAGGTGTGTGGGCTTTTTTACCCAGCAAGGACATGCAGGAATTAAAGTACTTCAGTGGTCCCCCACCCGTTTGCGGTTCATATACTGCGGTCCCGCTATATGGTGGGACTACAGTATATGAAAAAAGGCCTCCTGGGGTAAGGGGGGAAAGGCCTGTTTCAGGCCTCCCGTACTTAGCCCAGGACTCGCGCTGCCCCCAACAGGCCTGTGAGGGCCTTCCTGGGCCTTCTGGAGGCTGCAAAAGGGCTTCCCTATGAACCGGAAGTGACTTCCAGTTTGACGGAAATGACTTCCGGTTCACAGGGAGGCCCTTTTGCGGCCTCCAGAAGGCCCGGGAAGATCCTCGCAGGCCTATTTAGAGCAGCCCCCGGCTGGGAGTAAGTACAGGGCCACCCCAGCTAGGCCTCCCAGGCCCGATCCTACCTGCATCCGCATATTGTGGATGTTCAATTATTGCGGGTTCGGTCAGTTCCCTAACCCACGCGATAGGCGGGGGGGGGGTCACTGTATCAAATTGCTATAACTGCACAGTGCAAAATGGAAGGGTAGGCCATGTGTTGCCCATGAGACAAATTCCAAAACTGTTCAGGTGATCCTTTCCTTAACAAAATTCTCCCTGCGTGATGTTATGAGAAACTGAGGGGAGAACTAAACGTTTTAGAGCCAAGTGGTCTACAGGTTGTCTAAAGGTTTGACAGGGAAGGTGCTGTAGACAAAGCCCCAACAAAGTTTGCATGTCTATGTTAAAAAGTGTATAACTAATTGCTTGCCACTTAAAAACTACCCTGTTCTCCTAGAATCAAGGCGGAATCAAGACACACACACCAAAATCTGAGACCCTTTCCCATTCAGACCGATCAGGAAGACTTCCAAACATCACACAAAAGAAGAAAGCACTCCAACCGCTTCTGACTGATTAAAATGCCACTCTGTTTGCCAGGTACATTTTCTCACCTCCCATCTCTCACGCACGCCTCGGCTCTTTTCCTCCACCGCTGCCTTTTCATGAGCAGGTGAAATATTTTCCAATTGTTCCGCTGCTTTCAAAAACTCACCAAGGATGCCAGCGTCTAAGATGCTAAAAGCTTCCTGGAAGAAAGCAGCATAGAATTAGGGAATAATGATTACAACACAAAGCCCGGCCTAAAAATAAATGAAGGCCTAGAGCAGTGTTGGTCAACCTATGGCACGGGTGCCAGCGGTGGCTCTCGGAGCCCCTTCTGTGGGCATCCGACATTGCCCCTTTACAGCCACCTGTATTCAGGTTAAATGGCTGTATGGGCAGTTTGTGAATAAATAGTGGGTTTTTAATCGCAGGTTGGGCACTCCGTCTCTAAACGGTTCGCCATCACTGGCCTAGAAGGTAGAAGGGTCCTCGCCATGCAGGCAATACTGAAAAGCAAGGCATGGGATAAAGGACAGTACGGAAAGGATGGCATTTGAAGGTGTCGTTCCAAATCCCTCATCACAGACAAAACGAACTCCTGGCCGGACGTGAGCGAAATCCAACTTTGACTCCTGAGACTCCAGAGCAGCGTAACTTCTTTTCCTTCTCATTCTTTGAGAGATCAGATGTCGTCATTATGTCTCTTCTGTGTTTGGATTTGGCACTGCTCAGCAGTGATAATACAGTAATACCATGGTTTACGAGCATAATCTGTTCTGGAAACATGCTTGCAAACCAAAATTACTCTTATTTCAAAGCAAATTTCCCCATAAGAAATAAGGGAAACTCAGATGATTCATTCTGGGGCCCCATAGACCATATACTGTACACAAAACATGCCAAAATTCACAAAAGTTGGCTAGAAGTCCACGTCCACACCATAGTTTACATACCTGGCTGTGGAATCTGCTCTGCTGGGGACCAACAACTGGATTTTACTCTGTGTTTTTCATGTGGCAATAATAAAATGCAGTTTATAGCCATATACACATTCGATTAGCTGCCCCATGAATAGAAATGGTTTGAAAACTAAGAAAGGATGCTGAAAACAAATTAAAGAAAAATATAAAGAAAACAAACCCCTAAAGTGCACTCTCTTCTGAAAACCTTCATGGGTGGCGCAAGGGAAACCTCTATTCCTCTCTCTTCCCTCTACTTTGGAAGCTGCCCGAGAAGGAACGTTCCAGACAATCACCCACAATCCAGCAGGGATGTGAGAGAGAAAGACCCACCATTGGCTCACTTGCGTTCATGTGACCTGCTCCGGTTACTTGTATTACAAGACATTGCTCGTTGATCAAGGCAACATTTAGAAGAAATGTCTGTCTTGTAAAACACTCTTAAACCAAGTTAATGCCTTAACCAAGGCATTACTATGATAATAATTTTAAAACTGCAGAGCTGGAAGAGAGACCCTAAATAGGTCATCGAATCCAGTCCATGTCAGGGAACTGAACCCCCAAATCTGGCTCCCTGTCAAGAGATCTAAGCCACTGACCTAGTCAGCAGTTCTCATCTTCTTAGTCGTTATCCTCATGATATGTTCTCCAGTCAATCTTTTTTTCCCTCCCTTCTATGCTTTCCTCGTGTATTTTAAGCTGAACAATCAGCTGTAACACTCTGTACTCTTAAGTTTTCCTTATGTGAAAAACAAGTATTCTTGCTTTCTCCACTTTTTATGACCCATTGGTCTTTATTCCTTCATGGCTATATCTTGTTTACCCTCTTAAACGAAGAAAGGCACCACATATGCGTACACAAGTACCATAAGTTCCCTCTTTTAATGCCATCTTGCCTCTCAATCACTGAGAAGCCACTACTCTGGGTGGCTAACAGTGAGATAATATACACTGGTACCCCGGTTTACAAACGCCCTGGGTTACGTAATATTTGCTTCACAGAAGGGAAACCTTCTGAAATAATGCTCAGAATCTATGCATTTTAATAGACAACCTTCCTCGGTTATGCATTTTTTCAAAGGACTTCATTTCCCATGATGCATTGCCCCCCCTCCCCCCGGTTCCGGTTTATGTAATTTCCGTTTGACAAAATGTCCCAGAGAACGGATTAACATCGTAACCCGGAGTACTTCTGTAATAGAACAATAATAAAGGAAACAGAATAAGATAAATCAAACCAATAAATATAACGTAAATCAATCAACATCAGGAAATCAATGGGTGGAGAAAGATGTCATGAAGGAATGTCCTTGAAACGGTTCAGTAAAGAGCATAAATCCAGGTGCCTCTTAACATATGAACATAAGAAGAGCCATGCTGGATCAGCTTCCTGTATCTCACAGTGGCCCCACCAAATGCCACTGGGAGCGCGCGAGACTGGATCTCTGTCTCCTGATACCACTCCCCTGCATCTGGCCCTTGAAGTACCCCGGTTTTAAGCCTGGAGATTACACATCTCCGTCATGATTTGTAACCTCTGATGGACTTGTCCTCCAGGAATCTGTCCAATCCCCTTTTGAAGGCATCCAGGCCAGATGCCATCACCACGTCCTGTGGCAGGGAGTTCCAAAGACTAACAATGCGCTGGGTGAAAAAAATATTTTCTTTTGTCTCTTCTCACTCTCCCAGCCCTCAATTTGAGTATATGCCCCCTAGTTCTGGTATTTTGTGAGAGGGATAAGAGCTTCCCTCTATCCACTTTACTCATGCCCTGCATTATTTTGTACGTCTCAATCATATCCCCTCTTGAAGGTGCAAAGAGAGGCATCTGGGTAACTCAAGTGGAAGCTGGCTGATTCCAAAAGGATGGAGCCACCACTGAGAAGACCCAAGATTCTTAAAAATATTTTTTAAATATAATTTTTATTTATTGCCTATAAACAACAAAACAAAATACATACAGTGCTTATCAGACGTCATGTTACATGGGTCCCCATTATATTTATTTATTTTATAACCAAAAACATGGGTGTTTTAAATAGCAGTCTGTGCTATAGCCCATTAGTCCATGTCCTAGGAATATATTAACTCTGTACAACATGCACTGTTAGAGCTAAATTTTGATTTCTGTCCCATTTAAAATCTCTCCCCCCCCCCCATTTTTTAGCTACACCTACAGTGCAATCATAGTTTAACTTGCCTCATATTTTGATATTGGTCCCTCGGGGTTTTTCTCTGGGCCAAGGAGTTCCAAGGCTCCTAAAACAGATGTTTCGAGCTTTTTGTGAGCCTCTTCGAAGTTTCGTTTGACCTCTTGTTCCAACAGGGAATCCTCCGGCGTACGTGAGCCGCTGAAAAGACTGCGCGAGAAATCCTAAAAAGGTAAACGTCAGAAAAAGAAGCAAAGCGTCTCTGTGAGAAAATACACATTTTCATGAAGAACGAGGGCGTGACTTCAGCAGCTTTTTACAAGTGCCCTTCCTGTCTCTCACAAGACTTCTGCCCTGGTTGCAACACCATCTACTGTAACCCTGGATTTTAAGGACATCTAAAAGTTACATCCTGGTAAAGCCCATCTTTTACCATGTCTGAACTTCTGGGACTTGCTTTGAAGAAGAGTTATGTAAACTCGAAAGCTTGCCATGTTCCTTGGTTTTTTATTTTATTTTTAACAGTGGTCTATAAAGGTATCGCCTGTAACCTATTTTTGCAACAATATACAGCAGGGCTGTTCAACTTTGAACAGGACGAGGTCTACTTTTTACGGCCCAAAGTGCCTGAGGGCTACTACACTAAAACCTCTACTTACCAATCTTATCCGTTCCAAGTACATGCTCATAAGTAAAAACTTTTGTAAGTAGAGCAGCGGTTTCCCAAAGGAATGCATTGAAAATCAATTAATCCGTTCTGGAGAGAACAGATTTCAATGCGCCATGGCCCTTGAACTGCCCCGCTCGGGTGAGACAGTGGGCTGGCAGACCCAGAACTTTGCTGGGGCAGTGGTGGACCTTGGGATGGGGGAGGGAGGGGTGGAGAACTTATCCCCTCACTTATCCCCCAGCGGGTTACTTTTGAACACTTTGTGGGCTACCAGTAGCCCGCGGTCTACCTGTTGGGCAGGCCTGATATACAGTGTGTCCCATGGAAATAAGACTGACCTGTCCAGCGGAGGAATACAACACCACTTTTCCTCTTACACAATCTTTAGACATACAGATGTATGAATCACTAAGAGGCTAAACGGCAAGAGGAGGGACCCAGATCTTGAACTCTGAAATAGCTCAAGTGCAGAAACTCATATGAGATAAGCAAATTCCTTACCACTGTAGTCTTAAGAGGCTCCTCGGAGACATTCCCCAGATAAGAGAATGTAGGTGGTTCCTCTTTTGTAGGAGAATCCATCTCTCCATCGTCATCTGTGGCTTCATCCATGTCCTCCTCTTGCATTCTATGCAGCCTCATCTCCTGCAAAAACCAAATACTCTTTGTTATAATCTACTTCTATTTAAAAGTGTGCTGCTGATATACCTCCCCACAGCACTTAAAGCACTCTCTGGGTGGTTTGCAATTTAATTATGAAGACTACACACTGCCCCTGCCCCAAGCAAGCTGGGTAACTCATTTTACTGACCTCAGAAGGATCGAAGGCTGAGTGAACCTTGAACCGGCTACTTGGGATTGAACCCCAGGTTACGAGCACAGTTCTAGCTGCCCTCATTTTACTGACCTCAAAAGGATAGAAGGCTGAGTGAACCTTGAGATGGCTACTTGGGGTTGAACCCCAGATCACGAGCACAGTTCTCGCTGCAGTACAGCAGCTTAACCACTGCACCAAAAGTCTCCTACGATGGTCTCTCGTGTTCTTGTTCATTTATTTGTGAGAGGCACCCTAGAATTTCCCTAAAAATTCTAGGGTGCCTCTAGGTTCACTCAGCCTTCTATCCTTCCACAGATTTCTCTCAGGTGGTATATTAGCTGAGAACGGCCTAGCTTTCTGCATTGGATGAAACATGCTGTAGTCTACACAACCTTGGCATAACTGCATGCCATCAAGTCAATTCTGACTCATGGCAACTGTTTTCAGGGGTTTCCAGCTAAAGAATACTCAGAAGCGGTTTACGATTCTCTTCTTCTGGGGGTGCCCTTGGACTGTACAGCCTACTCAATGTCCCCCCAGGCTGGCTCTTCTCCCTGGAGGCACGGTGAAAAACTAACTCAATGAGGTACCCACCCCCACCCTGCCCTTGTGTAACACTCCTCTAACCACTGTACCATCCTGCTGTATAACATGGCATAACCCAAAAAGGAAACCAAAGAAGTGGCGCCAAAACTCACAAACTGTATCTTCTTTATGTGCTTTGCCCATTTTCGGTTCAGCTTTTTCAGTTCTCCCGAAATGGCTGACCCAACTTCCTCATTGCTGGATTCGATCAAAAAATTCCCAGCTTCATTTAAAGAGCCATGTCGGGAGTTCCAGGCTGCCAGTTTGGTTGGGGAGATCTGCAGGGACAGAGCAGGATACACTTCAGTTTGTTAGCTGTCATTCTTGTTAGGTGCCAACATGTTTCCTCCGATTTATGGAGACTCCTTGGAGGTATGACTTCCATAAGGTCCTGTCCTCAAAGTGCTTCTACGTTCTTGAAAAACTCAAGGTTGTGGCTTCCTTTACAGAGTCAATCCATCTAACATTTGGTCTTCCTCTTTTCCTCCTGCCTTCAACTTTTTTCCAAGGACAGTGTTGGCAAATCTATGGAACGGGTGCCAAAGGTGGCACAGGGAGTCCTTTCTGTGGGCACCCAACATTGCCCCCTCACAGCCACGTCACTTCCCCCTCCACTTGGAACACGCCACTATGCTCCATGCAGAAAGCCGGGTGAAGGGGAGGCAGCGGCTGGTGGGCTCGTTCGTAGCCCCCGTTTACTCGGCAGCCACGCTGCTCTGGGCATCCCAAAAGCAGCGTGGCTGCAGAGTAAACTGGGGCTACGAAGGAATCCACAAACCACTGCCTCCCTTTTGCCCACCTCTCTTCACGGAGCCATTTTGGCGGTCGCGAAACAGCACCGTGAAGAGAGCCAGGCAAAGGGGAGGCAGCGGCTTCTGGACTTGTTCGTAGCCCCAGCTTACTCTCCAGCCACACCACTTTGGGGATGCCCAGACTGGCATGGCTGGAGAGTACACTGGGGCTACGAATAAGCCCACAAGCCCCCACCACTACCCCCTGGCTTTCCAGATGGCGTACAACTGCCCCCAAGCTATGGAATGCCCTCCCAAGTGAGATCCGCCTGGCGCCAATACTGATGACATTTCGGTGCCAGGTAAAAACCTTCCTGTTCCAGAAGTTTTTTAATTGATACAATTTAGATTGTGGGTCTTCTGATGGCAATTTTAGTGTGATGATTTTAGTATAAGGTTTTTATTACTGTTTTAATTATTTATTGTTGTTTGATGTTTTTAATTGTTTTAATTCTTTGACTGGAAGCCGCCCAGAGACCTTTGGGTAGTGGGCAGCATATAAGTTGTAAAAATAAATAAATAAATAAACTCTTCAGGAAAGTGAGGATTCAAGAGCAGACTTCTGAATTTCCCATGGCCACAGCGACGGTGCTGTGGCCGCAGGAAATTCAAAAACCTGCTCTTCGATTCTTGCTTTCCCAAAGGGTAGCACCCCTGCTCTTACATCCTCACTTTCCCAAAGGGTAGCACAGAGCGAAGGTGCTGTGGCTGTGGGAAATTCAAAAGTCTGCTTTTCAGTTCTTGCTTTCCCGAAGGGTGCTACCCATCGGGAAAGTGAGGTTCGAAGAGCAGGTTTTGAAATTCAAAAGCCTGCTCTGCAACCCTCAGTTTCCCAGAGGGTAGCATCCGAAGCATTTGTAACCCAGGGTAACACTTTATTCAGGTTAAATCACCGTACAGTATTAGTACTTTGTGAAAAATAAGTAGGTTTTGAATTGCAGTTTGGGCACTCGGTCTCTAAAAGGTTCACCCTCACTGTCCTAGGGTTTAAATTATGTATCTCCAAGTTTATAACACAAGGCCTCCATTTTGAAATTTCCCTGATATAGAGAAACCTGGCACATACATCTAGCCATATTTTTTGGGGGGAACTTCTATGGTTTTTCTTCACCATCGCTCCCACTGTAGTGCCTGAAAACTGATTCACAAGTCAAAAGCTGGCCCATTTCGATGATATTTCAAAAGTCTAATAAAGCTAACGCCCACCCTTGTCTTTAGTATAGCACATATGACATTACAGCCCACACATAAATAAAAAGAGTTTTCAACCAAAAAGTTGAAAGGTAAATTTACCTTTTTGGGATGGTCCTTTCGCATCTCATCCAGCCAGGCCTCCAACAAGGCATACTTCTCAGTATAGGTGGCCCAGGCTGACAAGCTTTTTCGCAAGGTTTCACTCACATTGTAAATGTACTCTTTGCACCTGGAAACCTGAGATTCTACTGTCTTAAACAGCTTGTGTGCCTCCTCAGGATTGGCTCCTACAAGACCAGATAATAATGTTATCGTTTCCGGGGGAGGAAGTTTTTTCCAGACTTGAGTCACTGAGCCACCATATGCAATAAGCCATTACAGTGGATCCTCGTATACCAAACAGTTTGTATAACATAAAATCTGTACAACATAAAAAGTCCAGAAATAAGGGAAATCTGCTTAACAGAATCGCCTATGGGGCGAATCCGTACAACATAAAAATGGTCGCGATTAGGGATTACTCTGTTTTCAATGCATTCCTATGGGAAATTTGTATAAAGGAAAATTTGCTTAACAGAATTCCATTTGGAATGAATTAATTCCTTTATACAAGGTACCACTGTATTAGGTCAAGGAAAAGGTTCCCCCTACACATGCGTGCTTGTTGTGACTGACTTTGTTGTGTCTCCAATTCAAACCCATGTTGTGCAAGTCCATGGCCATGTGGCCGGCATGGCTGAATGCATTTCTGCAGAGGGAACACTGTTTACTTTCCTGCTTTTTTACGGCGGTACCTATTTATCTATTTGGATTTACATGCTTTCTAACTGGTAGGTTGGCAGGAGCTGGGCTGATCAGCAGGAGCTCCCTCCACTGCGTGGCACCTGGGATTAGAACCGCTGAGCGGCCGACTTTTGCAGCCGTTATTACATCCATTTTAAAGACGACAGACGCAGGCTTTTCCTACATGATCAAACACCCCAGGATTTGTGCAGTTCAAGTACGGGTTGATTTGAAGTCAGAAGGAGAGAAAGAAGTGGGGACTTCGGGGCTGAAAGGCAAATCCCATGGCATCGAGTGCGAACACCGAAATCAATCTGAAGCTCCTGAGGGACCACCAATTCGGCCAGAATACTGCCTGTGAATCTAGTCTCATATTAAAGCAATCCTCCTTGAGACAGGTGAAGATGACCAATTCCATGCTAGGCATTATCAAAAAGGGGGTTGAAAATAAAACAGCCAACATTATAGTGCCATTGTACAAAACGACTGTAATGCCGCACCTGGAATATTGTGTACAATTCTGGTCACCGCATCTCAAGAAAGACATAGTGGAACTGCAAAAGGTGCAGAAGAGAGTGACTAAAATGATTACTGGGCTGGGGCACCTCCCTTATGAGGAAAGGCTAAAACATTTGGGGCTCTTTAGTCTGGAAAAAAGGCACCCGAGGGGGATATGATTGAGACGTACAAAATTATGCAGGGCATGAGTGGATAGGACACTCTTCTTCCTCTCACAAATTACTAGAACTAGGGGACATCCACTCAAGGGTTGGGAGAGTGAGAACAGAGAAAAGATTTTTTTTTTTTGCCCAGCGTGTTGTTAGTCTGTGGAACTCCCTGCCACAGGAGGTGATGATAGCATCTGGCCTGGATGCCTTCAAAAGGGGATTGGACAGATTCCTGGAGGAAAAGTCCATCACAGGTTACAAACCATGATGGAGATGGGTAATCTCCAGTACTTCAAGGACCAGATGCAGGGGAGTGTTATCAGGAGACAGATATTTAGTCTCGTGCGCTCCCAGATGCATCTGGTGGGGCCACTGTGAGATACAGGAAGCTGGACTAGATGGGCCTTTGGCCGGATCCAGCATGGCTCTTCTTATGTTCTTATGTTCTTATGTATAGAAAAATGCCCATTTTCAACTCAATTAAAAGTCCCAACAAGAAGGCAAAAGACACCACGTTGTCCTTTTTTTCCAAATGGCTATTAGCACATTTAGCATTTCTATATTACAGGCCAGAATTTGGATCTCTATCAAATGAATCCCAGAAATTTAAGGTCAAGTTCTTAGTGACATGATACTCTTTCAGACTATTCCAAACTATAACAGGGAATGAGCTAGTAAACTCTGGCTAGACATGCTGGTTCGCCAGACTTAGCAGTTCACTCAAGGCTAGTCTTGAGATTTTAATTCCACAAGTGGAAACTGCAGCAAAATGTTGCAGCACAAGATGTACTACTGCTCAGAAGTCTAGTCACTACACCCCTATCCTTCCTCTTCCACCCCTAAAAATACAATATTCCACACACAGTGAGATTTTGGGGGATTGCTTTTAAAGGATTCACCCCTGACATATTTCATACTTCTGCAAATGTTGATTTTTTTTTTCAAATCTACTGATACCTCCTACCTGCAGTGTGTAGGTAGAAGGGTTCCAGCTGCACAAATGGCATTCATGGAGAGAACACTAAAGGGAACAACAACACTGTGAATTAAACACATTGTTACACTTGTGATTGACTACTTACCCATATCAGAATTGGTGATGATGTTCTTTTTCTTTTGTTTACATATTTGCAGTGCAGTTTCTAGCCGACTAAGGTACCTTTTTTCTTCTATAAAAGCCTGGCCGCATGTAAAAAAGGTGGTTTAACAATATTTACTCATATAGAGACTGGAAGAAAATTCAATGGTGAATTTGCAAAACACAAAACAAACAAAACAGATATACAGTAGTATGCAGGGGTGAAACACATGGTGTTTCTTAGGTGCTACCTAGTTATAGAATCATAGACTCATAGAGTTGGAAGAGACCTCAAGGGCCATCTAGTCCAACCCCCTGCCATCCAGGAACCCCCCATCACGATATTTCCGAGAGATGGCCATCCAGCCTCTGCTTAAAAACCTCCAAAGAAGAAGACTCCACCACCCTTTGGGGCAGCATATTCCACTGCCGAACAGCAGTAACCATCATGAAGTTTCTCCTAATGTTCAAAT